>JAQISU010000236.1:7025000-7625000 GCA_029339505.1 Unio delphinus
GTGCTCTGATTGAGGTACTCTAAAGATGATCCGTGCAGCTGTGTTTTGAACTTTTTGGAGTTTCTGGAGTAAATATTGTAACGATCCAGACAGAATTGAGTTACAGTAGTCCAGTCTTGAAAGTACTAATGAACACACAAGTGTTTTAGTGGCATCAACTGAAAGATATTTACGAATGGAACTGATGCGTCTCAATCCAAGATATGCAGCCTTGCATATGTTCATGACATGTTGGTGCAATGTGAGAGTACTGTCTAGAGTAACGTATAGGTTTTGTACTGACTGTGAGAATTTAATGTTGGTGTTGCTGATATTTATTGTCTGAGGTAAAGGATGTGAATGAGAAAGTCTTTGTGTTGTGATCAAAATAGCTTCAGTTTTATCATCATTCATCTGCAGCTTGTTACATGTCATCCATGATTTCACATCAGAAATGCACCTCTCGACTCCATGGATGGTAGCATCGACTTCATTTGGGTGGTTAAACTTGTATATTTGGGTGTCATCAGCATACAATTGGTGCGACACTGGGTGATGATCTATGACAATTGAGAGCGGCTGAGTGAACAGAATGAAGAGAACAGGTTCAAGAACAAATCCCTGTGGAACACCATAACATACGTCAACTGGGCTGGAGTTTATTCCATTTTCAGATATAATTTGTGTCCTGTTCACTAAGTAGGACTTGAACCACTGCAAGGCTATATTCTGAATGTCGAATACATGCTGGAGACGGTTAAGTAATATATCATTGTCTATTGTGTCAAATGCTGAAGATAAATCCAGGAGAGTGAGCACTGTAATCTTTCCACTATCCAAAGCAGAGAGAATGTCACTAAATACTTTCAGAAGAGTAGTTTCCGTACTGTGGCAAGGGCGATAAGCAGACTGTACATTGCTAAAAAGACTGTTTGAATTCAAATGAGATACAAGTTGAGTTAGAGCAACCTTTTCTAAGATTTTTGATATGAATGGGAGATTAGAAACTGGGCGGTAGTTCTGTAAATCGTTATGGTCAAGTGTTGGTTTCTTCAGCAGTGGCTTTACATGGCAGTTTTGAAAAATGATGGGAATTCCCCCGATGAGAGAGAGATATTAATAACATCAGTTAGTGAAGGCAATATTGGGTCTAAGCACTCAAGCAACAGTGATGTCGGAATTGGATCCAGTTCACAAGACTTTGGTGTACTTTTCATCACGATTGTCCGTACTAAATCAATAGAAACAGGTTCCTAACGGTTGTCGCTGAAATTCTGCATCATAACTGTATGGTGACGAGTCAGTTGAAATTGTCTGTCAAGCGAATCTCTAATGATTTGTACTTTGTCACGGAAGAAATTTGCAAATTGGTCTGGAAGGTCTAGTGGAGAGAAGGTTGTTGGAAGTGGTGTACATTTCTTCCTTGACATTAGTTTGTTAGTTATCTCGAACAGCTCTTTGCAGCTGGAACTCTCCATGACCTTAGTACTGTAGTGGGATGATTTGGTTAAATGGACTATGTTTGTGACGTTCTTCTTAGCGGCTTCGTAGATTTGTTTATGAATAGTAAGTCTGGTTGAAAGCCAAAGCCTCTCTGCTTTTCGACGATGTTTTTTAGCAGTGCGAAGCTGGTCCCTAACACTGCTATACCATGGAGAACACTTTTGTTTTAATTGATACTCCGCATTTGGTGACTGGGGCACGTTTTTCAAGCAATGAACGCAGGCAGTTATCAAGTTATTCCGCTGTTGGATGTAAGAAAGTTGTTAGGTTTTCTTGGATGTCATGCATGAACTTGGTTCTGTTTATCATACAGAGGTTTCTCTTAGTAGCAAATAGAGGTGGAGGGTTAGGGACTGATACGTCGAGATGGCATACAATGCAGAGGTGATCCGATGCAAGTTCGTGGGATACAAGGGTGGATTGCAGAATATTATCATCAGGTCTATAAAGAAACCAGTCTAAAATGTGACCAAGTTTATGGGTAGGTTGGTTAACTGACTGTTTAAGATTGAAAACATGAATGGAATCTAGGAGTTTGGAATATACTCCAGGTACTAGAATATGCTGATGTGCCTACATACTTAATTTATAATAATGGCGATGTCCAGAACTCCTTTGAAAAAATTCACTGTAATCACAGAATAATATTTACAACACGACATTAAAATTTGTACAGTTTAAAGAAAAACTATTTTTAAAACATTTTTCAATTTTCTTTCATTTCCGAAAGATGTGTCGTATGTTTGTATTTGTAAAACGACATGCATTTTATTTCAGATCCACAATCATAATTATATCTTTCGTCATTTTTATTTCAAACTACACCGCAAACTGCAACACCCCTACGAGTGAGCGAATCTATTTCAGGCACAATCATTGTATCACCTGTACTTCGTAATTTGCTTTCTCATTTCTTCCTACGCATGTGCTCATATATTATCAACCATTCGTATTTAACCAGTTTGTTTAAAACACCTGAGCTAATTATTCTTTGTCAAAAATTCGCAAATCAATTTGTTTAAAAACGCCTTTTAGCATGGAAATAGAAATTATTTTAAATTTCGCTATTGTCCGAAGAAAACTCATACACTACAGCAGACATTTTAGAATTCAACGTGCTCCCAAAAGGACTCAGGATACTAAAGATATGGAGAATAACATAGAGCATTTATGGGTTTGGCTGTCCGTGATTTGTTGATAATGAAATTTAAATTTGAGTAAACAGGATCTTTTGAGAGCTTATCATAATTGTAAATGACACAATAGAGGCAGCGTTTTATTGATGGATTTCCAGTCTTTAAACAGTCTTGAGTTTAGAAGACTCATTACTGAAATCAACACCTGACTCTTTGGTGCGGTACTGAAACCATATGGTACAAACACATGTAGATACAGAAAATTCCGCGGCTCATATCCTTTTCTCTATAAAGAAGCTGCCGTCAATGATCCATTTATACTGATAAATATACGTTTGATCATGAGCACCGGGAATTCAAAGTTATTGAATTTTTAATATCAGTGTTGACATATGTTTACTATAGGAACTGAATTAGTGCTTGAGTCCTAAAATATCCATTCTCATACTGAAAGTATAGACTCGCTCACTTACATGTATACTAACGATAGGCTCCTAATATATATTGATATTACTTTCCATGGCAATGGTACACCACCCCCATCTCCAGATCAATATGGTATTCACTATCGCACACCTCCATCTAACAATAATAATAACATATAGTGTCCTCACAAAATGCATTGCATGCAGGTGCAGTAAATTAATAATTTTGTCTTATTTATATGCATTCCAATCTATAAAAAATGTTGTGATTTTTCTTCAGCCACAATTTAGCATTTTAGCCAGTTTCATGAACAACAGATCATAATTACATTGAGATCTACCAGTTTTTTTTTTCTTAGCTTCAAAGAATGATGGAATGGCAATTTTTTTAAAGAGCAAAATAATGCATTATTAGTATAAATTATTACTAAGGACACTCTAGCATAGAAGACATATGAATTTATAAGAAAATGTTTATATGACACAATTTTTGCATATGAATTCCTAATGCTTGAAGACATTTATAACAAAGATTTTGCAGTAGACAGTACAGGCTAAACTAAATACGAAGTTTCGACATCGGACTTTCTATATATAGTAACGTAAATTAAACGAGTTGCGAAATTGACATGAAGAGTAGATTTAGCAAAATCTAAATCAGACTGAAATTAAAATCATTCTATATATAATTTTTTAAAAAAATAGGGAAATTAAGTCTGCTTAGAAATAAAATCATACACGACGTACACGATTTATAGCAATATCAGAGTCATATACGTAACGTGATATTACTCGTTTATACCTGCAAGTTGTTGCAATACTATTGAGACAAGGCACGAGTTTAGTCTCAAACCAAGTCACAGGATAAACAATTAGTAGCAATATTTTTCCAAGGAAAATAATGAATTTTGGAATTTATGGTAATCAGTTTTGTCAGTATATGTCCAAAACAATATATTGTAATACCTAACTCAGCAAACCAAAATACTAGGCATTATTAAAAACTACGTTCCTTTTCCAATATAAATAATAAAAAGGATAAATTACAAACATGAAACAAAGTCAGAAAACACGAGGCAGTTCGCTATATTGTAATACCGTAATGGTATTGTGAATGCAGTTTTGCATGACTTGGATGTAAGTGTATATAATGTATATCTAAATATAAAGCTGGGCTCATGTGAATAAGTAAATATAGAAGAAACGGCAGAACAGCGATGTGCTACAGTTTACACACACAGTGCAGATGATGCTCCAGACAAGGTACCTGGACATCTAGAAGAACTGTTAAATTTTTAAACAATTAAGAAAAGCAAGCCTTCTTAGAACTGCTCATTAGGTATCAGGATGTTATATCTTGATATTCTCCAAATCAAACGATGATCTATGGCGCACTGACAGTGTTGCACCGCATCAATACCCTTCACGCCGCCTCTATATGCCATCCACCAAGACGACAACCAGTTGGGAAACGAGAAGGCGATGAGCAAGAGATACAGAAAATGCTGGAACAGAAAATTAAAATAGCCCCTGGGCTTCACCTGCAGTTTTGGTTACCAAGAAAGATGGATCGACACACTTCTGCGTAGACGATAGAAAACTGAATTACGTAACTGTCAAAGATGCTTATCCATTACCAAAAGTTGATGGATGCTTAGACGCCTTAAGTGGTTCAAAATAGTTTCATTGTATGGATTTCAACTCAGGATTCTGGCAGATTGGCTTAGATCCAAACGATGAAAAGAAAGCAGCTTTTGCAACAGGCCTTGGCCTATACCAATTTACTGCAATGACTTTTGAACTTGCTGAAAGTTCTTCAACATTTTAAAGATTAATGGAAGATATATTAATAGGATTGCAGTGGACGGAATGCTTTATATGCATGGACGACACTCTAGCACCAGCGATTTAGTTTGTGAAGAGTTCGGAACGATTGGAACACATTTTCAGAAGACCGTTGGAGTCAAATGGGGAGCTGAAACAATCGAAATTATCTTCTTCCAGCACAATGCAAAATATTTAGCCTATATCATTTCGGAAAATGACGTGCATGGCGAATTAGATACAAATTTCATCTGTTCAAGAGTGGCCGCAACCTAAGAATCCTAATGAAGTTCGCAGCTTCTTAGGATTATGCTTTAATTACAGACGGCTTGTGAAAAACTTTGCTGATACTGCTAGACCTTTGCATAAGTTGTGTGATAAAATGTAAAGGAGGAGTACCAGGCATCCTTTGATGCTTTAAAACAAGCCCTAACCACTACTCTAATCCATGCTTATCCACAACCTGGGCTTCGCTTTACTTTAGACACGTATGCTAGTAAATAATCAGCTGTAGCTGTACTTTCCCAAGAGCAAGACGGACAGGAAAGAGTGACTGCTTACACCAGCAAAGCTTTGAATAAGCATGAAGTCTCATATTGTGTGACCGAAAGGAAATGCTTGCTGTAGTCTCTTGACTTCGGAAATTTCATCATTATCTTTATGGGAAAGAGGTCCTCATACGCACGGATATTTCTGCAGTCAGTTAGATACAACATCGAAAATGTCCAAGAGGGCAAGTTGCAAGATGGCTGCAAGAACTGGGCACGTACAAGAGCTGGTAAGAAGCATTCCAACGCTGACGCATTATCACGAAATATGTGCGCTGTTTGCCAGAGGCAACAATAATCTGACGAAATCTCTGATGGTGATTTTGAACTGTCTCAGATATCCAGTACTCACTCCAACGTTGCTCATGTCTCTCCGAACGAAAACAAACAGAAGAAAAGTTTAGATGTGAATTCTTTTCCTGTACAAAAGAATGATTTAAAAATTCGGGAGGGTCATAACTCGAGCTCAGAAGGCACATAAGGAAGCTGGTCATAACCATACTCGTTGTTTTACTGTGGGATTGTCTAGCGACGAAATACGTCAAGATTAGTAGGGTCCCAATATTGTCCATATCATGATTCCAGCTGAAGAAGTTTCTGGAAGACATGAGTGGTCAAATATCTCAGGCAGTCCAGCAAAGCCGAAGACGTTTTAGTGCAGTTTGAATAGGCTACATCTGAAATATGACATGCTGTACTGTAAATGGAAATGTGACGATGGCAAGATTACCAGCTTGTTGTCCCGACGAAAATGAGGGCAGATGTACTCAAGTATTTTCACGACGTTGCATCGGCTGGCCATCTGGGTGCAGATTAAATACTTGAGAAAAACAAACATAGCTTTTACTGGCCAAATATGAGAAGGGTTATAGATGCAACTGCACAACCTGCTGCGTGGCAAGTAAAACCTGAAGATATCAGGGTATCACTAGGCCAATATTTAGCTGGAGAGCCAATGGAGCGAGTAGTTATGGATAGTTTGAGTCCATTACTTAAGAGTAAGAACGTGATACTGATATATTTCTTGTCATGTGTGACCTGTGTACAAACTGGACAGAAGCTTATCTATTGCCAGATCAGGAAGCTCGAACTATAGCAAAGGATGATTTTTGGTAGATTTGGCACACCACTTCAAGTACACTCGGATCAAGGTATTAACTTCCAATCGAACATATTTCAAGAAATGTGTGATCTTCTTTACATCAAGAAGAAAAGAACCACCAGCCTGCATCCTCAAGCGAATGGAACTGCTGTTAGATTCAATCGGATTATCACGGCTATGCTTTCAATGTATTGTGAAAAGAATCCACACTGTTGTAATGAGTGTATCCAGCAAATATTGAAAGCCAACAGGTCATCAGTTAACGCCAGTACTGTATTTACATTAAACACGAAGATGGGAAGATAAATTACATTACCAATGAAGACAGTAATAGGTACTCCGACGGAATTTAACAACCTGGAAACAACTGAAATTGAATGTGCAGATTATGTAAAAAATAATCTTCAGTGGATGTTGAAGGAATCACACTAAATCGCTTGTACAAATCTTAAGGTCAGCTCCCACTACCAGAAGAAATACTGCGATCTAACAACAAAGAAGGGATAATTTGACGATGGACAGGCAGTTTGTCTGCACAATCCGTTAAGAAAAGTAGGAATCTATCAGACGTTCGTTCCAAAATGGAATGGACCTTATCTGATCACAAAGAAGTTAGTCGATTTAATCTATTTAGCTAAGAAATGTTTAACCTATTCAGATAAGAAATCGAGTAAAAAGCCTGCAAACACTTATCAAATCAACCATCTGTTGCAGTATAGTGGAAAGAAGATACCAGTCTGGTTCTACCCACAAAAGTACACGTATATTAAACTGAGTAGCAGGAAACCATGTCCTTGTTAAAACTATTTTAGTTTTTTCTCGACGGGTATGTCTGGCCAAGAGTGGCAAATTGAGATGGCAGCTAACGAAATTATAAGAGTAGAAGACTATTACATGATTGTGAACGACTTTGTGAAGTAATGGGATATTTAGTTAGACTCTGAGGTGTCATCGCGGGAAGGTAGCGCTACCAATTATTGTCCGGTTTGGGATAGGTCTGGCCAACCCGTGCGTCAAAGCACTGGATCCCTGTCCTCTCTGATTGCTAAAACGTACAACGAGAGGAACCTGTATGGTGAACTCTCTAGTTAATGTTGTAATGAGGTCTTAATGATGGTATTTGTTGGGCTGTAATACAACAGTGCTGATGCAGAAACAGAACATAAAAACGTGTTGCATGGGAATACGTAAAGTGTTGAGCGTTCTGCTATTCAAATTGCAAACTGTGGTGAGAAAAAGCATTAGCATTTTAATAACAATAATAGTTTCGTGACAGATAGATGAGAATGCTGTAGCCAGAGAAAAACAAAAATCTTTCTCTGTGTTTTATACATATATAACGGTATTCTTTCTTTTAAATGATAATAGAGTTTGAAAAATGTATGACGAAGCAGCTGACAGGAGGGAAACAACCACTGACTTCCTGATCAAATTAATCCTGACAGCATGAGTCAGCCAAAGACTTGAGAATTAGCTCAGAGACATCAACAATAAAAAGATTATGTGACCCGGAGGTTTGCAAGTTAAGGTTGGGAAGGCGTAATACCCAACTCAACAGACCAAAATGTTAGGCACTATTAAGAACGTTTCCAATAATAAAAATATTAATAATGCAATCCTAAAAACGTTTTGCATGCACAAACATTATCCATTTTAATGTGTGAAGATTATTTGATGTTAAACATTGAGATGTGAGATGACGTTTGACTGACGAGACTTTGGCTATTTGATTACGTCATTTTTATCTGTCATTAAAAACATCAAAAAACGTGAGCATTACTTCTTCCATTCCTGAACGTATGCCACCTACCGACCATTGTTTAGATTGCCGTCTGCTTCTCTTATAAATGTGTACTCTGTGTTTATATTAAATGTTAGTATAAATCCTTGCTCTGGTCCTCGTAATTTCAGGCATTTGTCATGAGTATTAATGCATTCGTTAAGGAATTCAACTAAAGTCATCAACAGATCTACAGGACCAGGGACACCAGCATTAAGTAGAAATTAGTCCGCATGTACGCAGTTATTGTGCCATATTCATTTTTATGTTGGACCATGCGTGTGTCGTGCTGGTATTTCTCATGAATAGTTTAGGAAATTAATTATCTTACCTTCCATGATTTTGGAATATCAAAGCCAGAAATATGACGTTAGTCCTTAATGTATTAACTTAAACCACGCCATGGAGGTTTGTTATTGAAACAGCAGAGATGCAGTATATTGATGGAATCAATGAGCCTGGCTAATGTTACTGTCCATTATTGTAAGTTCTTGGTTATTTAGAACTTGTTATTTTATCTTAATGTGCCAAATCGTACGCGTTTGATAGGGACTATTTCTAACCGAATTACGACTCATTGCATCATCTATACGTTGTACTCTCGTTCGATTCGCATAGAAATTTACTTGTCCGTGAAGATATGAATATACAAAAAAGATTTTAAGCAAAAACGCACGCCGCGGACATTGAGAGGACAACTTTTCTGTCTCAATTTTGTGTTCAGACGGATTCTTCTATACAGTTTGAACAGTTGAATTGGTTACCGCCAAGGCTATCCCAGAGAAGTGCAAACATTGATTGGCTAACTGAGGTCGTGTGACGTGAATATGAATAGTGGAGACCGTGCACTGGCAGATAGCTGTCAGATCGGCAAAGTATGAACGCATAAGAAGAAAAGAATTTCGACTTTGTATTCTAAAATCATCAATTATATAATTTTACATAACAAATACTAATTCTGGCACTTAAGATCTCAAAACTGAATCAAAATGTTATGAGAAATTTTAAATAGATTTATTACATGATTGCTATTGAATGCTTTATAATTATTAGATAAATGTTTATAAAGTCGCTGCTATCTCCCACCACACTGCTAAAATATACTAGTACTAAAATTATTTTTAATGCCATTGAGATCACGCTACTACATCAGAATGTGTTACTTACAGTCTAATAAATTTAACTGTTGATATACGTATGAATTTAATAATATAAATAATTTCACCATAATATGATGTATTACAATGTTGTCTTTTGGCATTTAGACAAACAAGGCTGCTCTATATTATTATAATTTGTATGTCTTGAACTCTGGTCTTTTCGATATAACACACGGGGTGTTAGCATATCGGACGAAACTTCACACTAAACATTGACTAAATTCCCCACTACTTTTCATGGCAAAGGCATCGATTGAAAGGTAAGCATGTATACAAAATAAATAAGACAGGTATTGTCCACCACCAGTGAATTATCCCTCCATATCAAGAACATATTTAGACCCATTTCGATGCTGGTTGAAAGCCTCGTTTAATATTTTCCATCTGCTGTTTAGGAAAACAGGCGTGCCGACTCATACTTTAAGATGTCTAGTTTAACTTGCAGAGTTGCCGGATCCGCCATTTTTTCGCCCAATTGGGCTCCTTTCTAAATTTGGTTGTGAGAAATTTTTTCTAGATTGCGGGTTGCGGTTTTTTGGGCTGGTTTCTGATTTGTGTCGCCGTAATTTTGGGCTGTATAAAATTGCTATTAAATTCTCCGCATTCCATTTCAAATTGGCGCTAGTGACGATAATATCTAAAAAAAATCTTAATGAATCCATTATTCTGGACGCATCTCCATAGATGTTATCTGACATACTTAAACAAATTTTTAAATTCCGGAACCGGAAGAACGAAGCGCGCTTCTAGTTCCATATTTCAATTAAACTAGCATCAGAGTTGCCAGATACGCATTTTTTTTCGCCCAGTTGAGCTACTTTCTGAATTTAGTTGCAGGAAATATTTCTAGATTGCGGGTTGCGTATTTTTTGGGCTGGTTTCTGATTTGGGCTGCATCAAATTGCTATTAAATTATCCGCATTCAATTTCAAATTGGTGCTAATGACGATAATATCTAAAAATCTTATTGAATCCATTATTTTGGATGTATTTCCATAGATGTATCTCAGTGTTAATTTTTTTTAGTTGAAATTCTGGAACGTGAAGAACGAAGCGCGCTTCTAATTTCAAATTTCACTTCAGCTAGCATATCAATAGCATATCAATGCTGGTAACTGTAGCCTGTAGGGCGGAGGCACTATTATCACTTTATCCCTGTTATAATATGGTTAAATTTATGTTATTTGGTTCTTATTTACTCTTCAGATTTTAATATATAAATAGGGTGGCTTGTGGGCTGCTTTTTAAAGATACACGGGTAGGAATTGAAAAGAGTATATGGCAACACTGAGTTTAAGGTAATTACAATATATCTAAGGCTAAATCATTGTGACATAAAGATAAAGCATGTATCTGAGTGGGTGGTTAAGTAAGTAGGTTGGTAGGTACTTCATCACCAGTTTACAAATATGACGAAACTTTGTGTATCGAGGGTTTTGTTTCAAAATAAAACCATATATTCAAACTAGACCTCTGACAACTGCCTGAATAATTGTGTAATTAAAATACATTTTTTTTTAATAACCATACTCGCACCTGGTAACTATGCTATAATGTAAAAATTAACCTTCATTCGTTCTGGCGGCTGCGTCCAGAAATATTGTGTAGTGTAAGGCATTTCGGCAGGCTTGACTACGGAAATGTAACGTCATTGTTGCAAGAATGCAATCCAATAAACCACTTTGTTATTTAGTAGCCTAAAATAACGGTCGGTTATGGTAACCTGACATATATCGAAAATGCGACTGGACTTAGAAACAACTATTTAATGTAAGCACTAAATAAATCAATACATTAATTAAAATAATAAACAATTTCATAAAAGTAAAGAGTTTGAAAAAGCTGTTTCCATGAGACCATCGTACAGCATCATTAGAATATTGCGCGTTTCAACTGAATTGTAAATTTACTTACCTCATAGGCACTAGTAAGCTCCAGTTTGTGGAATACCGGAAGAAAGCCATGCGCTGCGATCGGAAAAGTGAGAAAGTTGCTGAAGCAAATCAGCCAATACATAGTTCCATTGTAGAAGATCTCGGTTGGTACCCCAAGGACAAGAACCGCGGATAGGAAAGTGGCCATCAGTGACAGAGTGACGGGCAAGATCGACATATGTCGTCCTCCGAGCAGAAAATTGGCCGTGGATTGATTCCGTTTATCCTTCCATGCAAAAAATATTCCTACCAAAGCTGATATGACCAGTGTCAATATGAAAATAACGTAATCTGCCCAATGGAAGGTGTTTTTTGGAGAAGCCATTTTTGTTCGTTTTAGTTTGTCAGTAAGTTAGAAAGCACGTGTCCGTTTTCTTGTATGTCAGGGTTGTTTTATATACGCTTACTACAGCGAGCATACCCGTAGTGTGACTATCTTCTGATCGTAATGGTTATTTAAAGGGCGTTTAAAACTAGCCTCTGTTATCACCCCAGCTCATAGCATATATGTTTAATCAGATATCTGAATATCTAGCAATTCTGCCTAGATTCTTAAACTTGAGGTTATGTGAACGGGTTATATGTCAGTGACCTAATTGAACGGTGCCTAGGTAAGTCTATTGTTAACACTTATCAATTCTGACTACCGAGTCCAATTTTGGAATTTTAAACTATGAACTATTATTGTTTTCAACCATGCCAGAATATTCGTATGAAATTGCGTCTGATTGAACTGTACAAATATGATCATATACCTCAAATGCGGTTGACTCTTAACTGCGGGTTAGAGTCAATATGGCAGTTGGAAATCAGCGTAGAATTTCAAGTATGAACAAATACATAGGTGCTCAATGCGCACAATCGCCTGTTATGACGCTCCTCTGTCAACATTATCAGAACTGTTCTACATACAGCATCTAGATAACGTCTCATTTGCACTGACATGTCTGGAAAGTTGGGCAAGGGAAGGTAATTTAGCACAGACAATGTAAGTAAATTGTGAAGTATTCAATACAGCTTTCGTATTTTTTGGTTTAAAATAGGTTGTTCCCTGAAAACTTGCTTCAAAATTTTACATCAGAGCAAAAAACATATGCGAGGAATATGAGATATTGTTCATTTTATGTTCATAACGTTATTTTGATGTAATGACGGGGACTTCCTTTTGTGACAAAATCACTGTTATGTTAACATTTAGATTCCCCAAATGGTACGTTCATGTATCTCGTACCATTCTTAGGTATAAGATCAATAATTAACATATAGACAGATACATTATGGCATAACGCTAAGACACGTCAGATAGCACCATTACTGACTACGATGGGGAACGTTTTTGAAGTTACGTAATAATGAATTTATGAAACTCGCTGGATACCGGACGTTAACCGGTATCCTATTATCCCTTTGCAATAACGACAAAATATCAAGAAAGGTTTCACTTCACTTCCATTTTCATTTGTATCCACCTGCATCGGGGATCAACGCGAGGTGCGGTGAATGAGTTTAATTTCCGATCAACGGAATGCCAAAGTTCTTGATATCATGAGATGACCTTAACTGGAGATTTAAAAAGAACGTCCAATTACCGCGGCAATGTATTAAAAAAATTTAAAATTAAAAGTTATACATTTACCTAGGACCTTTAAATGCCCTAGTTGTAGTAAATCCATTAAATAATTATGAAAATATTATGCAATATTTATATGTTTATAGTGAACTCCTATCATCGTAGATTTTAATTGCGTGCCGAGTGTTTAGAAAACTTATTTTATAAATTTGAAGAGACAAGAAGATTCATTAGCTTGCCTTTATGCTAATGATCTAAGAACCACCTCATATATATTTAAAAGAAGTCTACAATTTTGCTTACCCTGAATATATTTATATTTGTATTATTCACAGGTATGTGAAATTCTTGACATCTAGTTTACATACAGTTATTCAGATTTTTACGCATGACGACATCACAGAACATAAATGTTTAAATGCCGGGGTAAAAGGCATAGCACGGTAACAGGAAAAGCCGTGCAATATTCAAATCGTTTAATAAATAAAAAGGAAAAGCCGTTATATTCAAATCGTTTAATAAATAAACAGGAAAACCATGAAATATTCAAATCGTTTAATAAATAAACAGGAAAAGCCGTGAAATATTCAAATCGTTTAATGAATCATAAAAAATTAACATTATATAATTTATCATATGCTTTTGAACTCGTCTATTATTTTCGTACAAATCTTCACATATATTGACTCGATCCATACAACCTTCTTATTAACAGCTGGATCAAATACATTTTGTATTTTAACATAACAACTGTACACTTATACGCTGTATACTTATAAAGCATTGTAAGATTTAATGTTGAAAGAAATTTCGACCCTGTTACTTCAAAAGATAACGAGAGTATACATGTATTGGTATAGTATTACGATAACGATATTACGATTGGAACAACTTGTGACAATCCGATAAGTGGTAAAAGAAACTTCAAATGTAATTCTTCGTCATTGTGAACTAGTCTGAACTACTTCTGTTCACATGGTACGATACGAAGGCTGAATGAGGCAAAGTCACAATCGGTCAAATTCACCAAATTATTAATCGCATAAAACGAAAGGCAACTATTACCCTTAACATGGATTAAAAGTGTTCGAAAAGACGTGATTAAAATACAAACATTTATTTCAATTTGAGCTAGTTTTTCCAAGTTGAACGAGTAAGTTATCTCAATACCCGATCTTAGATATTAGATCTTAACTCTCTTTGCCAGTTTTTCATATACATAACCTCAAAAAGTCTGAGATTTCATACCTCTCAAGGCTAGAATTAATATTTTGTGAGTCACTATCCACCACAAAGGAGGTACACTTGAGTCACTTCCAACAGTTTACGTATGTGTTTTCTTTGTGACTGATACAAGTCTCAGACTGCCCATAAGCTATTGGCGTGTTTGGATTCTGTTGCATATCGATAATAGCCGAAGTGAACCGGGTGACAGAAGCACCTGTAAAATCGTTTTAATATTCAATCTGGTAATGCACCATAAGCTGCATACAACGAAGCATTATAAGTTTATAATACTGTTCTGCTATCTTCATTACATTTTTAATAAAAACTTTGAATTACACGAAACAGTACAAGAGCTATTTTGCTCACAAAATGCGGATGTACATGCAAAACGACTGGCAGGGGTGATTACGATCTCCCTCGGCTCAAAAGCGATCGGAGTAATAAATATCCATGACAGTACACAATACAAATACCTGTTATATATATATACAAATTTGTAAAATAAAATATATTTTCTAGGATCCATGTTATGAAATGTATTTAACGTGAATGTATTACATATTAAAATGAATGAATGAATGAATGAATGAATGAATGAATGAATGAATGAATGAATAATCTGAAACACTCGATTCGGGCAGTAATTTTTAATGTTAATACAATTATGAATGACAAATATTTCCATTTATGTGCCCTATTGTGAATACTTTCTAAAACAAATATTATTTTGAAGCTAAAGTGTGGGGTGAAAATTGTTTGATTGTTACGAGTCTTTATTTCCTTGCAGACTTTTTCATACCGTTATCAAGAACAAATCGTGCATGCTAAACGAATATAAGAACGGGTAAAACAGAAAGATACCAGAAACATGCACACAAAAAGAATCAGTCAGACATTTGAAGTCGAAGAGTTCCCCGTACTAACAGAATACAGGAGATAGTACTGGAAGGACTACAAGTTTTACCATTTGAAAATAATTGTCTGGCTGATTACATTTTTTGTGACTCTGGGTACATGTGCAATGTAAAATTCCAACTTAGAAATAACTTTAATAAGTTAATTAATCAACTTTTTTTAAGAGAGATTATCTGGTCACTCTTAGGTATGCGCCACTGATGAAAGAAACCTATACAGTTTTGTTGCACGAGCGACGCATAAAACTTTGAACAAAACAAACTAAGATTAGTCGAGTTGGTCAAAAGAAAGATTTAGACCATGTCTGAATGTTTTATACACAACTTTATAAGATTTATATTTAGTTCTTTCCGATGTCGTTGAGGATCAGCAAGTGATATCGGGTCATTCACATTGCTTCGTCCTTCTAGGTTATTTCGTGTAAAAAATGAAAGCTATGTAGCTGTCTAAACATTAAGATGCAATCGGCCTACTATATTTTACGACTGAGCGTGCGTAACAGCGGCTGCTCTATTAAAACGTGAAAATGACAAATATATCAAACCCTCGCTGTACACCTGTCAAATTATAACACGTTGTACTGTGTTTGGTTTGTAGTGGCATTTTACAGCACAAACTTTAATTGCTATATCGACTGATAGAAGATTCGAACTTGCATCATTCTTGTCGTGGACCACTTAACCACGTCGCTCTTGTAACAGTATTTTTAAAGATTATAGCAAGTGACATCTTCGTATATTTGAAGAAAGAAGAAAAAGAAACGAATAAATCTGCATGGTTACATACATATAGGTTATCATCGCTAAGCAATCACTACCTGGGAAGATGCTATCTACATGTCAAATTTAACTGACAGAAAGAACAGGAACAAAACATGGACCATTCCTACAATAGATAGGAACATACTGTCTTGCTTCGACACGGAAGAGATAAACAGTACGCAAAATCAGTCGAGAGTACAATAGAACACTCTGTTATAGCAATAAAACAGTTATGACACTAATCGGAATTGCCAGTAATCAGGACAAAGTAATCTTTATGGTTTCCATTGTTTGTTGGTTTTTTTGATAAAAAAAATTCTTATTATTTACAGATTTTCTGCAATTAATTATATCTTCTGATTTCTTTTAGAAATCAGAATTGAATGGAAACTGTATTACAAAATTATATATTGGTTTTTGATGTGAAGATACTGTGAATATTTTGTGGTGCAGTTTATATTTGTAATCCAACATATCCAAACTGGAGGAGAGATTCGCAAGACATAGAACATCAACAATGTTGTAATAACGCAAATAAGAATAATTAAGTAAAGTAAGAAATGCACAGTAATAATTCGGCGTTTTTTTGGTTGCAATTTCTATAATATTGGTAATATATTGAGAAAGCTAACATTGCCCACCCACCCCCACCCCCCACGAAAATTTGATTTATTTTTACATGCCTTCGGTATCTGGCTGTTTACCGTTATGTTCAACCATTTCATCACTTTAGACAGGCAGCACAACAGTTTTTCTTGAATATTTAATCCAAAATATTGATAGGTGCAAAATGAAAATGAAGAAAAAGATGTGGGGGTTATTGACTCATATACATGAAATCACTGATAAGGTTTGACGTTACACTTTTGCAAACGACGTTTTTTTATTATGGAATATGTTTACCGTTATGTTCTGCCATTTCATTCTTATAGACAGGCAGTACAACACATTTTTTCTTTAAAATCTAATGCAAAATATTAACAGGTGGAAATCGAAAATGAAAGAAAAAAAAATATGTGGCGGTCATTGACAGATATACATGAAATCACTGATAAGGTTTGAAGTTACACTTTTGCAAACGACGTTTCTTTATTATGGAGTCTCAATGCGTTATATCAAAAAACATATATTTTCTAACGCAAACTATGGTATACAATCCACACTTTTGATGGTCGGCGTCAAACACTGAATCTTGGTGGACATTTTCTAGTACTAGACTGTAGTATAGGTTGTCACCTGGCGACAGATGCGACACTGGGGATAATATAAATGAATATTACGTCCGACATTTTTAATGTATGGCTCTTTGAGATCAATGAGAATACTATGTTAAACCATCTATACATTAAGATGTGAAGGAATCCGCTGGAGTCAAGGTGAAAAAACGTATGTTAAATATTGGCAATGTATTTAACATTATGGGTCAGTCTAGAGACACGATTGGGAATCCTATGCTTATAAAATTGTCCACTTGATTAACATTATGAGACAGTTTGGGGATCGGTTGGGCTATCCCATCTTATAAATGTCCATAGGTTTAACATGTTTGGTTTATATGACGATAAGGGAAAACGTAATGTATAAAACGTCCATAGGATTAACATTTATTTTGACTCGCCAAACTCCAGTAATGTACTATCTATTACCCAAACGAATACTATCCAATACCTTCACATTTACTATTTACATGCAAATTGATTAATACATACCCATCTGCTGACCACAAAAAGTAGGATGTACCAGATGTATAAAGTAGAATTGAAAATCCTTATAGACAAAACTAACTTCCATTATCCTTAAAATATTCCTATCATCGCTTTTAAACAAAACATCCTTCCCTAATAAATTTATAATCCCTATGACTCTACCAGTGAAGTGCAGGGAGAAGAAAAAAGAAAGAAAAAGCGTGGATGGAGAGATGAACAAGAGCATACTTGAGGACAGACATTAGTGATTTGTACAATCCAAATTGAATCCAAATTGAAACATATTTTGGCAAATCCATTATGAAGCTATGTGGTGTTTACAATTTTTGTATAATATTGGTTGTTTTGTCATTTCGTCCTAGATTTTCTTTTAAGTCACTAAACTTGCCTACCCAGTGTCACTTGATAAACATACTTCCATCAAGCATGGTTGCAAACATATTCAGTGTCAGGTGAAGCAAATTTGTTTTTTCAGTTGATTGCAAAATAATTGTAGTCTGGAGCTTAGTACACTAGCTGTTCTGATTCAAAATCAGTCTATTTCTGTACAGACTTTATTATCGTACAGTGAAAACAATATAGCCTATAACGAGAGACAACACAGTTCAAGTTACCAAATTGTAAAACTAAGTCGGAATATTTGACGTGAAGCTGTGGTTTTATTGTAAGATGTCCGTGCATCGTGTACGAAGTTTTTGTACTCTTTAGAAACGATTTTTTTCCTTTCTGTCTGTAAAATTGCAAGGTGTCTGATGTCCTATGGAATGAAATGTTACGCAGGATTTGTAACGTTTCGTAACCCCAAATTGGAGAGAGAGAGAGAGAGAGAGAGAGAGAGAGAGAGAGAGAGAGAGAGAGAGAGAGAGAGAGAGAGAGAGAGAGAGTTATTTGCCAAACATATCACACACACTATTTTCTCTAAATATATTTGTCTACGACTAACTTAAAAATTAACATAAGCGAAAGGATGTGGCGCTTGTCTTTTCCTCTTTATGTTTGACAACAACTTTAAACGTGAACGCATTTATAATGTTCACAAAATCGTTGAGTTAGACTAGGCTTCGAATGATCTCGTAAAATCTAATATTGTCATTGATGCACACTAAAGTAAATAGCATACTGTTTACAAAAACACATTTTTAGAGTAATTACGGTCAAGACAAGTCAGTCTACATTCTGAGGGGATACAGGGTATGCATGGAGTGTTTGTACTTGTAAAAAAGAATATGTTTCATCCTTTCAGCCCTTCCCCTTATCTAACGGTGGGTAGAAGCAGGAACTATCACTATGAATACAACTTCAACGTGAGAAATGTTGAAGGCAGATACTGTTGATGTTGTCAAGTCCATATTATTGTAAATCCCGACGGCCCGTTTTCAAAGTCCGCCAAGATCGCTTGGGAAAGAGATAATATACCCTTCTGCTCCCAAATCACTCCAATTAAAATATGTGGCTGGGGCGGGTGGTTGAAGATAATATTCATACTTCGTTGTTTGGTATATTTTCTTGAACATGAATGAATCGCTACAAAATTGCAAAAAACATCACAATATTTCCTCTTATTTTGTACATCTATTGCAAATTAGCTAACAAGCATGGGTTCTTTATCTGTTGGGCCTTCTACTTATCTTGCTTGAAATTTCTTTTATGGAATGGGTTCTGCTTCTGAAGTTTCCTCATTTTCTTTCATTTCACTTAAATTGGACACTGTTGACCAATGTGTTTTTATCGACAATTATAACGTGTATCTTTAAGCTTGGCTCTCTTTTCTCCTGTTCTAGGTTTCTTTTCTTTAACGTTATGGACCATTTGTTTGCATGAAATGTAGGGTCTACGTCGACGATTTGATTATAAAATATAATGGAATGGAAACCATTCTTCCTCTGCTTAATATATGCTGGTGTCGGTACCGAATCACAAGAACCTATGCCGATATTGAAATCGAATAAGAAAATCTATGTCATGGGAGTACAATATAAATCTTCATTTATTATGAAACTTCTGAATGATCAAAACAGAAAAAAATGTATTATCTAACTAATGTTTGGGGTATCAATGCGACTATATTTCTCGTCACCGTAACGCCATTGGAATGAAACAATAGCGGTTAGATCACAATGAGGGTTTTGGAAATTTTACAGTGCAGGTTAAATTAAAACATTATGGGAATTTAATATAGACTGAGCAGTGATCTGCTATCGAACACCCCAAACCTACTATCCAACACACCTTGTTGAATGACAAACACCCAGTGATCTACAATACCATTAACACGCCGTTGAAGTGACCAATACCCATTGATGTACTATCCAGAACCCTACACATATCATCCAACACATCGTTTTGAGTGGCAAGCATCTGTTATTGAAGAAACACATTATACCAACAAGCCATTGGAGTGGCGAACACCCAGTGATATACAATCAAACACCCACATTATACCATCAAGACGCGGGGCCCCGAGTGGTCTAAAGCGCTCTCCGTTACAGATCACTGTCATCTCAACTCTGTCTGCGTGGGTTCGAGTCTAAGATTCGGTTAATGTAGTTATGTAAGAAAGTTTGCCAGTAGCTTCTCGTGGGTCGGTGGTTCTTTCCGAAGGTTTTCCCGGGTTCTTCCTCCACCAATAATATTGACCGCCATGTATAGCCTATCGTGTGCTGAAAAATGGCGTTAAACCCTGCAACAACAACAACCATCAAGATGCTCTTTAAGTGATCAATACTCAGTCATCTACTATCCAACACTGCACACTTACTACCCAACACGCTATGACAGGAACGTCGGTGAGTGTCGAATTGTTTAATGCTCTTGATCTTGGCCACGGTTTGTTAAACGTGTATGAAACGTGGCACTTTCCTACCGTAGAATAATACCAACGGGATGACGACTAGACTCCATATACTTTTTTTCTTCAAAAAATTTCTGAAACTGACTCAAAAAAATAACGGATATCTTCTTTGATGACGTTATGTTAAAAAGAATACAAAAGTAAAAAGAATCCAAAGATGAATTTAAAGAACGGTACCTATCCCCCGAAAGCTCAACCTTTGAACACGTCGAATCACACGAAAGAAGACAATCGTTTGCGAAAGAGATGCTGAATTGTTTGTGGGGAAAACTGGTTCAACCCTCGACATTGTCAAAGACTGAATACTTGGTAGATTCACTTGCAGTTCGCCGATAAAATACAACTCTGTAAACACGGGAAATCATAACTGAAACATAATCTTGATGAATTACGATGTTTGCACCACCCTACGAATGTGTTAAGAATACGATTGCTGCTATGTTAGCAACCAATAATGCATGTTTGAAATTGTATTACGTCTTGAAACGGTAAGGGATTTAATCCTTTACTTTGACACCGATTATTACATCGACATCAATCGTACTGAAGGTTACGACCCTCACATAGAACACAAACGTTTAGTAGCGTGGACCGACGAACATCCCAAAAAAAGCATTTTGAGTTGCGCCATTAGTTCAACTAAATATTACTGTAACTAGTTCCCAGACGGGTAAAGACAACTTCATACCAAAAATGCAAAGTTAAAGGACTGACAATGACCAATCATTCTAGTCACGTGATAAACATTGGCCTCTTAAAAGAAACTTTAAAGTAGGGCAAAGGTTAAGACCTTTGTGTCAAAATGGTTGATCCTCACACAACTACCGGTATACATTTGTCAGATCATCAAGGAGTCAGTTAAACTTTGGAAAACCTTTTCAAATACTACTACTACTACTAATAATAATAATAATAAAAATACAAATGAGGACGTTGTATAACGCTTAATCTCTAGAAGCTCTAAGCGATTAACAACATTAGGAAACACCTATAACATAAAAACATATATATAATATTTTTTTAAACTCACCATAAAATTAGAAAACACAAAACATGCTGACAATATTTAAGGTATGAAACATTTGGTTTTTAAGTTTGTTCTTGCAGTCGAAATAGGTGAGTTTTAAGAGCTCTCTTGAATGGAATCACTGTCTTAAGTTCTGCGGGTATAACCTTGTCCATACGACTTCGTTTTCATAGTGGTAATAATGAGTGTACGATTGTCAGAAGAGGAGCGTAATTATCTTGATGGTGTATACACATCGGTGAGGTTGGATAGGTATGATGGACTGGAGTCCGTGAGTGAAACAGAAACAATTTTGAGTTTGATTCAGTATCGAATGTATAGCCAGTGTAGGGTACAGACCAGCGGGGAGGTGTGATCGTCAACGGAAGACAAGTGCAACTTTCCGATCACAACGCGTTACCTTACTGACACAATGATCTCCAATATAAGAAAAGGTGAGAGTTGCAAGATACAATTATAACTGCGAGTACAAACGTTTACTGATTAAGATGAATTCAACACATAATCTAATGAACCCACAAACTCAAAGATGAGTCAATGTTATGTGTGACGGTCATCTTGCTTGTCATAGTCCAGATAAGTTTATTTCGGCTTTGCCCAGCTGTGATGATTTTGACATTCCTTTACAATCCTTCAAATTGAAATGACCCGTGAGATCATGTCCTACTCGCGAATCCTTAGTGAAAATACGGTTTGTCTTGTGGTGTGAAACGCCATGATTAGATAATTAAACATTCAGCTAACAAGGAACATGACAGACGGTGTTCGTATTGTTGATACATTCGCCTGGCGGCTCCCGACTATAAGACCACATGGATGTCTGGACAACACATTCAGTATCTATATTTTGAACTGTGATAACTCATTTACAGAGAATTTGTTTAAATATTCAAGCGAGACGCAAAGAACAATTGTACCCAAAATGACGTTGACTTTTTAGTCATTCGTATATTATTGCTGGAAGAAGATTGTGTTCAAACGGTCAGACATTGATACATTTATACGACTTCTATTGTCAAAACTTGTTATCAGTGCTGCGCCAAATTTTACGTAAGTCAGTTACAGTATTCAAGATGACATGTGTGAACATAAAGTCAACAATTATCAGTATCTAGACCCATGGACAATTTCCGGAAGAAAAAAAAACTGCCTAGATATCAGTTGCCTAAACACTTTGGAATGAACAACAGTCGGGATATCTTTGCCTTTTTTTTAATCAAATGCTAGAAACAACAGTCCCTATAAGGGACGGACGCTCTACTGAGCGAAAAGAATTTTTCAGGGATTCAAAATAAGACAATTATTTTCTTTTAATTGTCGACTGATGACATTGTTCAGCAGTAACAAGATTTTAAAATCAGAGCTATAGTACATGTACTGGATGTCAGCTTGGCATCAAATTCGTTTAGGACAAAGCCAAAATCTTTCTAAGCATTTTGGTGAAAACCAAATGTCATAATGATCACCCACTCATAGGAAATTGTGGTATGATATTTAAGCCAGTCTGAGTTGTAGCCATATTGGATACACGACTGGCGCCATTTTATTCAGGACCAACTAGGTACCATGAAAAGAACCGTGAAACTAACAGATTGGCATATCCATATAATTGAGGAGGAATAGAGATAATATTGTCAAGACATTCAAGAGTAGCAATAACAAGATTTCCAAGATGGTTACTGTGGCAGCCATACTGGACGACAGATCGGCATAGTCTTCATTCAAGACCAACTGGACAACATACAAGTCGTCTAGTCAAATGTCAAGCGCATATGAACATCGTGTAAGAGTAGCGATAAAAACATTTTCAAAATCCCCATTGTGGCGGCAATAATGCTGGTCAGATCAGCATCATCATTATTTAGGACCAACCTGAACTCAAAACACGTCTTAAAGTAAAAAATTAAAAATAAAAAACAATTTGATAAGAGGATTGTTGTTGTTTTAGGGTTTAACGCAATTTCTCAGCACACAATAGGCTATACATGGCGGCCAGTATTATTGGTGGAGGAAGAACCCGGCCCCCCCCCCCCCCAAGAACCACCGACCCACGAGAAGCTACTGGCAAGCTTTCTCACATAACTACATTAGCCGAATCTTAAGACTCGAACCCACGCAGACAGAGGTGAGATGGCAGTGATCTGTAACGGAAGCGCTTTAGACTATTTGGCCACCCTTTGAATAGAGGAATATAGATAACAAGCTTATAAAGATGGCACATATGGTGGCCATATTGGATGTCAGATAGTTATAATTTTCATTCAGGACAAACTAAAAAAGGCTTTCAGTGAAAACCCTAAATTGATATAATCATTCATTCTTCTGGAGTACTGATAGAGATGGTCACTGTGGCGGCCACTTCTGGAGGTCCAAGTAGCAATATTTTCATTTAGATCTAGAATTGCCAAGAGTGCTGCCTTGTGCGTCATTCTGAACGTACGAAGGCTGAGATGGTATCACAAAAAAGTTTGCACCGAGATATTTCGGAACATATCATGATATGTATCACAGTATATCGCAGCTATATTAGGGACCAGCTATTAATGTTCTGTGATTGGAGCCCGATATTTTGTTATTTACATTTCCATCTCTTAATAGCTGGACAAAATATCTCGATTTGTTTTTATGTTTATAGCAAATTAAAAAAAAATTGTATCCATTACATAATCTGAAACAAAATTTTCTTGAGATTAAAGAAAAAAATAATAATCACAGTTTAAAAGAAAATCGCATCAAACCCAGCCCCTTAAATGGCCGGTAACTTACAGTAAACGAATTTGTTAATTGGAGGTTAATTGTTGTTTTACAACTTGTAATCTAATAAAAACCTACGGGATGATAAATGTTACACTCCAGCTGACAGCCTGTGTAAGACATTGTGCTGACATCAGAGAGCACTACATAGTCACTTTTTTTTGCGGAGATGCCGTAAAACTTAAAACTACATTATACTTAGAATGTACTGGTGCCAGTGACTTTTAGCTACCATAATGAATGAAAGCTTTCACTCTTCGGATTGGTTGTCACTGACCCTCAAAGACTTTATATTTGTTAAGCAAGACTGACAATAAAAGGTAGTGTTCAGAACAGACAACCCTGTCTCCTCATGTTGACGCCGTTACCACTAGCAGAAAGTGATTATCTACGTCTCACCATACTGACAAAGTTAAAACAAAAAAGACATCCAAAATTAGCTATTATTTTTTAATATTCATGATTCACATAACTTTTGTTATTAGCAATGTTTACATGTTTATTTACATCTCGCTATACAATACCCCGTTATCGATATCAATGTTAGAGTACCCTGTTATCCATATTAAGGTTTGAGAATGCCCGCCGAGTATCGCAGCACTGAGAAGTTGCAGTATGTGTCAGTTACTGGACTGATTCATTCGTTACTATCACGAAACAAAATGTAAAACTCCAAGCCCTTGAAACTAATGGAGCACGAGATTCGGACTCGAGCTCAAAATCCCATCCCAAAAAAAAAACAACGGAGATTTGAAGTCTATGTTATAGACAATCACACATGCAATATGTGGAAATAGAGGTATTGTACACCAATCTTATAATTCTAGAGTTCTATCTTATACTTATGAGGAATGCTAACATTTTTAGACCTCAAAGAGTTTATGCTAGTAAAAAAAAAAATACTCAAGTTAATGCTATTTAAACATTTCCCAAAAATTTAAGCCTTGCTTCAAGGTCATGAACATTTTCTGAAAACATATTTGGTTTAAATCGGCTGATTTTATCAACAACGTTACAAAAAAGTATGAACAAAGAAAAATTTCTGTGTATTTTCATTTTCCAAAATAACTATTCTCTTGAGTATATATACAATAAATTTTTACATGTTTTTAATTTGTTTTGTTTTTCGTCTTTGTGTAGATTACAAAAGGAACACGAGACAAACTTTTGTTGTAGGGTATAACGCCATTTTTTCAGCACACGCGCTATACATGGCGGCCAGTATTAATGGTAGAGGAAGAACCCGGGAAACCCCCGGAAAGAACCACCAACCCACGAGAAGCTACTGGCAAGCTTTCTCGCATACCCACATTGGCCGAATCTGAGAATCGAACCGACGCAGAGGTGAGATGGCAGTGATCTACAAACTTCTCAACATTCCATAGGTATACATATTTCTCTACATTTGTCAAAGTTTAAGGAACAAGTTCAATACACTGTTCTATATACAGAATAAAGCTCTAAAAACACATCGAATATAAACAAAGGTTAAAACTATGCAAGTGTTTGTTCCATCTTCCCTGAAAATTCACACATAAAAGAATCCTACATATATAGAAAGAATAAAGTTGTCGACCAAACTTGCTTCAGCCCTGTAACTGTATACCGGGAAATTTTCAAGCAGGTTTATCTTTGCATTCAGTCAAGCAAAAGGCTTACATGTAGCATCTCATTTGAGCTAAACAGATGAGGAATAGTAAGAATGTGAAAAGTGTTGAATTTCGCAATCTTTTCTCCGTTTTTTTGCGCTAAGCTGACGACGACTGAAAGTGCAAAAATAAAATTAGTGAAAAATGTCCCACTAAACTGTGTTTGAAACTGGACAATTGTGAGGTATAATAATAATAATAATAATAATAATAATAATAATAAT
This sequence comes from Unio delphinus, assembly GCA_029339505.1. NCBI lineage: Eukaryota > Metazoa > Mollusca > Bivalvia > Unionida > Unionidae > Unio > Unio delphinus. The sequence goes on from JAQISU010000236.1 coordinate 7,051,076, forward strand.
AATAATAATATTTCCACAAGTTTATAAAAAAAAAGGATGTAATTAAAATGTATACGATTATATGCATGGTATCTAAAATGAAGATGGCCAAATTATTGATTACAATTTCCATGGTAATCAGAACGAAGGATTTATGATTCTTCTTATCAGCCCTACAGTCTTTCTTGATAACTCAATAGCAACTTAATCCAAAGTTAAATCCAGGGTTATATTCTTTTCTATGTACAAGCTGTCGGGCATTTTGTTGTTGTTGATGCGATGAAAGCATTTGCTTTTATTGTCATAAAGTAAGATGTGTAAACAAGCCATGTTTCTCTTATTCTTTGCACAATTCTGTTCATCTTTACCACAACTCAATGTCTAGGCTCTTATGTTGGGGTTTTGTTATAAATCTACTGCATGATTGGTATTAACATCTACATTACAATGCAAAAAAGTAACGATGTTTAAATATCATAAACGTAGAGCCCATAATCAATGCACTACCGTAGAATTTATGACATTGACTCCAAGCACCAACGGGATGATTGAACAAGCCATAAAATGAACTGGCATAGCTTCACGATGATTCATCACACGTATGAAGAAAGTCCATCATGGAGTTTAGCAAATATAATGAAAAGACATTTTGAAAACTCAAACATTATTTGTTATGACTGTGTCCTTGACGAACTTTCTTTGACCATGACCTAGACCTCCAGGGTAAAGAAGCAAGAGTTCATGTAACTGAAAGAATCGTTTGGTTTCAAAATGATTCATCCTACGTAACGTATGAATAAAATATATCGAGAGGTTTAGTAAATATAAGTAAATAAAACCAAAACCATAATACAACTCTTCGATGATGTCACAATGTCAAAGGGGCGTGCAAGTATGTTGCAGAAAGAGTTGTCTATGCCAAATATGAGAATAAATCAAGTAGCAAACGAAAATCTCTAACCAAAACCTTACTACAAATCTTTTATGAATGGGAACCTGGACCCAAGGTAAAAGAGGCAAGCAAACTTGTTAAAGAATGAATTGTCTTAGCATCATAGTCATTCATGAAAAATGACGAGAATCTATGTAGGGGTTTTGGAACTATTTGCCAATAAAACTTTACCCCAAACCTTAACAAAATGTTGATATATCCAATGTGTCTGCCGTCGTTGGAAACTGACTTCAATATCTCGCTTCTCACTGATGTGAACTGATAACAAGAACATAAATTACTTAAATACTCTTACAATAGAAAGTAATTTTCTAACTTAGAAATAGGTCTCATAGCCAAAATATGACCGAAAACAAAAAAAAAGTGAAGAATAAAAAGCACAATTGAGGAACTTCTCTGGCCGTGCAAGGAACGTTTGAGTTATTTGATGAATTGAGATAAACGAATACCATCCACTTCTCAAAACAAAACATACGATTCCATCAGACTGATCTAAATTTCAACTTACACTCATCTAGTAACTGGATTTATAAGTGGATATACTACCCATACACCACTGTGCTTATATTATCTAACGCTAAATTGTCCCGGTACTCTGATTCTGTGGACTTGTGAACTAATCAGATTCTGAATATACATTCTTCTTCTATATACGTACGGCAATTAGAGAAGAAAATAAATTTAAAAAATAAGAAAGGTCCCTCAAAAGGAACTGATGTTCTACTGGTAAAAAGTTAAATAACTCAGGATTCTAAACAAAGCATATTACTTCTTTTTAACTGCTGAATGTTGGGTGGCAATATTGAATGTATTTTCATTAAGGGCCATCTAGATCCATAAGTTTTTAGATAAAAACCAGTCGTTGGTATAATCAGATTAGGAGGAACAGTGAAAACAAGAATTTCACCACGGCCATAGTGGTAGCCACTTCTGGAGGTAAGATTGGCACAATTTCCTTTCTGGACCAAGTAGAGATCACAAAAACAAATTTTGGTGAACAATCCATGTTGATATAACCATCTATTCTATTTGTTTGATTATGATTTTTTAACGTAGCTTTAACAATTTTTCAGTCATATCGCTACGATGTCTGCAGTGAGGCAGTTTATAGTGATGTCTAGCACTGGGGAATCATGCCGCAGACATGTAGCATGATCCATCCATTCTGTATGATTAGCAATAAGATTGTAAGATAACGCATGCGTGGCGATACTGAATGTCAGACCAGCATCATTTTTATTTAGGACCAAGTAGACAATATAAGAAGACTTCAAATGAAAAAGCATGCTGATATAACTTTGTGTTCAGGAGAAATAGCTATAATAACATGTTCAATACAGTTGCCATGACAGTTATACCAATGTCATTTGGACCAACATCACGAGAACTCTTTTAGCAAAAAAACCCATGTGTGTGTATGTATTTTATATATCACCGCTCATTCAGTAGGAATAGCAATGTAACGATTTTCATGCCGGCTGCTGTGGCATTCATGCCAGATATTTGAGCAGTGCCATATACATTTAGGTCAAACTAGACCTTGGGAAGAACGTGTGCTGAAAAGTTTCATGGCAATCCTCCAAGTAGTTTTGGAGGAGTAGGGACAACAAACTTGTGCTAACAGATGACAGAAAACGGGCCATGCCATAAGCACAACTGATCTATTACCATTCAAGCTATAAAAAGACATCAATATCATGGTATATATTGTATTAAAGGAGTATACAAACATTGCTGGATATATATATATATATATATATATATATATATATATATATATATATATATATATATATATATATAATCTCTGCCTGTGAAGGTATGAACAGCCCAACTTGCACTATTTTATATTAAATAGACTTGTCACTAAACATATACTTAGAGAAAAACAGTAGGTATGAACATATATACATATAGAAAAGAAAAACCAGTATGTACATAACATGGACAGAGACCTGCTCCTTTTAGAAAATTGTACATATATACTACAATAAATGAGCCATATTGTCAATTATCACAATGGAAGCAGAGTGAACAAAATTATTGTATAACAATCTAAATTATTATCACACCATGAAATCTATGCAAGATACTGGCAACAACAAAAAGTCCTTTTGTATGGGAAGCTATCTTACGTTTGACAATGAACACTGCATGCATGTTTGGAAAATTTACATTTATGCGCAACAAGTATGGTGCAGAGATGTCAAACGAATATGATAAATGTAGCAATTAAGATGGAAGATTATTACACATCATCCGGGTTTCATGTGCTAAAAACTGATGACAGAAAGCTTAAAAGAAATAGGACATTGAATGAAATACTTTAACACTTCTTCAATGATTTTTATAGTGAATAAAATCTATTTTTATTGCAAGAATGACAAAACCCCATCAGAAATTTAATAATGAAATCATAATTTTCTTGCTAAAAATTAAAAAAATTTAATTAACGAGTTGGAAAAAAGTGATCTTGCAGTATAATACATATTTTTCATCTGCAAAACATATGAATGCACAATGCAAAGAAAAAAAGTTACTAAATTAATCTATGCATGCCACATATATGCAGTAGACATGTAAATTTAATCTAGAGTATATATTTGTATTTGTTCATCTAGATATAACTTTACTTTTTGTTAAAATCCATCCCTATACTGAATTCAACAAACATTTGTAATTTCATGCATCACTGTATATGGGGCATTTCTACCAGGTTTGATCTTTGCAATTTAATCAACTTAGTCACATATGATAAAAAATGTATCCATGCAGAATGAAATGAAATAAATGAAACGTTGCAAAAAATAAACATGCCGATTATTATGACTTGGATATTCTATCAAATTAAATTCAAAATAAGTAATTGTAGTGCCTTTTTTAATTTCTGACACCCATCCTCTCTCTATTTCCATCACCCCCCCCCCCCATTCCTCAAGTCTGATTTCTGGATTTGAAATCTTTGTTGTCATTAAGTCATTATACCAAATTTGATCACCCTACCTTAAACAATGCAGATGGAGTTACTGTGGCATGAATTCATATTACCAATAAGAATGTGACCGACCCACACACTACCGTGATCCGAAATCTTCACAGTCATCTGCTAATTCATCTGAAACATCATACCAAATTTAATCAACTCTCCTCAGTCAGTGTAGATGGAGTTCAATTTACAAGAACGAGTCCTTATTATCTACTAAAACAAGACATTTAACCCCCACCTCCTTTTCCCTTGGGGCTTCATCCAGATTTTGAAACCTTTACTATAATCTACTCTTCCTCCTCCTTGAACATCATACCAGAAACGAGCAATCACCATCCCTCAACTGAGATAGATGAGGCTACAAGGAAACAGTGATGGGATTGGACCAGATCAGTTACAGTACAAAAGTGATGATATAAAGAAATTTGTCCCCCGTGTACAGTATCTACTTGTAGTTCTTTTCAGTCAGAAAATAACATAATACAACAAATCAATGTCCATTACCAGCATTCAATAATCACTAATCATCAATTTATATACTGCATTTCACGATTGTAAAACATAAACTAAATGCAAACAGTCTATACCCAGATAATCTGTTGCATGATGTGTAGGCAGATCAGAGTCTATGTTGTTCAGGTTAATTTATATGCTGAACATAGGGAACCTGATTTGCCCACACTTCATGTAACAGCATATGTACATACAGGTAAATATGTCAAAACCTTACAGCTGTTTTCCTTAAACACAAAGACTAAGGCTTGCATGACAAGTACAATAACAAAAAAGAACTGTTATAAAACTGTGACCTTGACCCATAGGTCAAAAGTTATGAGCAAGCATGTCACAGACTGAAACTGTCTTTGCTCGAGAATAATTCATCCCAAGTATGAAAAAATCCTTCAAAGGTGAAGGAAAGATAAGCAAAGGGAAACCAAAAACACTGTAACCTAAACCTTCATGCAAATGACTTACTTTGATGCCAAACTTCCAATATGCATGCACGTTTTTCACATAACGAGTTGTCTTTATTTAATAACTATTTATCCAAAGAATGAAAAAAATCTACCAAGAGGTTTACGAAATATGAGCAAATGAAAAATAACACAACCTAAACTGTAATACTAAGTTTCTTTGACTGTGACCTTAAACTTAGGTCGGGGGGGGGGGGAGAGAGAGAGAGAGAAGCATAAATTGACATAGCTTCATAATGATTCATCCCAAGTATGAATAAAATCCATCAATGAGTTTTGAAAATAAATGCAAAAAATGAGAAAGCTTTTACCACAACCTAATACATATTTTCTGTGGCTGTGACCTTGACTGCCCTCCCCAACTAGCCAACATGTGGCGGAATTAATTTTTAAGCTTCATATTATGACCTATTAGGAATAAAGAGAATCTAACAAGGGTTTTAGGAAATATATGCAAATTAAAGGATTCATTTAAAACCATAAGAAATTTTTGAAACTGTCAGCATTGCCAGAAACTGACTGAAAGCCATGCCTTGCTTCCCATTAATGTGGACCTTACAAAAACCAAATTCAAACTTAAGATGATGTTTGTGTTCTTCATAGTTCTCTAACAGGATAAATTACTTCAATATTACAGCATGTCATGTAACTATTTACAAACATCTATTTGTATGCGCTGTTATGACATTTAGACAGTTATACATTATATCTGGTAATGAGTGATGGTAAAAAATTATGGCACATGTGTAAAGTACCTGATATACAACATCCTGAGGATTTTAGGCACAAACTTGACTAAAAGCACAACTGAGAAAATTGCTTCCTTGCTCTGGATAATTCATGATACTTAGAAATTTCCCACACTCTTAGCACAAATATCACCAAAAACTTTGCACTCTTAAGGTATGTATGCTCTGAGTACGGGAAATTACTACTGATCATGGCTAAAAGTAGTTTCAATATAACTACAAGATATGGCCAGATTAGCCAGGTGTCCTTGCTATAAGATATGGCTAGATTAGCCAAGTATCCTGGCTACAAAAAATGGCCAGATTAGCCTGGTGTCCTGGCTAAATTTAATAATGTCAGTTGGGCCAGGTAAGCAACAACTGTTTCAGTCTTGCCACTGTCTAATGGCTGCTGCAATATCATTGGCTGCTTTCAACTCACTGTCAAGTAGGATAACATAAAGTGCAGACTTAGTCATTGATGGTCTCTTTTCTAAAATTAGCATCCTACACAAGTGTTCATTTTATACAATATTTATGAAAATAAGTAATTATGTGCCATGAATTGCTTGCACCTAGTGTAGTATGCAAAATTTATTACATTTAGTATCCAACGTTTAGTAATCAATAGTCAATCTAAATTACTTTTGGATAAGGCAGTCCCTGTAGGTCATGATTCTCACTGCATAATATCATGCACCAAAGTATCAGCAGGATAGACCCTGAATAGCCATAGCACCATCAGATCTGGGGCTACAATGTTTTACTACTGATTGTAAGCAAAAGCACAGCCAATGGTCTAATGCATTATGTGAAGGCCAATCAAGGTGATTTATATATGAGCAAAAAGATTTTTGTTTTCCATCAGAGGATGTGTACCAGTTACTATATGGAAACAGTTAATGTATGATCATAACTTGGTTGTGTGCAAAGTTTTGAAAGCTGCCAATGTAAATGTTCCTCAACTTCAATGCTAGCTTTGTCTTATGCTTGTCATGTACATAGTGCAGTCATGATTATGCAGTCAATGGCTTCATACAGCAACTGGTGATAAGTGACACAAACATTAAAGGTTACAAATATTTACACCAGCAAATATAACAAGGAAAACAAAAACTCAAATTCTGCATTAAAAGCAAAACGTTTGTTGAAGTCATCTCGTTTGCAGTGGGGACTACAACGTTATAACATACAAAATTAGAAAATCTATGCATTTCATACACAAACATGTTAAGGAGAAAACTGATAGAAAATCTTGTTATTCTGTTTTCAGGAACATTCTAAAATTCAAACAATGAAAAAAAGCTATTAACAACCTTTTAAAATAAACATACAATACTTACAAAATCTCTGAGTTCAAAACAAGAGGCAAACATTCACACATTACTTAACATCACAGTACACTATATTTTACAAAATGTTTAAACACTCAAATATTCTTAATTTTTTCCAATAGCTGAAATTCATTCACAAGTGACAAACTGAACTTTTACAACACCTGATTTAAATCTTAAAAATACAGATAGTGCTTCATTTGCCCTAACTGAAAATGAAGACTTGCCTATAGAAAATATAAAAACTTTTCAAAGATTGGGATAGAGCCGATAGCAAAGTAGACAGATAAAACAACTAAGAGCATAAAACTTGAAGAGAAACAAAATGCTTAACAATTTGAAACATAATTGATGCTTTAACAAATAGGAGCAAAGAAGTAAAAACAGCAGTTAATGTATACACTAGCTTATAAATTGTGTCCAACCACAAACAACACAAGCCCTGATCTGTGGTTGCATAAACTGCCAGCATATTAAGGTACATGTTGTTTATTCTCTACGATTACTCATAGCAAACCTCAAAGACTCAGATCTGCCAGTGCATTAGGCATGGGCAGATATGGTTCTGTGCAGTTTGTAGTAGACTCAATTTATAACAGTGTATATTAACAGTGTATATTAAGTGTATATTAACAGTGTATATTAACAGTGACAAATTAAGAAAAGATTTTCACATATTTATTTTAAAGTTTATTTTTATTTTCATTAACATTTTTTATGATTTTTCCATCAAATAAAAATGTCAGCACTATAATTCATGTATATTTTATCTAAAAATGGTATAGAGGACATTTGCATTTTTCCCCCAGGTCTCTACGATCCTGCTTGATAGCAACAATGATGCAAAAGCATTTCAACACCAAAACAATTTTGAACCTGGAATATAAAAAAAAGTTCTGATTGTGAAGAAAATAAATTTAAGGTACAGTATTCAAAGATTATTTTCAAAACACTAATTTCTCATCATTCTGACTTGATACAGATTTTTTTCTTGTAAAATCATTATATACAGTAGGAAAATATTCAATGTTTCTCTTCATTCCAGAATAAAAAAGGAAGCAACATTTATAACATAAGCTTTCTCATTTTGTGCAAAAAATCATTTTATAACAAACGAACAACTATATTTATTTTATTCAATAAAACATCATGCTTGTAATTTAGATTAAAAATCATACGTACTGAGCAAATCCTAAAATTTGATGTGCAGAACAAGTTACAATGTGGAAAAAAAACACATCTACAATTTTCTAACTCGGATTTACTGCTAGCAACCATCCGGATACTTTCATGTTATAATTATGTATCTAAAAACTGTCATTTTCAGCAAATTTGTAAACATATCTATCTGCTATAATCACTACTAAAATAAACCCTGTCAATCTATGCCGTAGAGTAATACAAAATATTAACATGCTGTAACAAAGTCAATTGGAATCAACTGGCATTAAAGATCACAGGAGGTCATTTTATATATATATATATATATATATATATATATATATATATATATATAAACAAGGGAAGGATATTGCTAACTCTTGAGCAGAGTAAACCCAAACTCACAGCTGTACAAATACAGCTGAACCTAATGAAACTGACATTTCAGCCGAAGAAGTGGAAGCAGATACAATATTTGCAAGTCAAGTAGATCTTTGTTGATCGAGTTAATTATCTTAACATTAAAAGATGACTGTAATAGGAATAGATATGGTCATGAGCAGTAACGACGTTTATTAGAAAACTGTCTCTTTTTTTTTAAAATCAATGATAGCAACAAAAACAAAGAACTTTTACAAAAATGAAATAAATAAAATATCTCCATTTATTATATTCAACATGTATATTCAGTTCATATATATTGCAATGGCAAAAATAGTTATACATATTACCTGGTCACATTTTCAGGTGAATTATTCAAATGCGATGGACTGTTACAAGTAAACTCATCATTTCTAAAAATTAACTTTAAATGTTAAAACTTTCTTCTGTACAAGGACTGAATATTTCTACAAATTCAAAATGTTTATTCTGTTAAATAACAGCATCTAAATACTAAATGAAAACACAACAATACTGATTATAATTTAGGCTGAAAGAATTGTATGGACAAATGATAAACTTGGCAGGACAAGTGATTGATCCTACTGTTTCTCTGGGGCAAATTTTGCAGGAAGAAAATATTTGCTCAATTCTGACTTCACTGTTGAAAACTGCTTTAAAAAAGGTGGGGTCGTGGTGTACAGTATACGCATTCCATTAATTTTCATTAAACAAAAAGAAGACCAATGGCTGAAGCCCTCTGCCTTCCTTTCTATTAGCAATAAATGAACCAGATGGACTTAAATTTACCCAACTATTTGTTTTGGATTTTTTTCAATGTCAAACTAACTTTAAAGTTACAGCTATATTGCTTTAAGTCTAAACCTAAAATCGACTGCAAAGAGGTATTTTTATTTTACAATAAAAAAATACAGATAATTCAATGTTACTCCAGACCTTTTGGTGCTACTATACATATATGAGCTCGGGCCAAAAAAGGGCCCTGAGAAAATGTGGCAACTTACCACTCTATGATTCTGAAATACATCTCAACCTTTTCTAACAATCACCTCCCTAATAAATCTTTATATCCAGTCAAGTCTTTGTGTTCCCTACCCTTCATTTCATCTATACATTAAAATTCAACAGTTATCTCTAATACATTACCAAAATGTTCCCATTATGTTGCTATGCTGTTACAGATATGTTCCTCTGCAGGCAATGTTTTACCCTGGTCTTTATAACATGTCAGGTTCAAACAATTACTGATATAAAGTGACAAGTATTCAATCTCCCAACATGTCTTGTTTTCCAACATGATACTCTTCAAGACTGCACACAAAAATGTTGTAAATTATCCTCTGCACTTCTTTTAATGCATCTTTGCTTTTATATTTTTCATCAAATTACTCTCATAAACATAGCCTGCAAGAGCATAATGGCAAAACTAAAGATATAATTGCCCAATCAAACAATTATCCAATCATTACTTTGTTCATTGGAACCTGAAACACTTAAAAACCTACATTTCAAATGACAGTGGTCACAGACCATGTGATATGAACTCGTATGTGATATGAACTGATAAAGGTCAATGGTGCATTATACACATGCCCTGTTGAAGAGTTCTTTTTATAGATAACCAATATTATTGCACAGAAATCATTTTTCTTCTTTCATACACAATAATCTTGACCTCTGGAATCCAATGGACAGAAGTGCACACTATCCACACAGCCAGGTCCAAGAATATAACGTAAAACTGATGTACTTTAGAAATCATTTGTCTTTTATCAGTCACTGTATCCGTGACATTTTATCTTACTGACATCACCATCAATAGGCATCTTCCTTACCCCAGGTGCAAGTCATCCACAAAATCTGGTCAAGGTATGCGATGTAGAAATAACATTGCTGTGCAGAAACAATTTTTATTTTTTGTAACAGTGACCAAGACCTTTGAATCCATGACTTCAAAATTGAATTTGGGTTTTCCAAACCCCATGTACAAGCCATCCACAAGATTTAGTAACAACAGATGATTAAGAACTCAAAGTTATTGTACAGAAAACATATTTCTCCTTAGTCAGTGACCTTGACCTCTGACCCCCCAAATCAAAGGGGTCTTCCTAACTAAAAGTTAAAGTAAAAGCCATTAACAAAGTCAGCTAACTGTTAATGGTGATAAACCAGAATTACATGTACTCTGAAACTGTTTTTCTTGCTTCATGCACAGTGTCAATCACCTGCAACTTTTCTGCGCATGAAATTAATAGATTGTTTTCCCTACCTCCAAGTGCAAATCATCTATACAGATGGCAGACAACTCAAATTATGCAGAAACCATCTTGGAAACAAACAGATGGCCAGATAACATAACAAAATATTATGCTCTGCCTTATGAATGGCATGTAAAAATCTGAATGGCACATTTTATACAACTATGCCATGTTTAATAGTTCTCTATGTAGGCATCATTATGGCTTGCATGTCTCTAGTCATTGTTACACTGTAGACCCCAGAAAATATTGGTTTCTTTATTACCCATAAAGCCATCACAAAAAGCCAAATTATTTTTTTCCTGAGCTACAATGATATTGATCTTTGACCCTAACTCAATACAGGCTTCTTCCAAACCTCAAATGCAACTCCTCTGTAAACTTTGGTCATGATACATGGTCTAGAACTTTTCATGTATAAGCAAATTTTCTTTGTTTAATTAGTAACATTGACCTTTAAACTCCAAGATCTACATACTTATTTCTTACCTAAACTGTATGATACTCACAAACTTTGGTGAAGATACATGGTCAAAAACTGAATCTTATGTACTGAAACTATTTTTACATTTACTAGTCACATTGACAATGATCTTCAGATTTTTCTTAACTCCCAAACTTATATGCTTCTTCCTTTACCCAAATGCATTCCATCAAATGTTGGTCAAGGTCTCTGATGTTAACGATTGTTTTGTTTTTTCTGTCACAGTGTCCTTGAAATTTTTTAAAAGTCTGGTCCAAATCCGTCATGTGGTAATAATGTAATTGTGTGGAAACCATTTTTCTTTTTTAAGTCCATCTAACATTGCCATCTGACCCTTACATCAGTAGGCTTCTTCCCTATCCCATATACAAGCATAATAAAAGAAATCACTAACATGAGAAGTTCCAGTTTTACCATCTTCTTGCATTGCTGTTTCAATTTTGGTCACAATAATTTTGGTTTTTGCTTGACTGAAGCAAACAAGACATATTTGTGATTGTTTCAGAAATGTGATGAAAACTTAATTTAAAAATAAATAAATAAAGTATTGTTTTTAAGATAAAATTTACATTTTCTAAAATAATATTGTCTATGCATCAAATCAAGTGGACACATGACCAGAAACAATGGCCTATGTCTTGCCAAGCTTACCCTTGATGGAGTGGTGATTGTTTTAGAAAGTAGTCTATGAATATAAGATCTGTTGGAACTTTCTTCAAGAAGAGAAATAAATTATGAGATTGTTCACAACTAGATATCATATCTCATTGCAACACAAAAACAATCTTGTCAGTCAATACAGTACACATTTAATGACCTCTTAAAGAGATGCACATCACTCAAATTTTTAAAGTATGTCTTCACACATGTTTTGTTCTACTGTCAGCATAAACTTCACATCTCATGTGATATTTCAATGGTATTGTGCACAATTTCAAATTCAGTTCACGTTCTTGAAGCCAGATATTGGAAAAAGAAAAGCATCTATTAAAAAGGAAAGCTAGGGGAACTGTTAGACATTAGCTACTTTTACTATTTTTGATATTACCCTGCTAAAAATAAACTAACGAGAGCATGGTAATGATGAGAATCCTCATGGAGTTACCTTAATTACTACAGGTGTGACAGTTACTGCAACTCCTGCTGCTAATGTCTTTGACAACTTTACTGTCATCATGCTGTTGTCATTGACAAATTCATCATTATCATTGCTGAGATTTCAAGATCCACATTAAGAAAAAGTGTACTTTTCTCTCAGTAACATCTCCACTTCACTTCAGGTTGTAACTGACAGTATTCAGAAACATGAGGTAATTATTTTTAGTTATTGCACATGTGTGAAAGATGCTTCACTCTGAATTTTGTGTAGTTATATAGGAATGCTCTGGAATATAAATGAAATGGTTTAAGTATAAATGTGTATATGAACCTTTCTTGTAATTTAAACTATCTATGAAATTAAAACTTTAAACCTATACATTCTGTATTGTTTGAGAAAAATAGGACATGGCTGTGTCTATTGTTTTAATTGCAACTTGGAATACATTTTTCCAACAAATAAAATCATCATAGTACTACAGTAAACCATTACCTAAAAACCAATCCTATTGTATAAACTATATTAGATTATGGGTTTAACCTTCCACATTTAAGATATCAGAAATACTTGTGCAATATAAAGTATTTACCGTACTTACTCACTTATGAATCCAACTGCATAATCCAGAGACCCAGATCTGACAGTATATAATGAGCTGGCAGATCTGTGCCTGTGCAGTTTGTCAGGAATTGTGAGTAGAATAAACAAAACAGACTCTGATCTGAAGGCACAATTTGCTATAGCATTATCAGGATCTTTGTTGTTAGCACTTTGACTAGACTTATAAGCAAGTACATACAGTAATTTTGGATGTGCAGGGGAAAAAACAAACCTGAATCTGTAATGCATCTGCACTCCAAGAACATTAATAATCACATTATGTTCAGCTTTTAAGTCGTGTCCAACTGCAAACAACAAACCTCAATCTACCATTGTGCAATATGCCAGCATCAGCAGATGTAGAACAATGTTGTTTGTTCTTCTCATCATTCCTAACAAATCACATAGGCCAAGATCTGATGGTGCATTATGTGATGGCAGATCAGGGTCCGTTCTGCTGGGCTTTACTTATAAGCAAGTATATATGGTAAGTATATGATTGGTATTTATTCATCTTTCTTTTTCCTGGTTCCAGGCTGTCTTTAATTCCTTGAAAACTCTACTATCCTTTTCTACAATACCAAGAAGAATCAATATTTTTTGTAATTAAAAAAAAATTGTAGAGTTTGTTCCTATCAAGAGTATGCACATTTTTAACAATGAGCTGAAATCATAATAATTTCTGAACCAATACTTTTTCATATTATAGAAAATAATTACAAGCTTACAAATTTTTAAAACAAACATTACAGAAATTCTGCATAATTCCAACCAATGTAGGTTAGAGATTGTACACATGTTTCCTCTAAATTTACATTGGAATCGGAATGACATAATATACCCTTCCAATCTAATTCAATAAATATGATCTATACTAAAGAGCAGCACCTTGACTCGATCTTAATTGGCACTAATTTATTATACTTTGTCTTGCAGAATCCATTACTATTAAGGTCAATCTTGATTTTGACACGACCATTTCTGCAGTGCTTTCCCTTTTGAAGATGACAATCTTCGGAGCAGATGGAAATCTCATCCGAGTGGATATGCAGTGTAGCTTTGTCAGAAAGTATACTAAAGTCTTTTGTGCAGACTCGCTGAAATTGAGAATTTTTCAAATTTAAGTCATTTAAATGAAAAACACTTTCTGATGTTTCATCTGGCTCGCATTCTAAAATACTTCTCTCCTTGTCAGCTAGATATTTAAAGCTACTTCTGCTGGAGAGGGTACTTACACTCTTATTAGCTGTGGCAGAACTCAAACTTATATCGCTAAATCGACTCAAAACAGGTTGCAAATGCTCAACTTGTTTTAGCGTATGATTGTTATGATGCTGAGAACCATGGTTGCTGCCACTTTTGCCTTTGCTTCCATTACCACTGCCTTTATCACTTGAGTCCTTGTTTGGTGGATCTTTAGGGTCTTCACTGCCTCCTTGCTCTCCATTTATGTCTCTCCTGCCATGACTTCCTCCTCCTCCATGCCCATTTGGCCCTCCATCTGTGTCACTGGAGTGATCACTACTGTCACGACGGTGGGCAAATTTTTGCTTCAGTTTATCTTTACGAGACCTTCCCTCTGTGTCATCAGTATCACTAGCATCTGAGCTACTACAGCTTGTTCCACGAGAGCCAGCTCGTCGTTTCTTCTTTGCTTCGTATTTACGTATCATTTCTGGTGAGGTAATGCTTTTACGTCCCATTAACATCCTTGATGAATGAATTTTTGATGGAACATAGTCGCCTTCCTCTTCTGATTCATTTTCCTCACTGATCTGGTTCAGTAATTGAGGTGAGCTTGCCACAGAAAGTAATGGTCTTTTTAAAATCGCAGTTTCAGAATCTTCAAGAGTAAGACTTGTCCCTGACTTTCGACACAACTGTTCAAGACTTTCAGCTGATTTAGCCATACGAATATCTTGTATGACATCTGTGTCCATATCTTCCTCCTCATCTGCCTCATCTTCTGCTTCCTCGTCCAGTGACTCCTCATGGATCAAACTACACTTACGCCTAGACAGTGGGTCAGGGCTTTGTGTTCGGGATGTGGTTGGAGAGGGATGGGTTCCAGGTGGTGACAGCAATGACTGGACAAAACTCGGCATTGTGAACTTCATCTCCTCTGCATTCTCAGCATCCTTGCTTAGGATACTGGAAAAAAAAGGAGACACATTAGGACAAATCATTTTATATTCAAATGCTTATAAATTGAGTCCAACTGCAGACTGCTAAGACCCAGATCTGCTGTTGCATACTGTACCTGCAGATCTGGGTCTATGTTGTTGGTTATGAGTAGTCAGTATAACAAACAACACAGACCCTGATATGCAAGTGTATTATGCAATGGTAGATCAGGGTTTATGATGTTTGCAGTTGGATTCAACCTATAAGTGGTAATACATTAGAAACTTTGCATTCAGAATTAGAATCTAGCTGATTTTTTTTTCTCCCACTAGTTTAAAGGCATTATATATACTTGCATAAGATATTCAACTAATAATACATTATAAAACTGATTGAATTTCTGATGCATGAAAGGTCAAAATCTGAATAAATTAAATACAAGAGATTCTGACTTAATTGCCTGCTCTGCTGAACAAAACTTACGACTGCAAAAAACAAAAGGAATTTTATATACTCCGCATAAATAGTTTTAAGATATTGCAAAGCACATTATAAACACGTATGTATATTCAAATATAAATTATAAAGATTTTTTAAAACTTTTAATGTTTTGTGATTGGAAAGCACATTCTGAATTTGTACATATGCAATGTACAACAAATAAAAGTAACTAATAAAGAACACTTGTACTACATATACGTTTTGTTGATGGCCCAAAACAAAAGATATGCAAGGAGGAATGAAATTAGTGATTACATGCAGCTAATGCATTGATTCCATGGATCTGATGCATTGATTCCATGGATCTGATGCATTGATTCCGTGGATCTGATGCATTTATTCCATGGATCTGATGCATCTATTCCATGGATCTGATGCATCTATTCCATGGATCTGATGCATTTATTACATGCAGCTAATACATTTATTCCACGGATCTGATGCATTTATTCCATGGATCTGATGCATTGATTCCGTGGATCTGATGCATCTATTCCATGGATCTGATGCATCTATTCCATGGATCTGATGCATTGATTCCATGGATCTGATGCATTTATTCCATGAATCTGATGCATCTATTCCATGGATCTGATGCATTGATTCCGTGGATCTGATGCATTTATTCCGTGGATCTGATGCATCTATACCATGGATCTGATGCATCTATTCCATGGATCTGATGCATTGATTCCATGGATCTGATGCATTGATTCCATGGATCTGATGCATCTATTCCATGGATCTGATGCATTTATTCCATGGATCTGATGCATTTATTACATGCAGCTAATACATTTATTCCATGGATCTGATGCATTTATTCAATGATAACATCACAACATAATTCATGAAATGAATCAAATAAATAAAAAATACAGCAGTTCACCCAGCATAGCATTGTGAATGATATTCATGTCTCCAGTTCTGTGAATTTTCATGTGCTCACCTTGAAATGTAGAAAGCAACACCACTCTGTATATACAGGATGAAAAAGTGGTCTGTATAGATGCAATCAGTCCTGTTGGCACTGGAACTATGGAGAATTCATTTTTGATAAAGGGTTGAGTTGTGGGTGCAATCTTATGCTACATGTAAACAGACATTGTCTGCATGTTCAATTTTTTCGCATATTAATTTAAATTTCTACTTATTTGTTTGTGATACAATTTTTCTAACGAGTAATATTAGTATATTTTGATCACACCTACTTTACCACGAGTATAACATCGTCTGATATGACTTAAGAAAATGTACAGTGATACAACTTAAAAGAAATCAGGAAAAAGATCACTATGACCCCAACACTGTAGAATAGAAAAATGTATTACTCCTTTAAAAATAATTGTCATGGTTGCAATGAAGAATCTGCATGTGAACTGACTATCATGTTTCAACATGCACCTGAAGTGTGGTGTTGCACTCCTGTTTAGCCTTCAAATAAATACAAATGGTACTGAAAACATTCATGCATAAAACAAATTAGGGTAACTTTATATTTCATGACCATCATATGAAAATTCACTTAACTACAGATGCTGATATCAAGCAGAGATGAACAAATAAATAGTCCTGTAAAAAACAGTTGATGTAAACTGTTTCTGTTGGTGAAGAAATTTTTCCAATTAAACTAGTTTTAAAAATGGTCTCAATGGAAAAATATTAATAGATTTTTTTAATGCAGTAAAGTGAATAAATAAAAAGAGAGTTTCATGGTGACATAGATAAAAGATTCAGAAATTTGAATGTAAAAAGTGAATAATGCTTTTATTTGTAATGAAAGAACATGACAACTATATTTTATTTACAATCATTGTCATAAAACTAAAACAATTAGACAGTACAGTGTGACCCCAATATGGCATGTTCTATTATCACAGAAATCATGGCATGGCTAATACAATTTCATATACATGTATCTTTTTCAAGTAAAAAGTTTATTATCATTTTGGGGAAGAGATTACATATGAATTCTAATATAAGAAGATTATGGTATGGCTCCTGAAATTTCATATATACATGTTCTTTTTGTATACAAACTTTTTCTTGTTAAAAGTACCAATAAAACATTTATTCCAGCATCACACTGGGTTGTCACAAATTGTGATTTTTTTCTCGTATTGGTTACAAAATATACCATCTACTGACTTTTTTTAGGGTGGGTGGGTGGGGTGACCTTGTTGGTTGCTTAAACTTGTATCTTGGGTTTGGAGTGGAGAAATTTAGTAGCACCAGTAACGGAAGACACAAACTTGATTCAAAATGCATTGGAATCTATCGATTGTTACATTAACAAATTGCATTGTTACATCATAATCTGTGTATGCTGACACCTAGCGCGAATCCTGTATGTTCTCTAAAGGTCACACTCCAAAGGTCATGCTACTGGGACTAGCTACCAGCAAATGAAGGGAGGAACGATTGACCAAAACTACTGCTAATTCCCTTTTTTCAAAAACATACCCAGAAAAATTGTTTTGCTGAAACTTTAATAAAAACTTATTAACTTGAAAGGACTAATCATTCTGTAAAATATTAAGCAAATGGAGAAAAAAATTCAGTGTCAATCAATGTTCTAATAATTAATGTTGCTGCAACAATAAGAAGAGGGCATCTGTTTGGTCCTCCATAGCTGTCCTTTGACAGTAACTTCAACAACACCAACACCTCATCAAAGAAAGCCAACAACAATCTCTTCACTAACAACCAAAAAAAAACTTTTGTCAAGGGAAGTCAGCATTAAACTTAAATAAATGCAATCCAATCGGATGAATTGTTATATTTTTCAATGGGACTGGAACATGTGTACTGTGCTGTGCAAGTTGCCTATTTTATGCTCAAGACTGCTGCCATTAGCGGCATAATTGCAAATTTAACTTCCAATCTTTTGAAATCATAAATGTCTGGCTGTCACATTAACCAAGATGAGGTATCTTGCCAAGATGTTTGTTAAACATTTTAATTTGTTCTGATTTTCATTTTTCTTTGAATAGCCTCATCCCTTGAGTAGCCTCAGAAAAGTGATACTAGTCTCCAGCTAACCAAAACCTAGCATAATTTAAGTACATGTACATGTAGCATGTAAACAACTACAGCCACATACTACTGGCAACTATCATAGTGAATTGTTTAGTATCAGATACCGATCAAACGAGGACTACCATTTTTATTATATATGTGTTGTGTTTCACAATGGGATGTAACTGATACATTAACTTTATAACATGTGATCTACACTCAAATTTATATATACATGTACAGTACTTAACCTTAAAGAATTATAGATCTGTACCATACAACTGCAAGTTGTCAGTATACAAGCTGAATTCACGCTTGTGTGTCTTCATTTAATCAAAAGTATGTATTTTTGGACCCGCTTTTATTAAAACTCCATCCCTCGGCAATTTCTTTTGGCATATGGATCATTTTCTTCAGTTAACTGACTTGCTTGGTTATAACACGTTTCAGTCTATAGCAGGGTCAGCTTTGTGTACCCAACCACCATGTTATAATGGGGTCACACTGTATCCAAAATTTGCAAGTTCTCAGTAAATGTGTTTTCTATGCAACGGCATCATGAAATTGCTTGTTCTCTGTAATGTATTTCTATTTAATGGTATCACAAAAATTAGCAATTCCTTAGTAAATGGTTTCTATATAATGCTATCATAAATCTGCTTGTCCTAAATGTATTTTTATTTTGATGTATCATAAAAATTAGCCATTCTTTATGTCCTTAGTAAATGTGTTTCTGTATACAATCACAAATTAGCTACATTCAGTCCTTAGTAAATGTGTTTCTATGTAACGATACCATGAATTTGCTAGTCCTTAGTAAATGTGTTTCTATGTAATGATACCATGAATTTGCTAGTCCTTAGTAAATGTGTTTCTATGTAATGATACCATGAATTTGCTAGTCCTTAGTAAATATGTTTCTATGTAATGATACCATGAATTTGCTAGTCCTTAGTAAATGTGTTTCTATGTAATGATACCATGAATTTGCTAGTCCTTAGTAAATGTGTTTCTATGTAATGATACCATGAATTTGCTAGTCCTTAGTAAATGTGTTTCTATGTAATGATACCATGAATTTGCTAGTCCTTAGTAAATGTGTTTCTATGTAATGATACCATGAATTTGCTAGTCCTTAGTAAATGTTTCTATGTAATGATACCATGAATTTGCTAGTCCTTAGTAAATGTGTTTCTATGTAATGATACCATGAATTTGCTAGTCCTTAGAAAATGTGTTTTTATGTAATGATACCATGAATTTGCTAGTCCTTAGTAAATGTGTTTCTATGTAATGATACCATGAATTTGCTAGTCCTTAGTAAATTTTCCTATGTAATGATACCATGAATTTGCTAGTCCTTAGTAAATGTGTTTCTATGTAATGATACCATGAATTTGCTAGTCCTTAGTAAATGCGTTTCTGTGTAATGATACCATGAATTTGCTAGTCCTTAGTAAATGTGTTTCTATGTAATGTTACCATGAATTTGCTAGTCCTTAGTAAATGTGTTTCTATGTAACGTTACCATGAATGTGCTAGTCCTTAGTAAATGTGTTTCTACGTAATGATACCATGAATGTGCTAGTCCTTAGTAAATGTGTTTCTACGTAATGTTACCATAATTTGCTAGTCCTTAGTAAATGTGTTTCTATGTAATGATACCATGAATTTGCTAGTCCTTAGTAAACGTGTTTCTATGTAATGATACCATGAATCTGCTAGTCCTTAGCAAATGTGTTTCTATGTAATGATACCATGAATGTGCTAGTCCTTAGTAAATGTGTTTCTATGTAATGATACCATGAATTTGCTAGTCCTTAGTAAATGTGTTTCTATGTAATGATACCATGAATGTGCTAGTCCTTAGTAAATATGTTTCTGTGTAATGATACCATGAATTTGCTAGTCCTTAATAAATGTGTTACTATGTAATGTTACCATGAATGTGCTAGTCCTTAGTAAATGTGTTTCTATGTAATGGTACCACAATTTTGCTTCATGCAGTCCTCAGTAAACATGTTTCCATGCAAATGATATCAGGAATTCTGGGTAAATATAATTTTCATGCAATTATTCAGAAATTAAATAACAGGTTAAAAAAATGGGTATGTTATAATGCATGCATGAACATGATGTTTAATTAAAAACATTAATATTCTTGACCATAGGCTAAATAGAATCAAATATGGCATGTTCATGGAATAAAACTTCTGTAAATTACTCATACGCAATATGAATAATCTGTGAATGTGTACTGTCATACAATATTAGAATATCATAATAATAACGATCAGTCATTGTAATTAAAACAAGAAAATTAAATGTTTGTTTGAATCACGTGATTTACAGTGAAAAGTGGCAGTCCAGTGAAGAGAAGAAATCTATGTGATGGTGTACTGGATTTTTTAAAAAATGAGTAGTAACAGGGCTCCATGTGGCTGAGTGGTCTAAGGCACTCACCTTTACAGGTCCCTCTTACCTCCCCTCTGTCTGCATGAGTTTGAGCCTCAGGCTTGACCAATGTGGGAATGTGAAAAAGGTAAAAGGATTGCCAGTATCTTACTGTGGTCAATGGTTCTTCCTAGATTTTTTTCGGGTTCTTCCTTCTCTTGATAAACTGGCTGCCGTGAACAGCCTATTATGTGCTGAAAATCGGGTTAAAGCCAGGACACGGAGTAGTAGCATGGTAATCACTACTTATAAGTGTGATACATGCAAAGAACAGGTATCCACCAATTTATGCCAAGTTGACTTGTGTGAATTTTGTGTTAATTTTTGGTAATGAAGACCAAACAATAACAATCTCAGGACAGATGGACATATGAATATGTTCACTGTGGACAAAAAGAACAATTAAGATGCCCCTGCATAATGCTGTGGTGGAGTAATAAATACAAAAGCCCTAATGTGCATGATAGCACCAAATAACTTAAGACAGACATATTTTGAATGAAATAAATAAAAAGCTGGTCAGTTCCTGCATGCTGAGCACAACAATGATCTTTTCATCTAGATTCTGAATTAAGTAAAATAAAATGGTACAATGTAATTAAAACTAGGGTGTGAATTGTTGGATATGCACATGGACACAAGGTGATTGCTCTTTCCATATTGGCGTATTTGAAAAGAATGAAAGAAAAATAATAACAAATACTATCATGCTCAGGGAGTAACATGATGCAACAGTATGCAGAAAAATTATTGCTAGGCAATAATGGTAATAATAACTGAGACTGCACGAATAAAGACTGTCAGAGAAAAGCTCAAGATGAAAATACAAAAAAAAAAAAAAGATCGTCTGATCTACATGCTACACAATTACTTAGTTACCAGATGCAGGTTAGTTGTTCACAGTGGTTGCATGACAGAGTACTTGCTCCAAATATTCCCCTTTGTTTTACCCTTGGTTTAAGAAAAATATAAAAGCAATTAGTTATCGTTATTTCATCATATAAATTGTTAACTGGTCCATCCTGTTGCCAACTTTCAAAACCTATGTTCCCCACCCCCATTCAAAACAGTGTAATTTTATAGCATGAAACAATTGTAAAAAAAATAACATCAAAAGTACAAAGAAACCCTTAAAAAAAAAATCCTAATATCTAATTTCAAATATATATATATATATATATATATATATATATACATAGTTACAATTTTGTTGGTAGTTAAATTAGTGACTATTTGTAATGCAGCAGACTAGATATAAATCAGAGGGGTGCATCCCAACTCATGCCCCTAAATGATTTTACTTTTATCTGTATTGCCTTCCCTTCTTCTAGTTTCCAGATAATCAACATGTTGACATTAAAACTGTTTTTTTTCCATTGATTCCATTAAGTTGTTTTCTTTGATAGACAGTAATACAGAATATGACAAGTGACTGTATATTGCATGACTAATCTTATTTTAATCTGTGGCAGCTGGAAAACTTATGTGTCCTAAATGTCTGTTCTGGGAACAAAATAAAATCAATGTTGCTAGCTCAGAATGGAAGAAGTATAACATCAACATGAGAAAAGTTATTGATTTTCATTCTATTCTGGTCACCACCAACAATTTTTCTTATATGTGACAGACTGAACTCCATAACAGGGTACTGTGGAGTCATTCTACCTCTAATTAAACCTCCTGATTCTGCTAAATGCAGATATAGTGCATCATTTCCTGAATACCAAAACCAGACAATTATTTAATAACCTGTCTTGAGCCAATAATTTTCTCTGAATGGATGTTGTACTTGACTGAATTCTGCAGCAAAGTGGAGTTCTTCCATGGTCAGTTTTTTGGGGTGTTTTTTTTAATGGTTTAACGGACAGCGCTTTAGACCAATTGACCACTCGGGGCCCCTTCTTGCATGGTCAGACTGGTTTGGATGATTTCAGTCATCTGTTGTGTATCCTTTTGTAATGTCAGTAATCTCAAAATCGGAACTGCTTGCACTGTACAAAACTTTTCTTCCATTCTGTACATATTTTGTAGATGAAAATCTATTTGTTATTCTGCATGTACATGAAAGTATAAAACAATCATACAAATCACATCCATCTTTGCACAGTGCATATATTTGTCAGAACATTTGGGACAGGCTTTACAAGCTTGATTCAGGCCAAAAATCTTCACATGTGCTCCTGTATACCTATATAGGTAGCTGTGGTGGCTCAAAGGTTTGTGTGCCAGAATCATGATCGAAAGAGTACGGGTTCCAATCATACAATAGTCTCAGCCCAGGCAAGTTGACATTGCATTTCCCTGGGCAAGTAAATATACCCCAATAGACTTTCCCGACATCTGCTTGCATAAAAAAATAGTTCATGATACACCAAAGATTTGAACTTTTACTGACTTGTTACATAAAATAACAGAAAGTCAAGTTCAGAATTTGACTCAAATTATAGCAGTAGATTCATTGATATTTTTACTCATATTTCTTCTAGTTAAGGCCCTAATGTATAAACACTTCCCACATGTTGATCCACAATATGTAACAGAAAACAACTTCCAACATCAAGCTCTGTTCACAGAAGTTCCATTGGCTATAGGCAATTACAATGTAGATAAAAATCTATCAGGCTCTGTTCAGAGAAATTCCATTGGCTATAGGCAATTACATTGTAGATCTTCTAACATCAGACTCTGTTAACCGCTCTGCTGGCCTAGTGGTTAGAGCATCCGCCCCGGAAGCGGGAGGTCGTTGGTTCGATCCCCGGCCGAGTCACACCAAAGACTTACAAAAATGGTACTAACAGCTGCCTCGCTTTACGCTCAGCATGAAGAGGTTAGTGTTAGGACTGGTCGGCCTGGTGTCAGGATAATGTGACTGGGTGAGACATCATGCTACATGTCTGCGGCATGATGTCTCAGTGCTAGACATCACTATAAACTGCCTCACTGCAGACATCGTAGCGATATGACTGAAAAATTGTTAAAGATACGTTAAAAATCCTAATCAAACAAACAAATCAGGCTCTGTTCACAGAAGTTCCATAGGATATAGGTTAAGTACACTGTAGACAAATAAATGTCCAGCAAGTACGATTGACTGTCAAAAAGGATTACTGTCTCAGCCCTGTAATTTTCAGGTGTTTCAGTGCCATAAACATGTAACACCAAACCTGCATACATTTGCTCTGAACACAGAAAAGTGCATCATTATAATCTCGATATTTTCTGTCCCTAAATTATTCTCAATACTACAATCACATGATGAGGGATCTTTTAAAAAGGGATTCAGTACTATTTATGCAATTCAAACCATCACAATGCCAACATAAAATTTTATGTCATTGGATACTTACACACATATTATAACCCAATTGTATAAACATAAATCTTTCATCAATTTACTGTGAATTTATTCATTTTCATTAGTGTCAATTCTGCTGTTTTGCAACTCTACCCACCCTCCCCAATAAATCTGGGAGCTGCAGATGCTCAAATGGTAAGGAGTCTGACTTATAATCCAAGGTTTTGTGTTCAATACCCACCCAGGACGGCCCAGGCTGGCTGAGTTTAAGAAATGTACCCGGTTCCTATTTACCTGCACTCAATACAGCCAATAATGGCTTTAAAAAAAACTGCTAAACCAAGCAATTAGATTATGGCAAACCCCGTGTCAATATCACCACTGACGCAAGAGAAAATGCCACAAGATTTTCAACATGGCTACTGTGATGCCATGTCAGAGGTTAGAGCACTGTTTTTATAAAGAACCAGTAAGATATTGTTGTGAAAAACACATGTCAGAGGTCAGAGCACTGTTTTTATAAAGAACCAGTAAAATATTGTTGTGAAAAATCCATGTTACAGCTTATATGACAGTCTGTACAAAAAAGCCACAGGTAAAAAAAGATAAGTTTACCATGCCACACCCTGCAAAAAATATTTTTGATATGGCCAGCTTTTCATAAGTGGTGAGTTGCTGTAACCAGATTTTGGGAGACAATGAGTTGCTGTAACCAGATTTTGGGAGACAATGAGTTGCTGTAACCAGATTTTGGGAGACAATGAGTTGCTGTAACCAGATTTTGGGAGACAATGAGTTGCTGTAAGCAGATTTTGGGAGACAATGAGGTGCTGTAACCAGATTTTGGGAGACAATGAGTTGCTGTAACCAGATTTTGGGAGACAACGAGTTGCTGTAACCAGATTTTGGGAGACAATGAGTTGCTGTAACCAGATTTTGGGAGACAACAGCATGATTTCAATTTTGGGCAAATAGCATCTAGTGAGAGTTTAAAAAAAAAAAATGAAAACAGCATGTCTATATGAACATACATGTATAATGAAATCAATAATAATAAAAATATTTTCAACTTGGATGTGATATTGGCAGTCTGATCTGCACTACTTTCATTTTGGATCAGTCAGCTATATATAGGCAACAGACCCCAATCTATGGAACAATCTGTTCAGGACAAGAAGCAAAAACAAGTTTCAAGATGGCTACCACAATTGAGATCTGATGGGCAACATTTTGATTTGGAACCAAGTATATGCCAACTTTTTATACAAAAACCTCCATTTCAATATGATCATCAATTAAGGAAGATTAGTGAATGCAGGATTATAAAGATAGCCACCACATGGCCATATCACCTGTGACTGTCTGACTGGCACCATTTTTATTTAGGATAGACTAGATATTTTAAAGAATCTTTGAGAGAAAACCTTAAGTAAATAACGATCACCTTTACAGAAGCAGCAGTGATAAGATTTTCACTAAAGCTGCCATGGCAGCCCTATATGCATTTTCTATTGCACTGCTTTAAAACTTAAGGTAGGTAAATTTGTAAAAAAAAAAAATTCTATTTTTCTTGGGTTGTGCTAGGGTTGGTAATGAAAAACAGGGATGGTCTGCCGACTAGAAACATTTTTTGGTGATATCTGTGTGGCACCATTTTCATTTGGGACCACACAGATATTGGGATGAATGCTTATGTTTAATGGCAATCAACCCCGTTGTTAAAAAGGAGTTGGGATATCAAGCTTGTGTTAATAGATGGATGACCAGTCACTGCATAAGCTCTTCGGTTTTAACAATTTATTGGCTTGGGGATGTAGATGGGCCTTTCAATCAGTCCCAACTGGCTAATGTGTCATGTAACAGGGCAAGAAGTTAAATAGTTGGGATAACAAGCTTGTGTTAATAAATGGATGACAAGGCATGGCATAAAGTCTTTTAGTTTTAATGCTTTCATGGCTTGGGAGTTGTAGATAAGCTCTTGGATCAGCACTGACTGACTTCTGTGGTATGTCACTGGGCAAATAACTTTACTCCCATTACCTGCTAGTAAATAACTTAATTGTGTTGCTGTACCATAAAACACATGACCATACTCAAATAATCTGGCTTATGACCCAGTAAAAATCCTAGAGCTTTTGCGAAAAGCCATTGACAGGTGTACTGACCTAATATGAGCATCAAATAAGCAGATATAATCTACATGTATGGTGTTTATGAGATCAAGTGAAGGTAACCATATAACATGCTAATCAGAAAGCAATTCAGAAAGCAATGAATATTAAGGAACCATGCAAGTATTGTTCCCTATTATCATCAACATACCTTATATACTCACTTGTAAGTTGAGTCAAACTACAAACAACAAATATCCTGATCTGCTGCAGCATAATGTGCCTGCAGATCATGATCTATGTTTTTTCTTCTACTGATCACTCCTTATGAGCTGCAGAGAACCAGATCTATCTGTGCATTATACCACAGCAGACCTGGGTCTGAGCAGTTTGCAGTTGGACTTTTACAAGTGATACAATTACATGTATGATATAAGAATAGACATGAGCCCATTTCTGTTAAACCTAATGCTTTTAAAACCACAAACTAAACTTGTAGTAATGTTAAGCTATCTGCAGGTTTAGTCTTTATTTCTATACCAATTGTGTGTTGAATTGAAAGAATAACAAGTTTATTCTTGAAAGATGGATGGCATGTATATCTTTCAGATACCACTTTAAAAGAAATTACATTATGCTTCGAGATTTAAAAATAATGATAGGGAAATTTTTTAGTTACACTGCTGGAAACATTTGGAATCAGATATGTATGCATTATCTCTATGCACAAATAGCACACAAAAACACATACTGAAATTAAGTCACAGTTAGTAAATATTAACTTGATGGTTCATGCAGTTCAATCATGCCCATGAAATGTAATTTCAGTCAATTATTGACTTATAGAGGATGGAAACAAACCAGCTTAGACCTCAATTATTGACTTGTAGAGAATGGAAACAAACCAGCTTAGACCTCAACTATTGACTTATAAAGGATGAACACTAACCAGTTTAAACCTCAGTTACTGACTTGTAGCAAATGGAAACAAACCAACTTAGATCTCAATTACTGACTTGTAGAAAATGGAAACTAACCAACTTAGACCTCAATTATTAACTTGTAGAGAATGGAAACAAACCCGTTTAGACCTCAATTAATAAAAGATCATCTGAAACCAGAAAAGATTTCAATAAAGTATCTTCCATTCTGGACACGTTAGCATCCAGACGTTTCCTGCATCCTGCATACACGAGATCATCTTTGTGCAGCTGCTTTCAAACCTAAAGCATAAAACAAACACATCTCAGTAAGATGATTTCTCATCCATTACTAATTAGACGTTTTCAATAAGAACACCCTTTTTCGTCTAGTGGTCCCACTCTTTCACTTCAAGAGAGGCTATTCACTGATCTGATGCCACCCTAGCCAACACTAAAGTTGTGTATTTTTACCATTTTATCCCATTCTTGATGACATTCCATTTACAAGACCACCTTTTCAATGCAGAAGGGGAACACTGTATACTGAAGATACCCTTAAGCAACGCCCATATTTCTCTGCAAGTGTACACAGCCTTCTCATTCTAAATCAGCAGTCAGCTATAAAAAAAAATGTGGCCACAAAAGTTTTCCAGCCATGCCCTTTATTTTTATAAAATCGTAGCATTTTCTTTTATTTAATTGCTTTAACTTTTACTTTTAATTTTGACTGACTACTTCCAAAAGATAATAAGGCTACATGTATCTTCAAGCAGTTAGGGAACACATGAATTTAATTAATTTGCTGCTAGACTGACTCAAAAAGCATTGGACTATAATACTGATATCAAGGCATCTGGCTAAGAGAGCAAATGTTTTACCTAAACATGCAGACATAACTTTAGGTCAAGACATTCAGACTTGAAACAAGCCAGTTAAGTCTAGAATATAAATGTTAGTAACTGGGGTAGAGGTAGGTGAGCAAGAGGGTCCAAACCCATAATAATCCAAAAACCATCTAGCAAAATGCTGTTCTGAAGAAAAATATTTCCTTTTTTATTTTTTTCAAGTATGTTCCATTTTCTGAAAGCCATGAAGCAGAGGGAAAATTTGTTTTGCTATATATATATTATATAAAGCTCATATTCAAATCTCTGACTTCAGAACAGCTATTGGAGAAAATAAAAAATAATTTCTCCAAAGCATGCTTCATTCAATCACTATATCAGAACTCATTCCAAATACTGACAAGCCATTCTATCCATTGTATTTACTTGGCTTTTTTCTTTTTCCCGAAGCCTCTAAGTGGAAATAAACCGCCTTTCTTCTCTGCTAGAGGGCCTTTACCCACCAATGCTGCTGCTTTGTGCTCAAAAAACGAGCTCAAGATCGCAATTTTGGAGAAAGCCTTGGATTTTGTTTTTTTTACTGAGAGAGGTTCCTGAATTACTGGCAATTTCTTGGGAGCTTCTCTTGAAGGTAATTTACTTGGCTCCAACTGTGGACTTTCACTCTTTACAGCTGGCAAACTGGAAGGTGGTTTCGATTTTTTACTTAATGTTCTTCTGTCCAGAGTCATGCTTGTTGTCAGACTTTTAAAGTAATTCTGATTTTGGCTTCTGCCAGCCACAACAGAAACTGGATTTAGAATTTCTGTGGTGGGACTCTCAGGGAGTTCAGGAATGAGTTCATAGGATGAAGAGGACCATAATGGTGCTGTTTTGGTCTTCTTGAACTCCTTCTGTTTTCTTTGGATTTAAAAAAATAAAAACGTACAAATTACTGGTATGTAATATATTTACAACATATATAGCACAGTAAAACCTGCCTTGAAAGATCACTCCTATGAGAGACCACTTGTCTTGAAAGACCACATTCTCAATGCATGGATATATTAATTATGTAGTCTTGTGACATGTCGTGACATACTTCCTGTCTTGAGAAACCATTATTGCTTGGCAGAATAGGTTGTCTTTCAAGACATGTTATACTGTATATGCAGGCAAAATATTATTTTCAAAGGGACACATGATGAATATTTATCTTACAATGACGGTAATAATGATGATCGTGTGATATGTCTAAGTAAAACCAGTGCTGCAAAGTAGATTGACATTTAGACATAGCAGCTGTAATTGGTAAGACTGTTTACAAACCAAAATAGCTTTGATACCAAGAAACTTAAAAATAATTTGATAAATTTGGTAAATCATTTGGTTCATCAGATTATGCTCATGACTTTCATTCCCCTCTCAGTCTCCATCAAACTATACCAAAAAACAAGCCTTTATAAATATGACCAGAGAACCCCTGATCTATGCAAGAAAAAAGCAATATGTCAAATATAATGAAAACAGATTTCTGTAACATGATATGATATATTAAAGAAACTACCCAAAAATTTTTTTCTTTAATAAATACTATGTCACAAATCTAAACAACATCAAATTTTGCATTGAATGTACCATCAGGTACTTCTGGCATATTTTTAGACATCATATATGCTCCATCAGGTACCTCTGGCACAGCTACCGACATTTATTACAATGCTAACATGGTGCTATTTGTATCTACTAATAGATATGTCAATGGATCCAAACAAAAGTAATTTTTCACTTGCCTAGACCATAATTACAAGTCATCCCATCATCCCCCACTAATGTAAAGCCCTCCAGTCCAGCATTCACAATAATTATACAACCTACACAAGTTCCCTTGGTCTGATGGATTACACTTTGTTGCCATGTAACAAAACACAACCAATGGAAAATTGTAGAATGAGCCATGTTACATGTATCTTCATAATGACCCATGCCAAGCATGAGGAATATATATATATATATATATATATATATATATATATATATATATATATATATATATATATATATATATAATATAATATAATATAAAACTTTACAAAAACTTTAAAATACTAATTATGACTCTGGCACAGAAAAGTGATTGTCATGTCTCACTGTCCACTAAAGTGGGGTAAACAAGAAGCTTGTGTGGCAATGAAAAATAGAATATTTCATTTGTATTTCTAACATGTGCAATTTATGGGTACTGAAAAAGCTTTCAGTCTTTACTCACCATGGCTTGCATAACCTTTTCTCCAGCTTGTTTCATCAGTTACATACAATATTATTAAGATCTAATTTAAATACACATTTAATTTCATTGTCACTGAGTGATAGTCAATTAACTCTGCAAGCATAATTATGCATGTATATTACATGAAATACACTAAATTGTAGTTAACTAATAATATAAAATATGAGAGAGAGAGAGAGAGAGAGTGAGAGAGAGAGAGAGAGAGAGAGAGAGAGAGAGAGAGAGAGAGAGAGAGAGAGAGAGAGAGAGAGAGAGAATTTAATAAGTTTGCATTAAAAGTATTCAGTTGTAATAGAAACTAGAGTAACATCATAATAAAAGTATTCAGCTGAAAAGGAAACCAGAGTAACTGTATATAAAGTATTTAGTTATGATGGAAACCTGAGTGTACAGGTGTCTATTAATAAAGTACAGAAGATTTAAACAAGTTTATCAGACATCATAAAATTACAACATTTTGCAAAGCAAAATACATTTAGGAAACAATATATTTACTTAAATATTACATGCACTACCATGTGAACTGTGTAGATTAATATCTATTGCCTGACAGTTCTGCACCTTGTGCGAACCATGGATATATTCTTCTACTACCAGCTGCAAGTGTCCATCTACATTCAACAAATCCCCATATATTGATTATTACAGCGGGACTGAGGGTATATACAATGTTCCCATGACAATAAAGGTGTGGCACTGCACAGTAATGGAATGTCCCAGACAAGCCTGATCTACAGCAGCTGCTACTGATGATTTTAATTGTATGGCACCGATCTACAGAGCTAGTCTACATAATTCTTTCTACTTGTAGTTTCATGGGTACATCAAATATCTTGATCTTAACAAAGCTGGTACTATTAATTTCAAGTGTACAGCACTGTTCTTGATCTCCTAATGAGCTGCGTCTACACTGATCTCTGCATATAATTTTTCAAGTATAAAGCATGGAGCCAGAACTACCATACAGCTGTGTCTGCAATGTTCTCTGCATACAATTTCAAGTATACAGCATGGATTTTGATCTGTCATACAGCTGGATCTGCTGTGTTCTCTGCTTATAATTTCAAGTATACAGCATTGACCTTGATCTGTCATAGAGCTGGATCTGCAGTGTTCTCTGCTTATAATTTCAAGTATACAACATTGACCTTGATCTGTCATAGAGCTGGATCTGCTGTGTTCTCTGATTATAATTTCAAGTATATATATATATATATATATATATATATATATATATATATATATATATATATATATACCTTGATCTGTCATAGAGCTGGATCCTCAGTATTCTCTGCAATTAATTTCAAATAGATGTATACGGCATGTATCTTAAACTCTCAATGATCTCAAAAATAAAACACAGGTACTGATCCACCACAGAACTGGGTATACAGTGTTATGTCCACTTGTGATTTCAAATGTATTGCACAGATCTTCATCTGTCAGAGCTGGGTCTACACATTTCTACCTACATTGTACTTGTCAGTGAGGTTACTTATGTTTAAAAGCGTAAAACACAAATCTTGATCTGCCACTGAGCTGGATTTTCATTGTTCTGTCTACTTATGCTTTTCAAGTGTACAGAACAAGTTCTTTATCAGCCATAGCTGGAACTTCTCATTTCAAGTGTGAACAAATATCTGATCTGTCATTGTATTAAGTGTAGACAGATCTGGGCCTGGCTGTTTGCAATTCTATGTCCATAATATACAAAGGGCTCAAATAAATCAACCTCTGCTTTTACTCACAACTGTGTGAAACAAATATCTGATCTGTCATTGCATTAAGTGTAGACAGATCAAATAGCATTCCTATTTGTCTTCTTGTGCTGATTAGGATGAGTGGCAATGTACACCATCTTCAAAGCCTTATAAACAAGTAATCATCTATTTATTCAGGGGGGGAGTTGCGAGTACAACATGTTTAAGACAATCATCATGTAAGCTAAGGTTGATGTATTACTAGCACCATTTTCATTTAGGACTAAGCCAAAATCTCCCACACAAAGAAAACACAGGAACCAGAGTTTCTTATGCTGATGTCATCATAATACACAGGGTTTCAAGTGAGTGTGGAGCCTGGAGCTGACCTTATGTGACCTGTAACTGTCACATCATTTGTAACAACAGGATGTTAGAACCAAATAATCACCAAACACAAGAAAGAGGCATACAATGTGATTTTAATGTGATTCTCATGAGAAGCTATTATTTGATGCATATTCATGTCATGCAATGAAGCAAAAATTTCCATTCGCTCAACTGTTTGCCTTGCATTGTTCCAAGAAGCTGTCAGCATTCGAATGAATATGGCATCCACAGCACAGAAAAAAAAAATCCGAAACAAACAAACTTATCATCTGAACCGCATTTTTACAACCAAACAATGATAATATTATTTTTTATCAAGCCAGCAGATCATCTAAATATGAGGTACCAGTTAATCATAAGACAAAATGTAATTTTGTGCAGCAATAGTTACATACAGCTGGCTATGTTTTCAGAAAGAAGTTAAGTCAACTGAACAATGTGACAAGGAAGATGCCTTTGTGTTTTGCCAGATATATATTTACATAATAATACAGAGGCTAAACAAACACCTCCATGACCAAATGTGCAGAAAATGATAACTTTCAGAACAGTACACTGGCAAGGCATGCTGGGTTACCAGAACACAAACTGCTGATTAATGGTCCACGACACCAGGCCGATTTTAATGCAGTTTTACAAACAAGATATATCAGTGAAAGTGCTACTTAAGCATGTACATTTTTAAAAAAAATATATATCTCCTTTAACACATGACTTAACGACTGAAGAAATGGATGCATTTGCATTGGCAGTTTGAGAATTCTGCTGTTCAGAATGGCTCGGCTACTACCTATATACAAACTGCAGAGGATAGTCTTATACGTGACCTGCTAAATTCATCATTTATGACAGCAATGGTCGATAAAAGCAGTGACATTAACAACTATAAACGGCCTGTCATATATGCTCAGATCATTTCTGATGACATGAAACCAACAAGATTTTTAACAAATACAGAATATTCAGATGTTTCTGGCAAGGGAATTGCCTTATTTGGCTTTAGTCACATTTGATTTATAATTGTTGTGTATTTAATCAATAAAATTATTTTTTAAAAATTAACAGAATAGGACTCATAGGCTTGGTTTCTGATGCATTATTTTTGCTTTGAAAAATCTAATGACTTACATGAAGCCATTTGTAGATAAAACACTGAATGTGTGTGCTTATTTTGCATTTTTAATGCAGTTTTAAATTTATTTTGTTCATATCGCTACAATGTCAGCAGTATGGTGGTATGTAGTGATGTCTAGACTCTAGCACTGTGACATCATGCTGCAGACATGTAGCATCATGTCCAACCCAGTCACATTATCCTGACACCAGGCCAACCAGTCCTAACACTAACCTCTTAATGCTGAGCATCTAGCAAAGCAGCTGTTAGTACCATTTTTAAAATAGGTCTTTGGTATGTCTCAGTAGGGGGTCCATCCTGTGACCTACTGAATCCAAGGTGGATACTTTAACGACAAGGTCACCGGAGCAGTTAGCCATTTCAGAACAAGCATTAACAAGATTTTCAAGTTGGCTGCAATGATAGCCACACTGGATGTTAGATTAGCATCAAGGAGAAGCAGCAATAACAAGATTTTCTAAATGGTTGCCATGGTGGCCATATTGGATATCAGAATGGCTCCATTTTCATTTTGTATTAACTATGCATTAAAAGATGTTCTTTTAGTGAAAACCCTACGACTTTTTTAGTCCAAAGTTGCAAGGCTTCATCCATATCCCAAGTACAAGAGATCTACTATGTTTGTTCCAGGTATTTTTGACTAATGCTTCTCTCAGAGGATAAACATTTTTATTCTTTTAGCCTTTGATCTTTTGACCCCAAAATCGATATGGATATTGTCTTACTACAAGTACAAGCCATCCACAAAATTTTAAAGCCGCCAACAGTGAAGACATTGTACAGAAACCATTTTCTTCTTCTATCACAGTGATCTTGACCCTTGCAACCAACAACAAATTTATAGACTTCTTCCAAATTCCAAGTGCAAGCAATCCAAAAAAGTTTAGTAACTGTTGCTGGTGGAGAACTGATTTATTGTGTGGAAACAATGTTCTTCTTCCAGTCAGTGACCTTGACGTCATAGCTTTAGACCACCATGTCAACAGAGTTCTTCCTTACCCCATGTGCAAACCATCCACAAAACTTGGTAACTGAAGACAGTGGACTAAACTTGACCTATTATCCATAAAGTAAACTGGTATCAGGCAGATGGACCACCTAAAGTGTTATTTGCCAGTGCATAATGCTTCCAAAGCTAAAGCTTAGAAATGCCAACTATGTAGAATGCCTACATGCTTACATGTAACAAACCTATAATCAGATCACATTTTCCTATCAACCTCTACCTGCTTATACAGGGTCAAGAACAATCAAAGTCCAGAGATAATAAATGGTGAATACATTCCTCTATTCTAGAACTCGGAATTCCTAAACCATTTTTGGCCAAAACATTAACCATAAATGATAAATCTCACAAAGTGCATTTTTCTTTTTACTTCATCCATGTTGCAATTTTTCACCTAATTACTGTCAAACTGACTGGTTTCTTGTAATTATACACTGTTTAATATAGAGAAAATACATGCTGTGTACATGTACCAGTCTATCATATTAGTGCTGAAGTGCTTTTGTCTCTACACACATTTCTGGAATTTCATCAATATAATTTGATATAATGAATTATCAACACCACCACCAGAACGTTCTTGTGACTGAGCTGTGGATCTACCTCATGTTCAATGCCACAGGTGAGTCCTATATTCAGTTTAATGTGGGTGTTTCTCTTGTACAATTGACAACTCCTTGTGATCACAGGTGAGTCCTATCTTAATGTTTGTGTTTCTCTTGTACAATTGACAACTCCTTGTGATCACAGGTGAGTCCTATATTAATGTTTGTGTTTCTCTTGTGCAATTGACAACTCCTTGTGATCACAGGTGAATCCTATATTCAGTTTAATGTGGGTGTTTCTCTTGTACAATTGACAACTCCTTGTGATCACAGGTGAATCCTATATTCAGTTTAATGTGGGTGTTTCTCTTGTACAATTAACAACTTGTGATCACAGGTGAATCCTATATTCAGTTTAATGTGGGTGTTTCTCTTGTACAATTGACAACTCCTTGTGATCACAGGTGAATCCTATATTCAGTTTAATGTGGGTGTTTCTCTTGTACAATTGACAACTCCTTGTGATCACAGGTGAGTCCTATCTAAATGTGTTTCTCTTGTACAATTTACAACTCCTTGTGATCACAGGTGAGTCCAATATTCAGTTTAATTTGGGTGTTTCTCTTGTACAATTGACAACTCCTTGTGATCACAGGTGAGTCCTATCTTAATGTTTGTGTTTCTCTTGTACAATTGACAACTCCTTGTGATCACAGGTGAATCCTATATTCAGTTTAATGTGGGTGTTTCTCTTGTACAACTGACAACTCCTTGTGATCACAGGTGAGTCCTATCTTAATGTTTGTGTTTCTCTTGTACAATTTACAACTCCTTGTGATCACAGGTGAGTCCAATATTCAGTTTAATTTGGGTGTTTCTCTTGTACAATTGACAACTCCTTGTGATCACAGGTGAGTCCTATCTTAATGTTTGTGTTTCTCTTGTACAATTGACAACTCCTTGTGATCACAGGTGAATCCTATATTCAGTTTAATGTGGGTGTTTCTCTTGTACAACTGACAACTCCTTGTGATCACAGGTGAGTCCTATCTTAATGTTTGTGTTTCTCTTGTACAATTTACAACTCCTTGTGATCACAGGTGAGTCCAATATTCAGTTTAATTTGGGTGTTTCTCTTGTACAATTGACAACTCCTTGTGATCACAGGTGAGTCCTATCTTAATGTTTGTGTTTCTCTTGTACAACTGACAACTCCTTGTGATCACAGGTGAGTCAAATATTCAGTTTAATGTGGGTGTTTCTCTTGTACAATTGACAACTTCTTGTGATCACAGGTAGTATTAATGTTTGTGTTTCTCTTGTACAACTGACAACTCCTTGTGCTCCTAGTTCAAACATGACACCTGTCCAGTTGCAGCCAGGCTTTTAACTAATGAAGCATTGCTAATATTAGCCCAAGCTCAATTTCCACATAAATCTTGCCGAAGTTTCTTAATTGTTAGTGTTTTCTCAGTTACCTTGTCTCTGGATATTCAACTTTGTAAATTTAGAAACTTTGACAGTTAATAATTATTGGGAAAAGAAAATGTAATGCCTGCAACAGACCATTCTAGTTAATCTGTATTGACTTTGCAGCAAAACATAACTGTACTACTGGACTGAATTTGGCATTTTGGAGAAACTGTCATGTGACTGACACACGATAAAGACAGATATTGATAAAAGTTACAAGTATTAAAAGAAAAATTATTTACCATTTCTTATAAAGGATTTAAAATATCAAACATTATGGATTTTCAATGGAATTTATTACAGATGACAAAATGTAAGTTGTCAACTTGTGTAAATTATTCCATTAAATAACAGATTTCCATACACCAGTTGGGTCTGTTTTATCCATCTGTGTACTTATCTATGTATCTCTCTACCCTTTGTCCATTGATGACAAGTGACCCAATACAGCTGGATTTAATTAGCAAGGTAAGCACAGCAGGAGGGTCAACCTTTTGCTGACCAAAAAAGGTGAGAGGATGAACTTGCAATTAAAATGACTTATAATCAAGTACTTACAGTACATTCATCTGCTGGATGAAAAAGGAAATAACAATAAACTAGTAGGAGAGTAATTTTTCAATATGTGCATGCTAAAATTATGCCCAAACAATATACCAAGTTTCGTGGCAATCCAATCAACCTGTGAAACTAGTTACGTTCAGAAGATTCTGTTATATGCATCAGAATTCAAGTAATCAGATCAATAACTCTAAGAAACATCACAGAAATGTTGTGATTTGTTGATTTGGACATCTTCAGATGGTGGCCATAACATTTCTTATGTTTCACGGCAATCTGTTTAAATTTGGTGGGGCTAGTTACATTCATCAAGATTCTTTCTCTCGTGCACTACATTTAACTGCAAGTCAAACAGGAAGGTAACTCTACACCACGGCAATCCATTAAAAACTTGTCAATCCACTGATGACTGTGAGTCTAGTTCCAATCAAAAATATGTTGTGATGAACAGAAGGCTGGTTGAGGCTTTTTATAGACACAACCTCTTTAGAGGCAGGGGTTAGTAGTATGTAATACACCGTGACAAACATTTAACTTATTTTCCCAAACATTAACATGATATAATACTCTGTGGTACTTTGGGATTAAACAATATTCTTGCACAAGGTATATCAGCAATTTACATGCTGAAATAAATCGGAACTTTCGATATAGTGAGACTAAAATCATCATACTTTGGTGCAAATATAACTTTATTTAAATTTAATAAAATACATGAGCACAGCTCAAAGTACAATATATTTTTTAACTCAAATGAACTGAAAGACTTACAGATCATAAACGGTAAAAATTGCACAAGTCTCTATATGGAAAGAGTTACTGCCTTATCGTTACTTATTCTTGACTCTGTGCAGTACATCTGAATGGGCAATTGACACAATTAACATACAATGTAAGGTAAATTTGGTCTCTGCAACAAACAAAAATACTGCATAGGCTCAATACTTAATGACTGTGCAGTAACTAGTTTCATACAGCAATTGATGCAGACCCTCTATCCTTGCTAAGAATATGAGACGATAGGTTAATGGCA
Organism: Unio delphinus; assembly: GCA_029339505.1. Classification (NCBI taxonomy): domain Eukaryota; kingdom Metazoa; phylum Mollusca; class Bivalvia; order Unionida; family Unionidae; genus Unio; species Unio delphinus. The sequence goes on from JAQISU010000236.1 coordinate 7,089,419, forward strand.
AAAATGTTCACCTAGTCTCAAAGTCGTTGCAATTATGATTAAATAGAATATAGTATCTCGTATACACAACAGGATATGATGAACTGCTACTGCATCTGATGTGTAAATACTTAAACACAAAATGTAGTGCACCTTGAAAACAATTCCAACATCACTGCTGAAAAGTGATCACTATGTCTCACAATTTTGTAACACAGGTGAGACAACATAAATCTATCATACCGTGGTGAAAGCGCTAGGGGTTCTAAATATGGCTTTCCTTGAGAGACTGGTGGTGCTGAATTTTTCCTTGGTTGAGTTACGGTGGCAGCATTCATGAGTTCCTGCTTGTGTCTGCGTAGCCTCCTTTCTGCTAGCAGATAATAAGTGGCTGTCATATGATTGTAACTATCCTTTTCGAGGGATCTGACAAAAGAAAGACAATAAATACAGCGTATGGACAAAAGAAAACACAAGTGTTCATCAGAAGTGTAGATCAAAGTTTTCTTTGCAAAATATTTGGGATTCTCAATAGTAAAAACCATGTTGCTGGTTCCAAAACTGACAAATTATTGAAAGCATGATGAAGGAACCTTCAGCACAAATCATCTCTACCATACATGAAAGTATACTGATAAAGTCTGATGAGCACGAGTCCGTTGTAAAGGCAGATGTTCTACTATCTAAAAAGAATATCCAGGAATTCAAGACCTTTTCTTTAAAAAACCTGTGTTTAAACCATCTGTGATATTTCTGGGTAACAAGATTTTGAAATCAGCCACTGTAGCAGCCATATTGGATGAAAGAGTGTAGCCTTTTTCATTTAAGACAAACTGGACACCACAAGACAACTTTAGGTGAAAAATGCCAATATGATCATCACCAGGAAAATTAGTGAAACGTTTTTCAAGATATGGCAGCCAAGCTGGATTTTTGTGTAATACCATTTTCAATTAGGACCAACCAGATATCAGAAGTCTTTCAGTAAAAACCCTATGTTGATAAGACAATCAATTCTTGACAAGTAGCACCAAGATTTTCCAGATTGCTGTAATGGCAGCCAGCTGACTGCCATGGTGGCCATGCTGGATGTCAGACTTGCACCATTATAATTTGTTAAGTAAACATCAATTGTCTTCTGGTGATCAAGCCCACTATCAATATGACTTTCAACATAGGAGGAGTAGCTACCAAGAATAATGCTCTCATGAACATATTGTAATTCAGAGCAGCACCATTTTCATTTAAAACCATCATGATATTATAACAAGTCTTATGGTAGAACTGCATGTTCATATAACCATCCATTCTGGAGAAGTTGTAATCACAAGATTTTCAAGATGGCTGCTATGGTGGCCATATTACATAGCTAAGCAGCACCATTTTCATTGAAGATCAACTAGGCATTAGAATAAATGTGTGTGTAAAGTTTCATGGTAATCCTCCATGTAGTTCAGATGGAGAAGCAGCAACAAACTTGTGCAAATGGACATCGGATAAAATGACATCATATGAATTCTTCCGATCTATGACAATTACAGCTAAAAATTGCTAATACATGTATATATATACTACCACATAAGAGTGGAAGTAAATGAGAGACAAGGTTTAAACTTGAAAACTGTTAAATACACCTTTGAAACCGCAACTAACCAACCCCTCAGGTGTCTGGCTGACTATTGGCATTATGTTAATTTCTATGCCATGCCGTTCAACACAGCTGAGTGGGAAAACAGCAGAAGACTGGATTGATTCTGAGCTTCCCAAAGCATCTCCAAACTGGACAGGATCCTGGTATCTGAATACCAGAAAGATTTTGGACACAGTTTTAGGTGAAGCTCAATGCCCAGTACATAGACCTGGTGCCTGTGATCTTAACCCTCTAAATCAGGTGCAGATCTTCATCCAAGCAGTTTCAAGAAGACCCCACTTGCTGTGCACAAGACCTGCTGTGGGTGCTGTTGAGTTTCTTAAGCTGTAAAATCCAGATACCTCCCAGAATAAAAAAAAAGCCTGAGACTAATGAATCAGATTAGACTGCTATAAACCAAGACTAATTAATCAAATAAGACTGCTACAAACCAAGACTAATTAATCAAAAATTAGACTGCTATAAATCAAGACTAATTAATCAGATTAGACTGCTGTAAACCAAGACTAACTAATCAGATTAGACTGCTATAAGCCAAGACTAATTAATCAAATTAGACTGCTACAAACCAAGACTAATTAATAAAAAATTAAACTGCAATAAACAAAGATTAATTCATCAGATTAGACTGCTTTAAACTAAGACTAATTAATCAGCTTAGACTGCTTTAAACTAAGACTAATTAACCAGACCAGACTGCTATAAACCAAGAATAATTCATCTGATTAAACTGCTATAAACCAAGACTAATTAATCGGACAACATTGCTATAAACTGAGGGGTCCGACATGGCTGAGTGGTCTAAAGCACTCTTTGTTACGGATCACTGCCATCTCCCATCTGTCTGCATGGATTAGAGTCTCAGATTCAGCCAATGTAAGTATGTCAGAAAGCTTGTCAGGCGCTTCTCGTTAGTTGGTGGTTCTTTCTAAGTTTTTCCCCGTGTTCTTCCTCCACCATTAATACTGACAGCCATGTAAAGCCTATCGTGTGCTGAAAAATGGCATAAAACCAAACAACAACAACAACTGCTATAAATCAATACTAACTAATCAGACTAGACTGCTACAAACCAAGACTAGTTATTTAGACTAGACTGCTGCAGCCTTTTCCACTTACTGCAATATTTCATCTTTGGTGCAGATATTTCCTTCAACCATCTTTTCTACCACATAGCTGTGATCATCATCAGATAGGTGCTGTCGTGAGATGAGGGGTATGTTGTGGGGAGGAGGTAAATCTTCTGACATGAGCCAATGGTGGCGTTCTATCTCCCATAATGTAGCTCTTTTAATGGGCTCTCGTATCAACATCCTGGATATCAATCTGAAATTTTCCAAAGTAATCAGATTAATTTCCTGGATACTGAAAACATGTTTGGGCTATTTGTTTAAGTGTATTCATTTTATTTGTACAAGTTCTAACAGTAACGACTTCCTCCCCTTCCCTCTAGATGAAATGCCCAGATGGAATATTGCTAAGCAATAATATTACTACTCTGGAGGTTGCTGATGTTAAATAATTTACCTATTTTATAGGTGTACATGGTAATAATGTCCTAGATGTATTACTGCTATCATTTAGGTCAGATCTAGGTATCCATTCTTGATACAATGCTGATTATACTGCTGTTACCTACATGTGAAGTGGCTTACATATTAGCCAATGTGTGTGTGTGTGTGTATATATATATATATATATATATATATATATATATATATATATATATATATATATATATATATATATATATATATATATATATATATATATATATATATACATACATACATACATACATACATACATACATATATATATATATATATTTCCTATTGTTTTTATAAAAAAATATTTTACTGTTCTTGCTGTTGTTATTCAAAAAATAGGCATATATGTTTTAATTATTGGGAATTTACAATTGATAAAAGTACAGGGAAACGCATATGAGAAAATTTTAGCAGTATGAAATTTGTATAGACACAGTTCATAGACCATGGAAAGTAGTGAAATGTACTTGTGCTTCGTCTTCTAAACCTACTTTTTTTTCTGTTATTTCCATTGAATTCAGACACATAATGATATGTGACAAAAATATTGAATAGTTTAAATTCATTTGCAATTTTTGCAATGGAATTACAGGAATTGTGGATTAGCTGTATGCCATGTACTATATCCGATGGCAAGTAAACGGTATTACTATATATTGGACATTGAATTCAGACACAATGATCTTGGACAAAATTATTGAATATTTTAAATCTGTGCCATTTTTCAATGGAATTACATGCATTATGGATGAACTACATGTCATGATGACATGATAATAAACAATGATGATATATGATATATATCGATCAACATGTATTTTCGGGAAAAAAACATTAAAAATTAGTAAAACAATTAAAAGCAAAGTAATAACCTATAATATATTATCCGTCCATTATTTTGAATAAGTTTTATTACAGCATTCCATTTAATTGTTTGTCCGACAATACCTCGATTTTACATTAGACAAGAGTACACGTATATATGAAAATGCTGTGTTTTCTGAGAAAAGGTAAAATATTGTAAACTATGCATTAACACGACCCAGCTATTAACAAGATCCAATTTTTTTTAATCCCAATTATCGCGTTATAGCGGGGTTTAACTGTACTTTCCAGATCATTTAATAACCATTTGTACACAAAGTTAATATGTTGCTCTACCAATAAAGGCAAGTCTTTACACTGTGTACTGAACCTGATCTACCTTTTTTCAAACACATTCACTGAATACTAAAGACTCTTAAAAAATTATTTTTTATTTGTAAACCATTTAACCCTTAAAGTGCTGCATTATTTTGCAGTAAAAGGTCCCTCAGTGCTGAATTGTTTCTGGGAAGAAAAGAAGAAAACTGCAGTCTTTAAATTGCATGTATTTCATTAAATATACACTATTGATAGACAACCCCTATATAAAAAATCATGGTATGTGTCTATACTTTAAGATTAGCATCAAGACACATGTGTAGGTTTAACATATTTGCAGGTACAGGTGTAAATACAGGTAAACTGACAAGTTACAATTGTATTTCATCAGTATTTTTGTTTGTTTTTGATGGAAAAGTTCCAATATATCTACGAAATGTTATATTCTTTAGTAGTCCAAACATGCACATGTTATGTCTGTCACCATGTTATATATAAATTGTGAAAATCACAGGTAAAGACAAGGTGAAAGTTTTGCAAAAATCCACTCCATGAATGTCAGATGTATGTTTAAACCCACCAGTCAGCAATTAATGTTCATGAAAAACTATCACCTGTTATTTATTATAATATCATCAAACTGAGGTCCATATCTGGTGATTAAACCTCAGCAACGGCTTTATTTTTGTTCAATCATTGGGCTGATTTTGTGAAGAGTCACCTTAATTGTTCTCATTATCTGACAGGTGTAAAATGCTTGGAATAGCTTGAAATCTATCCCATACTTTATTTTTTGCTGAAGTATGCGGTTGATATCACATCATCAATAGCCCATTAGGAATCGAGAACAGACATATGTACCAAACTCATTGTTTTAATTGATGCGAAAACGTTTTAGATGCTCAGGTAAGACAGGCCGCCATTTCTTCATGCGACTTTTTTCGTTCAAGTCTACCCCATGAACTCTCTGATCTGCATTACGATTTGTTTGATCTACTATCAGATGAAATAGCTCGTCATCTAAGAAAAAGTCTTCAATAGTCCGTAGGTTCATTTTTCACCATCTCGACATTTAATTTTGAATTACCAGTGAATGGGCGTTGACAAGCGCGCCATTTTTTCACGTCAAGCGAGCATGTACATCCGACTCCAATTCCACGTAAATTTCTGGCTCAAAATCATTCATGTGTATTTCCATCAATACCTCGCTTGCTCCAATGTCATTTTTCTCAAATTATTCAAAATCACTATTAGCATCACTATCAGAAGCGAATATTTGTTGCAAGAAATCACCGTCGTATTCAGTGTCGGCCATTTTAGCTCTGCACAAGTACCATGTGTTTAGAAGCGAGCATTTGTAAAATTACATCGTTAAAAATATAGTAAAGTACTGCAGAATGCTCGTTCTGGGCCTTTTTAAACCAATCAAATATAGTTTTACAGGCATTTATGGCAAGATGAAGTTATAGAATGTGATCAGTGTTGCTCACCTCTAGCACCACAATAGTCGCGACACGCACTATGGGACCACAAACAACAGCGCAACTATAGTCGCGACACGCACTTTAAGGATTAACTGATATAAAGACAAATATTTGTTTTTAACTGATTGTGGAACACAAAATTAGCACTTTCTATTAACAAAATTTCTGCTCTTGATCCCTCTTTTGTGATTATGGAACCAAAATATTTGAATTGGCCCATTGTTTCCAGTTCCTGTCCTCTGACTTTAATCTTGGTTGAGATATGTTTGCCACTATTTGTCATCAGCTTTGTCTTCTTGGCACTTATCTCCATGTCAAATCTGGAAGATGTTTCATCCAGGTTCTTCACTAAGGTGGCAAGCTCATCTACACTGCCTGCCAGCCCATCAATGTCGTCTGCAAAGCAGAGGTTGGTGATGTTACGCCCTCCAATGCTGACTGTCCAACAGTGGTTTTCCTGGGCTTTGCTCATGATGCGCTCTAAGTAGATGTTGAAAAGCGTGGGTGATAGGAGACAGCCTTGCCATACTCCAAATGTCGTCTTTAACCAGTCCCCCACAGAACCTTGAGCAATTACTGCACTGGTAGCCTTGGCGTACAGCTGCTTGATGGTGTTGGTCAATTTTTGACCCATGTTGTACATCTTCATTGTGGCCCACAATGTCTCATGCCACTCTATCAAAAGCCTTTTTGAAATCTATGAACACATGATAGATGTCTTGTTGATGTTGTGAGTACTTTTCACACAGAGCTAGCTCTAAGATTGAAAATTTGTTCTGTTGTGCTTCTTCCACTCTGGAACCTGCCTGTTCTTCAGCGATTATTTCTTCTGCTTGTGGGTTCAGTCGTGTTCAAGATGATCTTCAGCATCACCTTAGCATGGCTGATCAAACTGATAGTTTTGTAATTTTGGCACAGCTGGAGATTGCCTTTTTTGGGGAGTGTTATAATCAGTGACTGGGTCCACTGTGTTGGCTATTCGCCTGTCTGCCAGATCTTGTTGCAGATTTTTGATAGTAGCTCTATCATTGATTCCCCACCATTCTTGACAAGTTCAGCTGGGATGTTGTCTACTCCAGCTGCCCTTCCATTCCTCAGTGCTCTTATTGCTGACTCCACCTCTTCTTTGAGAAGGGGAAATCATTATTTGTGGAGTTTTGAACTTCAAGCACCTCTGGGTCTAGTGATGGGAATCGGTCAGAAAGTTATAATCGATAATCAGTTCCCCTTAACCAACTGATCATCGATTATAATCGGTTACTAAGAACAAATTTTAATTTTTGTTACACAGTTATTATCATTGATCAAGAGTTCAATATGTTTATAAATGTACAGGAGTAATCTCTTTTAATGACATGTATATTTTAACCTGACAATAATATTAATTTGTGTGTTACTTTCGTTCTACAACTTTGTTAAATGAAAACGTTTTATGGATGATCAGTCATATGTAACTGAAATACATTCTTTCGTTCATATGTGTTGTGTCTATAATTAAAGTATACCGGTAGATGGACATGATTTTCTTGTTTGTCATTGTTTATAAATACTACAAAATATGTTGCAATTTAACTGAAACAAATCAACAAAATCTGTTTAAATTTATTAACTCAACAATTTAAGAACTTGACTATGTAACCATGACAAATATGTTCCTAGTTATAAATCATAAGGTTTTTTATTTGTAGTTGTGAAGTGATTAAAACATTTCAGGTCAACTTTAGTGGCTGGGAGTTTTAACTAACCTTTGTGCTTTGCATACGCTTAAAAAGTAGTCTCCCTTTACACACAATCGATTATGGAGTTTTACAATCGATTATCTTATTGAGTTGCTCAACCAACTGATGATCGATTATAATCGATAATCGGAACAACACTATCTGGGTCTCCTGTGGATGGATGGATGTAGAGTTCTTTACAATACGCAGTTCATCTTTCTGCAATGTCACTTGCTTCTGTGAGACATTTTCCATTTTCGTCTTGAATGGTACTTACTCTTGGTTGCTTCTGTCTGGTGAGGTCTTTTACAATTTGGAATGCCTTTTTGCAGTTATTCTTTACCAGACTGCTCTCTATTTCTGTGCACTGTTGTCCAATCCAATCTTCTTTTGCTTTCTTCAATTTTTTTCTGACATTCTTGTTTATTTCTCGATATTTCACTGCCCCTGTTCTGTGTCTGGTGGTGTTTTTTAGGTCTCTTTGGGCACCACACAGATTCATAATCTCTTCTGTAACCCGGGTTTTTTTCTTTCGGCGATAGAGGACAATGATGTCCTTGGTAACTGCTGTCATGACTATGTTGAAACTGTCTGTCATCACTTTAACATCAACATCCATCACAAGGAGTGGAGCAAATTTTCCTCCAATTGTGGCTTAGAATGACTTGCAGATGTTAGGGTCCTTCAGTTGTTCAAGGTTGAATTTGAGCCTGACTTTCTTTGGCTTGTTAATTTTCTTCAACCTCACTCGGAAGTTCATAATGATGTGGTCACTCCCAACATCAGCACCTGGGAACGTTCTTGTTTTTTCTCTATTGATGCCAGATTTGTAACGGTTTTGAACCAGTATGTAGTTGATCTGGTTATGATGGTTCCATTTGGTGCATGCCATGTCCAGCATCGTGAAGCTTTATGTTGGTGCAGTTGTTGTAGCTTGTGAACTCGAGCAGCCGTCTCCCTCTTTCATTGGTAAGCTCATTGCAAGAAAGTCCACAATGATTATCCCAGTCTTTTAGAGCATCTTTGCCAACTTTGGCATTCCAGTCTCCTTGGATAATAAGGATGTCTTTTTTACTTATACTTACCATGTTTATTATACCCTGATGTTTGTTGTAGAACTCCTCTATTTCTTCATCATCATGATCAGTAGTTGGAGCATATACTTGGATAATTGTGATGTCAAAGGGGGATGCTTTCAGACGAATGGAGATGATTCTGCTAGACATGGGGCAACATTCAAGCACAGATCCCTTGATGGCTTTGTTTACAAGGAAGCCTACTCCATTTGTGGACTTGTCCAACTCTCCACTATAGTATAATATATGTCAATCTTCAGTTTGGTGTTCTCCTAGGGCTTTCTATCTAACTTCACAGAGTTCCAGTATGTGCCATGTGTAGTGTTCCATCTTGTGTCAACTCTTGGAGTCTTCCAGTTTGCGCCAGAGTTCTAATGTTTCAGGTGGCGATAGCAATGTTGTCTCTATCTGATTTTATGCAAAGTACCAGTAGCACACTTGTCACCTCCGTCCAGGTGGACAACGACAGGCGTGGTCCTTGCTGACCCTGGCGATGACCGATCCAGTATAACTTCAGATTTGTGTAGCATTATCAGTGTATCTTGGGCAAAAGTCATCTGGCAGAGCCCATCCCTCTCCAGACCAAGGAGTTGCCAGAAGGGGATGTAGTACATCGTCCAACTGCCTTAGAGTCTCCACTCTTTATTTCCTTTTAGGGTTTACTCCCTTAGCCTTTGGCTAATGAAAGCCAACCTGCAAGGCAGCAGGAAACTCGTGTATGGGCAGGTTCATCCATTTCCCAAACAGATAGAGCATCTGCCACTGCCCAGAGTGAGTATAGAGGTGAGTAAACCACCTAACCCCAATGGAAGGGGGAGCAATAAAAAGTGCAAGCTGTACTGTATTACTTACTACTGCTGTTATTATTATTACTACAGTGAAACCAGTGCTATATGAGACCGCCTGTCTTGAGAGAACAATATTCTCAATGCAAAAATTTAATGACTATATAGCATTGTGACATGTTGTGAGAGACCACCTGTCATGAGAGACCATACATTTATGGCAGAAAATATGGTCTTTCAAGACAGATTCTACTGTATTATTATTATTATTATTATTATTATTATTATTATTATTATTATTATTATTATTAAAAAAGAAACAAATCCACAAGATGCAGATTTGGTATGATCAAATTTAGAAATTCTCCAAAATGGTCTTTCACTTCTTGTTCTGTCTTGAAGAAGTGACTTCTTCTTGTTATGAATGCGTAAAATGGTCTATGATCCAGTATCCAAAATAACCCTGTATCAATTCATGTAGAGAGTTTAGGTTACCAGCAAAATTTGGCTACCTACTGATGCTTGGTTGGACAAGGCTACAATTTTATTTATTTCGAAGAAAACAATTATTAAAAAGACCCATTAGGATTAGTGCACTTACTCTCTGCATTCTTGAGTGATGAAGGGTGGAATACTGTATTTACAGTCCATAATCATGGTTAAAGTCTCACTGTCATTAGCCTCTTGGAATGGTGGCCGTCCACAAACTAGCATGTATAGTATCACACCCAGACTCCATATATCTGGAAAAAAATAAATGTAAACCAAAATAAAAAATTTAATAATTGTAGGTTTTTTTTAGATTTAACCCTTAAAGTGCTGCATTGTTTTGCAATACAAGGTCCCTCAGTGCTGAATTGTTTCAGGGGAAAAAAGAAGAAAACTGCAGTCTTTAAATTGCATGTATTTCATTAAATATACACTATTGATAGACAAACCCTATATGAAAAATGTTGGTGCGTGTCTATACTTTAAGATTAGCATCAAGACACATGTGGTAGTTAGTTTTCTCCGTCACCCCTGCCTGGGTATAGGCCGCCCACAAAAAAAACGTCAACAAGACACGTGTAGGTTTAACACGTGTAGGTTTAACATATTTGCAGGTACAGGTGTAAATACAGGTAAAATGACAAGTTAAAATTGTATTTCATCAGTATTTTTGTTTGTTTTTGATGGAAAAGTTCAAATATATCTAAGAAATGTTATATTCTTTACTAGTCCAACCATGCACATGTTATGACTTTCACAATGTTATATATAAATAGTGAAAATCACAGGTAAAGGAAGGGTGACAATTTTGCAAAAATCCACTCCATGAATGTCAGAGGTAAGTTTAAACCCTCTAGTCAGCAATTAATGTTCATGTATCACCTGTTATTTATTATAATATCATCGAACCGAGGTCCATATCTGATAATCTGGTGATTAAACCTCAGCAAAGGCTTTATTTTTGTTCAATCATTGGACTGATTTTGTGTGAAGAGTCACCTTAATTGTTCTCATTGTCTGACAGGTGTAAATTGCTTGGAATAGCTTGAAATCTATCCCATACTTATTTTTTTTGCTGAAGTATGCAGTTGATATCACATCACCAGTAGCCCAATAGGAATAGAGAACCGACATATGTACCAAACTCATTGTTTTAATCGATGCGAAAACGTTTCAGATGCTCAGGTGTAACAGGCTGCCATTTCTTCATGCGACTTTTTTCCTTCAAGTCTGCCACATGAACTCTCTGATCTGCATTACGATTTGTTTGATCTACTATCAGATGCAATAACTCATCATCTAAGAAAAAGTCTTCAATAGTCCGTAGGTTCATTATTCACCATCTCGACATTTAATTTTGAAATACCAGTGAATGGGGATTGACAGGCGTGCCATCTTTTCACGTCAAGCAAGCATGTACATCTGATTCCAGTTCCACGTAAATTACTGGCTCAAAATCATTCATGTGTATTTCCATCAATACCTCGCTTGCTCCAATAATGTAATTTTTCTCAAATTATTCAAAATCACTATTAGCATCACTATCAGAATCAAATATTTGTTGCAAGAAATCACCTTCGTATTCAGCGTCGTCCATTTTAGCTTTGCACAAGTACCATTAAAAGCAAGCATTTGTAAAATTACATCGTTAATAGGATAGTAAAGTACTGCAGAATGCTTGTTCCGGGCCTTTTTAAACCAATCAAATATAGTTTTACAGGCATTTATGGCAAGATGAAGTTATAGAATGCGATCATTGTTGCTCACTTCGAGCACGACTATAGTCACGACATGCACTACGGGACCAAAAACAACAGCGAGACTATAGTCGCGACACACACTTTAAGGGTTAAATAAAATCTGAATTGTAGTTACCCAACAATGAACAAACTGGTATACTAAAGTAACGAATGGCAAAATCAACAAGTTTTGCAAATGTAATTATCAAAGCGATAAATGAAAATTAAAGAGGAACTTACATTATTATGAACTAAATCCAAATTAATCCTAAAAGTTCTATTGAACTCCAAAAGAGTAAAATGTTCTGAATGAATTTCTGATACTTGTATGTACTAGGCTGCCAACAGTCTTGAGAATCAAAATGGCATTGTCCAGTACTCCTTTTGAATAATTTCAAATTGTCAAAGAATAATGTTTTATTTCAATGAGCACTTTGTAGTTCCAATGAATAACCTAAACAAATGTTCCTCTCAAATAGGAGAAAGTAGCATGAGATCACCAAAATGCTGCCTTCATGATGTCCTCTAAGAATAAATAATTAAGACTCGAACCTCATGGGCTTTTAGTTTCATTAAAAAGGTCTCTATTGGTAAAGAACTGATAATCTCTTTTAAAAGATTGTGGTGACATCCCACTGTGAGATAATGGAAGCCAAAAAAAAATCAAAAGAGCTCTTACGTGGGAGGATCAGTCATTTTCAATATTTCTTTTTCCCTTTGATGACATTAAAATAGAAACATAGTGCCATAACTTGGCCAGCACAGATTTAACCAAGACAAGGGATCTCACTGGTAGTGAAGCTATGGAACGGAATTTATATTTTGCTTAAAAATTCCAGTAGACAACAGTGAGAAACATTCATAATTTCAATTAAAGTGAAGAATGCCAGTGTTAACATACAAAGCATGAATCTTAATCTGTCTTCTCAGATGCCAAGATGGAGAAAAACGTTAGAGTTTTGAGTGTGAGGTAATAAAAGGAAGCCTTGCTCAATGGTTCATAGTGGGTTCTGGTCAAAGACTATAAAACAAGATAGATTCCACTTCAATGTAAGAAAGTGGGAGGCAGGTCAGTTGCTAATAACAGCAAGGTTTAATCTGAGCTGATTGTTATTCCCTGAGAGAATTTAAGTGTAGTGGAAATAGCTTGATAGACCTTGATAAAATGATACCAAATATCTTTTGTTCTCAAAAAGGAACAAAAGGAAATCAGCAATGGAAGTCACAAATAAGCCAAGCATGAAAGTGGAAAATGTTGTTGTCAAAGTGGGAGTCGGTGTTGTGACTGAAACACTCCTATGAGGCTGACACCTGGGCTGATCTATCAACTGGTCATTTGTAGCAGAATGGTCTGTGGCAAATCACATACAGGTAATTTACATCTGCACACTACCTGGTCAACTGCTATGGATCAGGAGCAATTGTGTAGTATATATGCTGATGATCCATCAGACCATGGAAACAAAAAAAGGAATGAATCCTCCATTAAAGGGTCTCTGCTTCCAACAGAGTTTACAAGGGTTAAATAAGATCATTGAGAAGTCCAATGCAATGCCACCCTAGCTGTTAAGTGTTTAATTTTGAATAAGGATTGAACCTTAAACTTGAAAGCATTGAGCGTTCTGATTTTATCACATTTAAACCGTAGAAATCTTTGTGAAGGGTCACTTTGACCTTTCTCCTTCATCATGCCCCAAGTCAGTGTTAAACGTCAAAGGGGCCAGTGTTCTGACTCAGTGAAATTGACCAGATATCTTAGCATGGTTATGAGAAAGAGACAAGTGAATTTCTGATCCATGTCAAATAGTCATTCTTCAAAAGGGAATATAACATAATTCAGAGATTTTGATTGACAAAGGAAATGACTGTCTTAGGACTTTTTCATAAACCACTGCTTATGATTGGCTTGGGGGAAATTAAGGCATACTCTTTGGAAGTAATGTGAATTTAAAGTGACAACCCTGGTATAAATTCTTTAGTCCAAAAGTTCCTGAGAGGAGAAATTTGACTCCAAGGAAGCCTATAAATCAAAAAGAATAGTGCTTTCCTCATTAAACAAGAAAGCGACCAGGTATCTGTCTTGTGAGAAAGGACAGGGTTCAGTGCTAGGATGCACAATTTCTACTGATTATCACGAGTTAACGATAATTACCCAGAGATCTTGGAAACGCTTAATTACGTGTATTTGAATGCAAATATTTGATCTGAGACGCATAATTCACTCCATACAGGAGTCCTCTGTATGCATGCAAATAGCTGGGAGACAAAGTCAATCTTGATTACTTTATCATTTTAGCTGTGCTAATATTTACAGTGACATAATTCAGTGGTTAAAATACCCCCAGTTTTGCCTGCTGTATTCTAAGAGTACAACAAAAGAACATGTTGCAATAGCTGGGCGGCAAGTTCAAAGACTCTGACTAGCAGTTTGGGCGGGAAAATGTGCTGAAATTTACAATGACTGAATTCAGAGACAGAAAGATACTGAGATGTACATGTGGTTATTATAAGAGTACACCAGCACTTTAGCTGCCATTATTGTGTTCATTTCTGACAAGCCAAATAAATAGTGCCTGCAACCTCAAAATCAAGACACATCAGGACAAAACATCATTTGCAAATTTGGATAAGTAGTTTGGGGTTAAATGGCAAACTGACAATGGTTATAATGAGATTCAGAAGATTGCTTAAGTTTCTAGAACTGACAGTTTGGACGGAAATAGTAGCCAAGTGTAAGAAAGTGTGTGATGCCTAGCTTAGTGTTTGGAATACGACTATTCCTTGGATAGACGAAATTCAGTCTCACCCCGAAGGACTATCAAGAGTTACATCGCTGTCAGGTTATTCTGGGTATCTAACTTCTAAGGTTACCAATACTGACGCAAAACCCATACCGAATTCAATTGACAAAAAATAAATCTGTGATGCTTACCAATTGAAAAGCGGCAATTTTCACAAGAATATTATATTTACAATAATAAAAAGTTTGGACAAATGGGTATCATCCCTATGTTTCCATGACTCGAGATGTGGCAGCCTAATTCTGCGCATGGCTTTGAAAAGATGTAATGTTTATGCATCAGGCTATGGAAATTAAATATATTACTTTGTATTCTTTCTGGCATTTCTGCCAAAAATTGAATTTTCAACCAAACCAACACGTGATCCAATGTTTACAGAAATGATGTATCATTGTGCAGAATTACTAGATGCGCAGAATAGGCCGACACGGTAATCCTATATGTAAGACATAGCACATGTTGATTTTGTTTATGTGCTGTAAACATAAATATCAACGTCAGGTCTTACATGTAGGACTAGCTGACACGGTTATACATGTCATTGTTATAAAGAATGTGGAAATTAAACTCGATGGCAACCAACAGTTCTTCTAATCTGCATAGTTCAACATTGTCAAGGATGGGACTGCAACTTTTACTGGTGGGACTCCTATTTTTACCAAATAAAGAGTCCTGGATTCCTAGTTTTAAAATCCTAGCGAGACCTCTGATTACCTATTATATTTGCTTGTGTAATGGTTAAATAACCTTGTAGGTTACCTACAAGGTTATTTAACCATTACAATAAGGTTATGGATTTGTGAATTTTATGCAAAAGTAATTGAACATGTAGCAGCATATGTCTAAGGGGGTTAGTAGTATTGCATTATTTCTTCCCAATAACCTCGCCCAGTTCTCTGTTGATATTTTATATTTTCACTCACAATGGGTCATAATGTCAAGGGATGGCAATCCCTAGATAACGCAGCTAAATCCAATTAACTACCCCTCTTACTAAGAGGGAGACAGTTACACTAGCTGTAGCTCTTCACAATGTCAAAGCCAATCAACAAGGAGTTCTCTAATTTAGATTTGCTGGCCTTTTCTCACTTAGCCAATGGCTCATCCTTCTCTAAATCAAAGCTGTATTTCCCCTTAAAAAATGAATAATACTTCCAAAATATCATATAAACAAAAATCCTATTTTAAATTAACATCACACACAAGCTCAACAGTGTTTCACAATAATGACTTGAAACTTTATCATTTAAGGCATCAAAGATTAACAACTTTGTTTTTCAAAACTTGTCTCTCTGATATAAATAAACTTCAGACAAATTTGGTTGTTCAACTTTGTGCGCTTCTTAACAAATTACCCTGAAGGCTCTCCAACAGAGGATTCTAATACAACACCCTAGCTATTGTCCTTCAATTAAACGCAATGTGTAAAGGTGCAAAACATGAAGACATCTGGAGTTTGGAAATAAAAGATTGTGTTTTCCTGAGGACATGTTATTCATGGCATATGTATGAATGGATTACAAACCTCAGGAGTTTTAGAAATATACAATCCTTATGATCTCACTAACTCCTTACAATGACCTTCCTTCTACAACTTGATACAGGGTCATCTGCTACAGTTCAATTGTTAATATAATAGATTTGAATGGAAACAATGGATTCAGTTTCACCAGAGTAGAGGCATGCAAAATTAGCACAATTTTTTCAAGTTGATCTGACAATTGACTGGACTGGGTGACATTTCCTGTCTGCACCTCAGTTTTTCCAACTCCATTTGAAATTCATTAAAATAATGTCCTAATATTTAGTAATATATGAGACTGTGCACATTTACAATTATGCAACTGAAATCTATTATAACAGATTAATAGATAGGTGCATGTTACAAATAGGTGTCTGTGCAGGACTAGAATTCAACTTCAATTAACATGTAACCAGGTTTTGTTTTGTTTTGTGGGTTTAACACCATTTTCAGCGCAAGATACAATGCAGCCAGTAAACTTGTTAAAGGAAGAACCCTCCGCCCTCCGCCCTCCATCCCTGCAAAAAAAAAAACAATTAACCACATGCCCAAGGAAAGCTACTGGCAAGTTTTCTTACATGTACTTGTTGGTTGAGCTGACACTTGAACCAATGTTGACATAGGTGGAATATCAGTGATATTTAAAGGTAAGCACTTCAGACAAATCAGACAGAATCCCTGTAGTCAGAAGGACTATTATATTGAGAAATTTACAAGTCCTGCTGAATCTAGTCTTTTTCACAAAACAATGTAAGATATACATAATGTATATCTAGATTAATGACACCTTTACTTTCTTGCATATCACCATCATTCATAATTCACAAGTACAGAGTCTTGCTTTAGAAACCAACCAAAAATCAACTGTAAACAAAAATATATGACAATGAGTAAACATTTCCTAAAGGCTTGTCTGAAAAATTAATAAGAATTTTTTTTTACCAAGATCTCATTAATCCCCCATTATACAAATGATGTAAGGCAGCAATAACCATACTACAGTCAAAACTATCTCATGCCAACAATATTGGCAAAATGTGTGTTTTTGACATGTACTGTTAAAGTCCTTGTAAATTGTTAGTTTCCATTCCATTGATGGTTTCTGCCCAGTTTCTAATATCCCTTTCATATAAAAAAAATCTTAGAAAAAGTTGCTCTAACCCAACCTGTATCTCATCAGTCTTTTTAGCAATGTACAGTCTGCATATTGCCCTTGCCACAGTACCGAAACTATGCTTCTGAAATTAGGGGACTTCAGGAAAGATGGATGCTATTGCTTAACCAGCGTGAAACAGCTGTTCTGTTTTTGTGCTGTTTTTCATGACATGATATGTGCTTGTTGTCTACCTTCGTCTACTATAGAGTAAAACCTGTCTTGAAAGACCAATGTTATGTGAGACCATATTGTCAATAAACAAATTTAGTGATTATACAGTGTTATGACTTGTTATTGGAGACTACCTGTCTTGAGAAACCATAATTTTATGGCAGAAGGAGTAGTCTTTCAAGACAGGTTCTACTGTATTGTGTTTCATCATGCACTGGCTGTTTAGTTCATATGTGTTTCTTGAACTCCTTGTTTTGGAAACGAGAACAATAATAATTTTTATCAGCTGTCTTGCTCTACTGCTACAAAGTTATTTGTTCTTTAATAAACCGCCATCACATGATTGCCAGTCAACCCGTTTATGCTATGATGGACACTCATTAATTACTTTATATGACCACCCTTTGGCTCTCCATACTACAATGTGCTCAAGACTAAACAAACTAAAACTAAATTCATAACCTTGATTTGTCTGCAGCATGTAAAACAATAGACCATGATATATTACTTCATTGTCACCAACATGTATTTAACATTCACAATATAGCCTTACTGTGGTTCAAGTCCTACTTAGTCAACAGGACAAAAATTATATATGCAAATGGAAATTGGAATACTCCAGCCCAGATGATCTATGTTATGGCGTTGCACAGGGGTCTGTTCTTGGACCTGTTTTCTTAATTTTATACATTCAGCCACTCTCAAGTGTCAAAGATCATCATCCAGTGTCTCACTAATTGTACACCGATAACAAACAAATGTAGAAATCAAGCCATTCAACTGAAGTTGGTGCTACCATCCAAGGAGTTGAGAGGTGCATTTCTGATATGAAATCATGGATGACTTGTAACAAGCTGCAGATGAATGATGATAAAAATGAATCAATTCGGATCACAACACAAAGACTTTCTCATTCACATCCTTTACCTCAAACATTAAATATCAGCAACACATACATTAAATTCACCATCAGTATGAAACCTAGCTGTTACTCTGGGCAGTACTATCACACTGCGCCAACATGTCATGAACATATGCAAGGCGGCATATCTTGAGCTGAGACACCTCAGGTCCATTCACAAATATCTTTTAGTTGATGTCACTAAAATACTTGTGTCTTCATTGGTACTTTCAAGACTGGACTATCGTAACTCAATTCTGTCTGGTCTATCTCAATATCTACTCCAAAAACTTCAAAATACAGCTGCTTGGATCATCTTTAGAATACCACGTTTACAGCACATCTACCCACTGCTCTGTACCCTACACTGGCTATCCATTCGATCCAGAATCAAATACAAAATTTGTTCTCTGTGCTACGTTTCATTGACAGACTCCAGTCCAACATACCTATCTGGCCTCACCCATGTGTACACACCAGCAAGATACATACGCTCCTCTTCTGACAATTGTTTACTCATTATTCCCACTATTAAAAGGAAGTCATATGGACAACGTTCTTTTGCATACCTGGGCCCAGCAATGTGGAATGATCTACCCATTGAAATTAGACATGAAGACACAGCGAACCCTTTCAAGAGTGCTCTTAAAAAACACATTTTTTGACTGCAAGAACAAACTTAAAGACCTAATAATGTTTCCTACCTGATATATTTTCAGCTATTTTATGTTTTCTTATTTCATGGTGTTTGTATTGTTTTTGTAGACATATCATTATAGATGTTGTACAGCACTACGAGCTTCTAAAGATTAGGTGTTAAATAAAATCCTCATTATTTTTTTTTTTGCTTGCATACGATAAATATGAAAATCATAAATGTATTTTTCTATGCATTGGTGATGAGAGAAAAAAATTTAATTATCAGAGCTTATTTGTGCTTGTGTGTAAGAGTGCACACAATTAAGAAAGCTGTTATTTTTATTTCAAAATACTATTCCTTCTGAAAATCAAATCTTATCTCATTAATATTTTATTTCACATATAAATATGGTCATTGTAACAAGAAACATGAAAACAATATGCTTTCATAATTTTACCACAAGTCTATTAGAACTATGAATGATACTTCACAATGTTTAAATACTCTGTATAAATTCATAATGTTCCCAGTTTAAGAGCCTTGAAGATGGTGTGGGGCACTGATGTTTTTCTTACACCTGACTTTAACTAATGTAGGTTGCATTATCAACTACATTTCTTGTATAGTAGCCAAAGGAACTCTATGCAGATCTAAAACTTCAGGACACATCACTGAGTTAATCTGACTTTCAGAATACTGTTTTGTCAGTATCCATCAGCATAGCATCAAAAGTCTGGCCAAATGCTTAGTTAACAAAACCCTGATATCTGATTAAAAAAACAAGCAAACAATTCATTAATGCAAAAAAGTGAATAGCATCAATCACAATTAGATAAGAAGCATTATAAACATCCTTTCTTAAATGGCTTACCTACAATCATTCAGGATTCTTAACAATTCACTTTAAAGGCTTGCTCTTTAGCATGGTGTTAAAATGTCAGATTAGCCTAGTGTTAGCCCTAATATGTGTAAGCTTAGTGGGCATCATACATTGCTTTAACCTCAAGTGTCCCTGTTGTTGCAACGATCAGCCCACTTAAGTGCTTGTCAGATATAATGAATACATTCCAGTGTGTCAGGAATATAACAGATAAAATATATTTCCAATTTTAAACAGAATTTTTGGTGTTTTGGGGTTTTAAGGTTTATCTAGGCAGCATTTAAATCTGCGATCAAAATTATATTTCTGTATATAAAGGATTCAGTTTTGGGGAGTTAATAGTACTACAACAGAAAATTTACTTGCCTGAGGCAAGTAGACTACTGCAAACTTCAAGCCCTGCTGTGTACTAGATAAATCTGGATCTATTTTTATTATTATTTCCAAACACTATCCAGATCCCTATCATACTATTCTACTGTCAAATTTTTAGGAAACTTCTATGGGTATTCATCCATACTGATGATCAGTTATCCAGGTCAAAGGGAAATTGTATTGAATGTGAACCTGGACTGCTTTGTTATAGATTCATGCATGCCAACCCATAAAAAAATATAAGCATAATACAAGTGACAATAGTGCAATCTGAACATCTGCAGTTAATATTCTTGTTGTTGTTGTTGTAGGGTTTAACGCCATTTTTCAGCACATGATAGGCTATACATGACGGCCAGTATTATTGGTGGAGGAAGAACCCGAGAAAACCCCTGGAAAAAACCACAGACCCACGAGAAGCTACTGGCAAGCTTTCTCACATAACTACATGAGCCGAATCTTTGACTTGAACCCACGCAGACAGAGGTGAGATGGCAGTGATCCGTAACGGAGAGCACTTTAGACCACTCGGCCACTCGGGGCCCCTAATATTCTTGTTACAATCAGCTAAATCCATGTGGATTAGTATGTCAGATTATATATACAAACAAATTAAATTAACATTAACTAGTCTACATGTTTAACCTTCACTGAATGGTCTTGAAGTCTACAAATGATGAATGCTGTATTACAGCACTGTTAAATTCTTCTTTCATAATTTGTATAGTGCTCTTGATTTGTCCTTTTTCTGATGCAATATGTTCCAAAGTTTAACAAAATCCCTCTCCTCTAACATTTTTCAAACATATAACATTCAAGTGTCATACTCATAAAGCCTGTTTCGCTTAATATTTGGTGCCTTTTATTCAATCTGTGACATTGTTTCAAGTTAAAGAAACCTGTGCATTCTTAGAAAGTTTTATGTACAGTTACTATAAAGAGACAGAAAAAAATGTACTTATGCTATCCACATCCTCAGAGTACCCATCCTAAAAGATGCTTATAAATTATTTATGCTATCCACATCCTTAGCATACCCATCCCAAGGTAACCACATCCTCAGAGTACCACCCTAAAAGAGACTTTATTTATGCTATCCACATCCTAAGAGTACCCATCCCCAAAGAGGCCTTTTTATGCTATCCACTAGGGCATAACCGATTAGCATTTTTCTACTGATTTCCGATTCCGGATTTAGGGCAGGAAATTTTTCCGATTCTGGATACAATTCGATTAATCGGAAATGCTAAATCCATATTTTTTTTTCTAAATAATTTCATCTTCTGTTTCTGGTATCTGGTTTCGCCGTGTCTAGCATGTTACTTAGTACTTTACCGTATCCGGCTTCATTTCTGGTTTACACCCACTGGTTCAAATAGATTGTCTCACAGCGTGGTTGTGTTGACCATATTGAACTTTTCTGACTTCTTATTTAACTTTATTAACGCACTATCGAATGACAAGCAGTGTTAGACACGGTGCTTTAGAAATTCAACTTTATTATTTTTATTATCCGAATCGGTCGTTCCTGCCTTGTCCGACTCCGATTAATTGGAAGTTCATACTATCC
Source organism: Unio delphinus (assembly GCA_029339505.1). NCBI lineage: Eukaryota > Metazoa > Mollusca > Bivalvia > Unionida > Unionidae > Unio > Unio delphinus. The sequence goes on from JAQISU010000236.1 coordinate 7,111,049, forward strand.
GGCGGAATCCGATTTCCGGATCAAAAGTCGGTTATGCCCTACTATCCACATCATCAAAGCACCATCCTAAAAAAAGGCTCTATTTATGATATCATATTCTCAGAATAACCATCCCAAAAGAGACTGTTTACAGTGGCGCTCTGCAGTCTCGTATTTAATATAATAATAATTATAATAATAATAATAATGCTTTATTTATAGAGGGTGACTCATTAGCCAAGGACTATTCTCCCTTGAGGCCCTCTTAATGAAAGTATAACAAATGCACATTGTGTGAAGAAGCAATAATTAGAGCTTAAATTAGCATGTTTCGTATTAAAATACTAAATTCCATTATCTGTTAGAAACACATGCATGCTCCTGATATCTCTTCTTAAATACTCTAATATTTTCAGCCGATTTTACATGTAGTGGAAGCTTATTCCACAGAACTGTACCAGAGTATTGAAAACTCTTTTTGAATTGCTCTGTTCTTGGTTTTGGTACTAGAAGGTTTCCATGTGAGATTGATCTCAACTGGTATTGTGTTGAAAAAGGCCTGAATAAGTCCTGAAGATACTCTGGTGCAGTTCCATGTAGACATTTATATAAAATATATAGGGTTAGAATTGCACCTTTCAAAAAACTGCTTGCTCCACTATGTCATTTTCACTTCCTCATCTTCAGACTTAAATTGTGTGCGTGTGTGTGTGTGTGTGTGTATATATATATATATATATATATATCTTTTTATTACATTTCATATACTTGATAATTCATCCAATGTGCTTCAGAGCTGGTTGTGAAGTGTCAAATTTTAAATAAGGATTGAACCTTAAAGTTGAATGCATTGAGCATTAAGATTTTATCGCATTTGGACCAGGGGAGTCTTTGTTAAGGGTAACTTCAACCGTTATTCTCCATTTCTCCCATGTCAATGTTAAAACTTCAAAGGGGCCAGTGTTCCAGTTCAATGAAATTGACCGGATATATTAGCATGTGAGAAAGACAGATGAACTTCCAATCTATGTCAAGTAGTCATTCTTCAAAGGGAAGAGTTATATATCATAATTCAGAGATTCTGATTGACATTTGGTAGAAACCACTGCTTATGATTGGCCAGAGTGAAATTAAGATGTATGCCTTGGAAGAAATGTGAATTTGAAGCGACAACCTTGGTCAAAATTCTTTAGTCTCAAGTTCCTGAGAGAAAAGAAGTTTGCTTCCAAGGAAGCCAAGAAAAACAGAATAATGCTTTCCTTCGCATAACGAGAATGGGACCAGGTGTCTGACTTATGAGAAAGATAGAGTTTAGTGCTGAGAGGCACAATTTTTTAAATATTACAGCACTAAGGTGCCACATTTTCATTTAATTTAATGTTCTCTTTTTGATGTTCCATATTACATATCATTTATTAAATTTAATGGAAATATGTTGATGCTAGAATCATTATTATGCAATTTATCTTTTAAATTTTACAGTTATTAGTTCATTGGAAAAACTGAATGCATGAAATCCAAATGTTCATATGTGTAAGATTTCATAGGGTCATATGAAATAAATATGGAACAAATTTTCTTTGTCTTTTAGTATGATATTGATTATTATGAATAAACGCAAACTACCAATGATGTGTAATGTATAAATAATCTTAAAGTTAGTATGGAATTGTGCGAATTTTATGCCAGTCCAAGAAAGTTGAGGCAGTTGGAATAATAAGACTTGAGGAAATAGGGAACGCTGAAACACAGTTAAGAGGAAGGTGATGCAATCAGTCGTGGACACTTGCTCTTTTCACCACTCGTTATGATGACGAAATAAATCCAAATTCGACACTGCAATTAAATCCTGTTGATATAACTTCAGTTGAATTGAAATGATACCACTTTTAATTTTTTTGATAATTTTTTTTGTTGTTCTTGTCTAAAGGGGGACTCATATTGCATTTTTTCTTCTGAATAATCTTGCCCAGTTCTCTGTTCACAATCTAACTTTTCACTCACACTGGGTCATAATATTGAGGGAGGTCATTCCCTTTATAGCACTGCTAAATCCAATTAAATACCCCTGTTACTGAGTGAGTGACATTACACTGGTATTGTCAAGTTGGGCAAAAATTAATTTTCCCTATATTAACAGGTGCTACAGAGTGTGTACTTATTTTTAATTCAGGGTGATTTTTTTTCGCACAAGGGAGTAGTCATTTTAGTTAGCTGTGTGCTTAAACCTTGTGTGTGTGTGTGTTTTTGTGATTAGGATTTTTAGGTAGCTAAAAGAATTTTTCAGTCCTAACACTACAATGTCTGCAGGGGCCCTGAGTGGCTGAGTGGTCTAAAGTGCTTTCCATTACAGATCACTGCCATCTCACTTCTGTCTGCTGGGTTCAAGTCTAAGATTCAGCTAATGTAGTTATGTGAGAAAGCTTGCCAGTAGCATCTTGTGGGTCTGTGGTTCTTTCCAGGGGTTTTCCCTGGTTCTTCCTCCACCAATAATACTGGCCACCATGTATAGCCTATCATGTACTGAAAAATGGCATGAAACCCTACAACAACAACAATAACAATGTCTGCAGTGTGACAGTTTATAGTGATGTCTAGCATTGGGGCATCATGCTGCAGACATGTAGCACGATGTCCCACCCAGTCACATTATCTTGTCACCAGACTGACTAATTCTAGCACTAACCTCCTAATGCTGAAACCAAGCGAGGCAGCTGTGAATACCATTTTTGTAAGTCTTTGGTATGAGTGTGTCGAGGATGAAACCCAAAACCTCAAGCATTCATCATTCGGAAAACATTTTAAATAAGGCTACAATTTTAAAGAAATTTTCCCAGGTGTCCTCACTGGTTATACTGGTTATTTAAAAAAGACCTTGTATATCTTACTAAGTTAGATACTGTTCAAAGAACTTTTAATTCCCTTCATTTTTGTGTGTGACTGATGGGTGTACTATGAGTTATAAAGCATACAGCTTGACCTTACTCTAGTTGTACACCTTTCCAAAAAGTTCCAGCTCCACTTGGTCATTTTCACTTCCTGGACTTTAGAGGTTAATTGCAAAAAAGAACCAATAACGTTTTTTGCTTTACATTTCATATGCTTGTTAATTCATCCATTGTACTTTCAGAAGCTGGTATTGTCTAATTGGGCAAAATTAATTTTCCCTTTTTTAATATGTGCTAAAGATAGTGTATTATATACTAAGTCAGGGGGATTTTGTTAGCACACAGGAGTAGTCATTTTAGTTAGCAGTGTACTTAAATCATGTATCCGATTTCCATAAGTACAATATCCAAAAAAATGTCATCCACTTTACTTCAATGTAGCATAGAGGTATACCAACATTCTATCCATGTGCATGCTGCAAATGCAAACAACTGCATCATACATAGGTCACTCTCTCAAAAGTACATAACTTTATGCTATCCACATCCTCAGAGTACCAATCCCAAAAGAGGATTTAGTTATGCTATACACATCCTCAGAATACCCATATTAAAAAGAGGCCTTTTGTTTTACAAAATCCATATTCTACCATCCTAAAAGAGGTCTGTTATATTTTTTAAAACACTATCAACTTCCATATCATACCCATTCCCAAGTTGTTGTTTGATGTTTTGGGGTTTAATGCTAGTTCTCAGTGCAAGGTAGGTTATATATGGCTGGAGGAAGAACCTGGGAAAACCCCAGTTGTGGTAGGGTTTAACGCACACGATAGGCTATACATGGCAGTCAGTATTATCGGTCGAGGAAGATCCCGGGAAAACCCCAGGAAAGAACCACCAACCCACGTAAAGCTACTGGCAAGCTTTCTCACACAACTACATTAGCTGAATATTAGACTTGAACCCACAGACAGGTGAAATGCCAGTGATCCATAATGGAGAGCACTTTAGACCACTCGGGGCCCCGGGAAAGCCCCAGTAAGAACCACAGACTGTGTGGGAAGCTACTGACAGCTTTCTCACATACCCACAATGGCCAAGTATGAACCCAGGCAAATAGTGGTTGAGATAGCAGCGATTGGTAAAGGCAAGCACCTTAGACAACTTTTGTCACCTTCTGACCTACTACCACCCCCATGAATATTAAACTACCACCCCCAAGAATATTAAACTATTAAAGCTAGAAAAATCACTTTGACAGAGCTTCATTAATCAAAAGTACCAAAAACGTAGGTGTTAAAGTCATGGGAAAAGACAAAGTTTAACTGTCATATATTAAAGCAAGGTTTAATGCAAATAAGATGGGCGTTTGCAGATATGACTTTGAAGTTTGGAATAATCAGCAGAACAAATATAGACTTGGATCTACCGAGCACATGTGACTGAATATCAGTGTCAAAATTATGCTGCATGCAACTATTATGCAAGTAGAAGCAGTGTATTACAAAATGAATATACGCGTGTGTAGTCTATCCACAAACCGGGTTTGATAAAATTCCAATATATTTGTTTGGGTTATCATGCTCACAAGCAATCACAGGTAAAATAACCCAAATAAAAAATCATAATGACATCAATATGTTTACTGTAAAACAATGACTAATATTCAGGAGTACAGACAGGTACAAGAAGTCACCATGTACATTAGTTCAATGACATATAATCTGACTTGAATAGCAATTACATAGCTTATGTCTATGCATATGTTAATAGTCTCCAAATTCCACTGAATACACTGTTATTCAGAATATTTTTTTTATAACAATAATATCCTGACAGTCATGTCAGCCCACTGTCTACCTACAATTTGTCACAGCTTGTTGTATACCTACCTTTACTTGTGGAAAATACTTTTTAGTGAAGTTGGGGGTAAAAATAAATTTTAAAATTACTCTTTACCTGTTGCTATTGTACAACTTGCTCCTTCCAGCATGAAAATTGCTCTTTACTGTATGATGAGAATTTATCTTTCCTTTGGTTGACTTCCAGAAAGCTATGAAATTAACCTTGCATGACTGGCCCATTATTTTCAAAATGGCTGTAATGGTGGCCATATTGGATGCCATTTCAGCATAGTTTTCCTTTAGGATCAACTAGCCATCATAAGTAGTTTTCTTGTGAAAACCCCATGTCAATATGACTTTCCGTTTATGAGAAGTAGATATTTCAAGACAGCTGACATAGTGGCAATATGGGAAGTGTGAGTGGCACAATTTTCATTTATGGCAATCCTCCAAGGACACGAGGAGTACATGTATCAATAATTATGCTATTGGATGACTGAAAATAGACCATACCATAAATTCTTCTTGTCTATACCAACAGATCCGTACAGAAGCTGTGGTGGCTCAGTAATTAAAATACCGTCTGTGTATCATGGTGGTGCCTGTAGGCAAGACACTCTCCTGGTGGCCAAGTGATCTGAAGCACTTGCCGTTACCAATCATTAACATCTCACCTTTCAGTGTGGGTTTGAGTTTTGGGTTTGGCTAATGTGGGTACATGAGAAAAATTGCTAGTAGCTTACCAATGACATGTAGCGGATACTGGAGTTTTTACATGCTCTTCCTCCATGTATAGCCTATTGAGTGCTAAGAAATGGCATTAAACCCACAGCATCATTGTTCTAATTCCCAAGTCATGATATAACATATGTGCTACAAAAAATAACATCATGTTTACTTCAGTAGTAACTTATGTTTGTTGAAAAGTAGTGAAAAATGCATTTCCTGTTAGATGTACGTGAATTTAATTATCTACTCAGGGATGGTTCTACGGTATTATATAGGGTTGCCAAGTAACGCCAATTTCCTTTGTCAGCTCCAAAAATTTTCTTTTAAATATTCTAATCAAAAGTTAGGGATTCTTGACTACTGCATTTTCCCCTCATTTCATTCATGTCCATAATGTACATACTGTGTTACTGGAGTGGAACCATAATATGTGTACCTTTCTTACAAGCAGTGCATTAAAACATATAAAAGATTAGAATTATCCAAAATATGTGTATAATTGAAAAGATGCCCCCCCCCCCAATTCTTCTGTAATTAAAACATTATGGAACAACTGTGAAGAAACTTCACAATACAAGTGTTGCACCTTGGATACGATGGGCAGGGGACAATGTGTCCCCCCATCCCTGTAGGTCTGGTGGTCAGACACCAGTTTAGAGTGACAAGCAAAAAAAATATAAGGTGAGATAATCTTGTTTGTTTCAACAGCTTTAGCACCTTAACTCTGTGGTCTGCAATGTACAACCATACTAAATTTACCTTGAACACCTAAATTATAGCAATACAAGTTTTATTATGAGCTCAATTTACTCATAAAAACATAAACATATCTGAATATCTTGTTAGCCTAAAATGAACTTTCCATTTAAGATCTTGCTCTCCGTTTTATCTCCCTGCCATCATTTATCATAATTAATACTTATGTCTTCTGAATAACCTTTCTTTCCAAGCTAACAAATCATTAATGAAATGACAAATTGTCTAGTTGCATAAATTTAATCACCTTTGTCATTATTTTAAGCTCAAAAGAAATTAAAACTTCACTGCTGTAGGGATGAACTTAACCTTGAAAATATATAGCCAAATAAAATGAAAAAAATTATGTTCTGGTTACGTTTAAGAATTAAAAAAATGAGGGTAGGTATGTACAATAATAAGTAATAGTTTTTTGTCCATACCAATATCCATGAAGCATAAAATCAATTGGATAATGAATTTAACTCTGATTGTACTTAACAATCATGTGATTGTGTTGCTGTGTTTTCCCACCAAACTGCTTTGAGGTTAATTCTTCAAAAAATTTTCTGGTCACCAGGAAAAAGGTGTGGGTTGGGTAACCAGATACACATATTTTGTTAATTGGCCAAATGCTAAATATATCACAACAAAATAAGCAATAGCAACTCTCAGATGCTGGCAGTAATTATTAGGGACTCTTCAGTCCTAGGACTGATACTGCAACTTTTTCCAACGAAGAAGTTCTGGAAGTGCAATTTCTAAAAAAAACCTATGAATAGCCCTGATATTGTACCAGCAATCACACATGCTAGAGTTGACCATTTAATGCTGGTCTTAACACATTAACCCCTAGCGACGACTTTACGGGGTATGAGGCAGTAGCCTACTTCCATGGTCTGTAGCGTCAAGGTCATACATGATACACTAAAGTGGGTGGTATTATTGAAAAGTAGACAGATGTAGCTCTACAATGATAGCAAGTAATCTGGACATTTTAATTGTATTACAAAATACAGAGGGAAAAACCGAAGTTTTTGGACCCGTTTTTTTTAACCCAAAAATCGCCCATGGTCGGGTTCCGAATTTGTGTCCAGATTTTAGACTTTATGACCTCAGATCTACGGCAGACCGGTCTGAGACGCACACAGGCAGGTGAACCCGTGCAAAAAGTAGGATAAGGTGGACATTTTGAATAAAGAGTCTTCTACATAATTATGGGTCCGTTAAGCAAAAAAAAAAAAAAAAAAAAAAAAATCCGATTTTTGCCCTTTTGCTCATGCGCCAGCAAACTAACCAATGAAAAACATTTTCTGTATCATTAGTAACCATTTGTCTAACAGATTATTGTTTGGAAATCGATGGATTACGATGTATTTAAAAATAGTCCCCAAAATGTGTTTCCCTCTCGCATTTCATGCGAAAACAGCAGAAACCTCCAGGGGTTAATGTGTTAAGTAACTGGACTTGGTCAGTTTTTACTGAAAATTCTAAAACCAAAATTACCTTCTTACAATGATCCTTGCAATATCCAAAAATTATTAATTTTCTCAAAATACTTAAATTTGTATGCCAAGTATGTCACAGAGTCTAGACATTCCAGCCAAATACAGGAATATCAAATAACGAGTTATTCTAATTCTCTATTACAACACAAGTCTATGTATAGTTATTCAGTGGAAACTCGTTTTACATCCACATTCTGTAACCAAAGTTACACAGCCTCATAAAAAACCAAAGCAGAATGCCCTTGGTTGTGGCAATTTTTTCATTAATCTTGACAATTTCATCTGACGATCATACCAAATTAGATACAATAGTATAACACCAGATAAATGACTTGACAGTTACACATCACTCCCTGCAAATGTTTTAGGTAAGTGTAATTAATGTTGTTTTTCATTAGACAATAAACAGTTACACATCCTTCCTTGCAAGATTTCTATTTATGTCTTATGTCTAAGCGTAACTAACATAGATCTTTATTGCAAAGTTAACAATATGTATTATTTACATGTATTATAATTTATTGTTTTAATATTTAAAAATGCTGAACATACAAGCATGTAGGTTTTTTTTCAATCCAGAGAATCGTCTTCAAGACTAATCAAAACACATTATGACTGAGTCAAAATCAATTAAAGAACACTGTAACCCAGCAGTTCATGTCAATAATCATGTAACAGCTGCAATGCAAAGAGCATCTACATGTATATCAATTATTAGATAACATTTGCCTCTGTTAGTCATATCCTTCCTTTATACTCTATTCCCAGTCATCTTCCTCTTTGCAAAAAATGGTTATCAATATTATGTAGAATACTGAACCCATCAAATCAACAAAATTTAAAAAGAATGTCTTACAGTTATGCATTGTGAAGGTCTCTAGTACAATAGACAGTATAATAGAGCCCCCCCCCCCCACCAATGCTTTTCTCAAGAGAAGCTACACCAGATCATACTAATTCACTAGACTCACCATACAAAAACTGCACACTTGCATTATTAGTATATTGCCTACCTCCTTTATGAGACAGCTCTGAAGGCCAAAGTAGTTAAGAGTGTCTGCCTCATGCAAGAGGTCATGGGTTTGAACCCTGTCTGAATCATACCAAAGACTTGTACAATTTTTGCTAGCAGCTGCCTTGTTAGGGACTCAGCATTAAGAAGTTAGTGTTGGGACTGGTTGGCCTGGTGTCAGGATAATTTGACTGGGTGGGACATGATGCTACACCTTTGCATCTTGATGCCCAGTGTTACATGTCACTTTAAACTGCCACTGCAGATAAGGTAGCGATATGACTGAAAAAATATTTGTTAAAGCTAATTAAATATTCAAATTACATACACACTGCTCACATTTCAAGTTATCTGCTATAATACATGTTGTGCTAAAACCCCAAATCATATACAAATAACTTCCCTCTTGACAGGCAACCCATTTTTTACAGTCATCGTTTAAATGAAGAACAGGTGGACATACAGGAGGGAGACCAATGTAATGTGCATGTACATTATGTTGTTGTGAAAAAGACTTTAGTGTCCATGTTCATCACAGTTAGCATAGACTTCATCTACACTCATTCAAAGACTCAAAGGCATACCTAAGCAAAACAGTCTCCTATACTAACAGATCTCAGTGATCTCTGTAGTTCAGAAAACAAATGTACTCTTAAGATTAGCCAATGGCCCAATTCATTAGGGCTGTCAGCATGTACCTGGGTAATCCTGTACCCGACCGTATTGAAAATCTCGGGCATTGAAAATTAATGACTAGTACTCGTTTACAAAAATAAGTTGTCAACAACACTACCAAAATATCATATATCATCAACAGTACACTGGTCTGAGTTGCAGCTCCAGTCTATATTTAAGAGTTACAGTAAGCACCACCCGTTATGCATCAGCGGCCCACTACTAGGTACAAAGGTTAGTCTAAATAAATTCAGTAATTAATAGCGTGTGGTCCGATCATTTGCAGCTACCATGGTGCGGACACTTCAGACAGAGTAGTGCATTACATGGTCTCTGCCGCCTAGGGGCGAAACGATACGCCTGTGCCATTTATCGATACGATACACGATACACAGCCTACGATACGATACATATCGATACATGTATCAAACTGAAAATGGGATTATCACAGTACATTTGATTAATCATGTGAATGTATATGTTGAATGGTATTTTCAAGTTCAAACAGTGTCAAATATGCAATGTATCAGCAGTGATTCACCTTGTTAACCTATTATGTATAATGATAACAGAGAAAAAATTGAATCAAAATACAATGTCACGACTACTAACATTGTTCTGTGAAACCAAATAAAATATAACAAAATCTTTGATGTGTTTCTTTATCCTTCATTCAATAAAAATGAAATGTTACAAGTTTTGTGTCTGATTCATCATGCAATAACATACTGCAACACAATAACACACTAAAAAGTACATGTAACATAAAACTACAAAATAAATTTAAAATTATTGGTATTTAGAAATAATAATTATGCAGTGTTAAACCTGAGATCTGTTATATCAATCTATGTCACACCCAACTGCAGTGTAAAAACTGAGATCTGTTATATCTATCTATAACATATACAAGCACCCAACTGCAGTGTCAAACCTGAGATCTGCTATCTGCTATCTAGCACTTGATATGTGGTGTGAGCCTTTTGAATAGCAACATCCATGTTAGCAGCATTATCTGTTACTATGGGGAGTAACTTGTGGGGCCTTTCAAGTTGACATTCCTTACTGGCATCAACTAGTACTGCTCCTATATTTTTACCAGTGTGAGACTCTGTAAAGCCTAAGGTCTGGTCTGATGAACAAAGCTTTTCATGCACCATTCCTTATCAATCAAGTGAGCTGTGATTGTTATGTAACTCTCTGTAGCCCTTGAAGTCCAACCATCTGTAGTAATGGCCACTGATTCTGTCTCTGATATGGTGCTTTGCACTTCTTGTCTGGTGTGAAGGTCTGGGATAACTTTCTCTGCGAAGTGTGTTCTTGATGGGATGATGTAGCGAGGTTCCAGGGTACGAATCAGATTTCTGAAACCTAGTGAATCAACCACTGAGAATGGGCGCATTTCATGTGCAATAAACATCGCTATATTCTTAGTGATTGTCTGTGATCGTTGCGATGATGGAATTAATGGAGACTGAAAAACTTCAGTCAATCTGAGCTGACCAGTGGTCGTTGGATGTAATGGCTTAGGACTAGGAGAAACACTGACCTTGGGAGCTGAAATCGTGTCATCTTTAAAAGGAATTCCAATGGCAATGGTTGCGTGGTGCCGTTTTAAATGTGTAGACATATTTTTGGTGTTTCCATTATTCCTAAGAGCTGTAAAACGCAGATTGCAAACACACCTGGACTTGTCTACTTTTGTTACTCCATTCTCATACTCCACAGGATATCCAAAATAGTTTCAGGCCGATGATCTTCTAATCACAGGTAATTCGAGTTCAATTTTTCGGCCTTTTGCATCTGCTCCATTTGACGGGATGTTGGAATCACCTTGGTCACCCCGCTGTTTGTAGTTCATTGCATGAAAGCATCCCAAACGTCTTAGTGATTAAGAATAATGATAAGTTCTATCACCGGTTCCACACCCATACCGATAGTTTAGTCCCACGCAAAGAGAAAAGAATTGACACTTACATTATTATAATAATTTTAAGAAAAAAAAATTTCCTTCAGAAACTATTATTAATTTATGTCTTTGATTATATTTTTAAATTATGGTATTATTTAAAAAACAAAAAATAATGTTATTTCCTAGTACAAGGAAAATCTTATCTATAGAACTGGTCCGGGTGCGGGAACGGAGATGACTGAATCTCACACGCTATACTTCCTGTGTATACAAAACAACTACCGCGACAGTTTGGTCTAATGAGCTCCTAATTTAATTATCATAACTGCTGAAGATTTATGTAGCTATTATAAGGTAGATATCGTTTTGTATCGATTCTTCACCTTGTGTATCGATATATGTATCGAAATGGCAAAAGTATCGATGCATCGATATATCGATGAATCGTTTCACCCCTACTGCCGCCGGTCAAAATATTTTTAAAAAAAGGTGGGGAACAATGTTTGTCTAGGGTTGTATATGTCTTTCATGTTCTAACGAGGTGGCCAATTTAACTGGTGAAGGAAGAATCAGGGAAAAGCCCGGAAAGAACCACCAACCCACAAGAAGCTACTGGCAAGCTTTCTCACGTACCCCTTCAATATAAAGCAATGCAAAATTTTTAAAAATGAGCTATTTGAAATTTCACGTGGCCAACAAGAAACTTTGATGGACCAAATATCTCTAATACATGTATTACAACTGGAGCTAAACAAAAGCTTTATTTTACCAGGTCATATAGGAACCCATTCTAAAATATATCAAGCTGATATACAGTGAGGTAAATAATTAAATTTTTCTTACAAACTGATTAGACTGAGCCAATCACTGTATTAATTTCGATACCTACAGAGTACGATGTGAGCTGGTCAAATTGGTATGTCCCAGTAAACAACAGATGTCAGATTCTTTGATTTAAATGATTCACACACAAGTTCCTCTATGAATCAATGCATTTAATATCAAAGAAGTCACTATATTAAATTGCTGAAGGCATCTTCTTCCAGAGTGGGGAGCACATAAACGATTTTTAATGGCCAAACCCTATGTTGTAAATAAGTTGCACATCATGCCTGATCTAAATCATCATGTAATGATCTCTTGAACTGGTCAACTGATATAGCTTCTAAGGGCAATAACTCTTTTAGTTGTAAATAGGGAGAACAATCATTTGGTTAGCTACATGTACATGTGCTTAGTTTCATTATTGAATGAAGAGAATTGATAACCCTTGGTCAGTGAAAATGGGCCAGGGTGGGCTAAGAAAAAAATAGGGCAAATAACTAAATTGTGAATGATACTAGGTACTTTCGTTTTTACCTGGTACTTGATTCTAATGAAATCCTAGACAAATATATCATTGGCAAACTCGTACACTCTGAATTTGATGGGTTGTACACATGATTAACAAGTTCACCTGAATCAACATTAAGAAAGCAAATAGCTGTAAAAACAGTGATTCATGCAGTCAGTGTCAGATATTCCATCTTTAAAAATAAACAAAAAACCAATGCAAACAAAATGAAACCCATTCCATCCCTTTCCAAATCCATAATGTAGCTCTTTCTATGTCGAGTATATTGTCTGTAGGTGGGTGTGTAATGTCTACATATAGCCATATTACAGGCCTGTCTAATAATACTATGAACAAGTTCCATAATAATTATATTTATCCACATTCTTGAGAATGGAGATACTGTGATACTTTACATCTCTCCATCTGCATGTTACTACACCTCCTCCTAAACCTCTGGCTGGAAATTCATGACACTTTGTAGTTATGTTGCCTTTGGGATAACTTACATATCACTCAGCCATAATATCCATCAAGTTGAGAAATAACACTGAAAGTAGTTGTAGGAATGCAAAAAAAATAATGGGCTTGGTTATTAGCCTCCAGTTGAGTGCAACACACATTTCAACTATGTTCCATTATAGTCTCTGTCTCCACATATAGTTCTCAATGGCAGCAAATTACATCCAAGGATTCTTTCAAGTCTTGACAGAAAATCAGATCTTGTTCCAGTTGATAAGACTGGTGTCAATTTAAACTCCTAGGAGGACGACAAAGATCAAATGAAACAAAAACCAATCACAAGGCCACTGTAATATATTCTCAGACCAAGCTATATATATATATATATATATATATGTATATGTGTGTGTGTGTGTGTGCAGCCAGAATAGGACGACAACTTAATATCAATATATGTGATGGATTTTTAAATATTAAATTTCAGTCACTATCGGGGGGGGGGGGGGGGGGGGTTGTGCCTGAATAGGCAGAAAACTGCATGAAAATGTGTGATGGCAGGCTATTGCAACTTTCTCTATAGCGCCAGATGAATTTCATGACCACAACTGAACACATATGTATTTGTTGTTGTAGGGTTTAACGCCATTTTTCAGCACATAATAGGCTATACATGGCAGCCAGTATTAATGGTAGAGGAAGAACCCGGGAAAATCCCTGGAAAGAACCACCGACCCATGAGAAGCTACTGGCAAGCTTTCTCACATACCCACACTGGCCGAATTTGAGACTCAAACCCATGCAGACAGAGGTGAGATGGCAGTGATCCGTAATGGAGAATGCTTTAGACCAACCGGCCACTCTGGGCCCCTAGCGCGTATGTATCAGCAGTCTAGTAGTGTTTAATGGCACACAAGTATATTATTAACTATATAGTACCAACTATAAAAATGAAGAATTGCACAACAACTTCAGGAAGATAAACCATTCCAAATAAAAGTATACATGTACAGCACTGCAGAATATAAAAACTCAAGAAGTTAACATTCAGTAAAAGGTAAAATGATTAAAGATGTCAAAAAATGATTAAAGATGTCAAAGACCTCTCAGCTGCTACATCACCTAACAATGTTTTTCTTCCAGTAAGACATCAAAAAATTATGTCATGTGTAAACTAATGTTTACAGCACCTCAGTGGCCAAAAGTAAAGTCTGCAAATGAAGAAATGTACAAGAACTTTATGAATATCAACAATTCCAAATAAATGTTGACATGACAAAGTTCTGAACAATACAACAGAATATCTTTATTATATTTTCTTAAAGGCAGAAACTCTAGATTTGCATGGAGTTGCTCCTCCATTATGTATCAATGTGAATAACTGATGCATTACAGTAACAAAAGAAGTTTCAAAATTTTACAATACAATCTGAACAAGTTTTGACTAGATAAGCTAACTACAAATTTTAAACATTTTCATTGCTAGATACATTACTTTAAAATTGATATTCACACATTTTTAAGACCTCTTCATACTGATTGGAAGGGGGGGGGGGGGGAGATAGAGAAAGTGGGAGAAAGAAAAGGAAAAGAAATAATAAAATAGACCTAAATATGGAAACACATATCTGAAACACATATGTGAAGACAGTTTTATTTCCAACATACAAAATCCTTAAAGCATAGTCATTATCTGCTATACCATCTTCTATCAAACAGTCCAAGTTTTCTTTCATGTTACATCATCATACAGTTTCCTCATCAAGTTCACATCAATATACTTCCATCATACACTTATATCTTCCCCTGAATTCCTAACTGTTACTATTATTCTTGCTATTACAAAGTATTGCAGGGATGGAGAAATCGTTAGTCCATGCTTAGGACTATCAAATTTTATTTTTGGGATGACTAAAATGAATGACGCCCAATGTTCTCAAAGACCTGAGCATCCTGGTCAAATACACTCAAAATTCTCAAAGAATTAATGCACATAGTTACATGAATTTTTGTTGTTGTTGCGGGTTTACAGTGTTTTCCTTTACCCTCATTTGCACTTTAGATAACCCAGATTTTTAATTTGACCCCCAGTTCTGGCACCAAGGGGACTTCTGTCTCAGTCTTGCACCCCAAGGGAATATGCTGGTTTAACAATATTTTACAACACAGGACATATGCTGGGAAGCCAGTGCATCTGCTTGTGTATGAACACATGATAACTCTGAAAGAACCAAAACCCATGGGAAACTACTGGCAAACTTTTTCACATACTAATGTACTAAGGACAGGTGTTTGATTGATCTGTACTGGTCAGTGCCATTTACCACTGCCACCTGGGGCAGTGAATGGTTGTCTACATTTGTATATTACAGGGCTTTCCTTATCAACCAAGAACCAGGTGATTTTCTGGCCATTTAAAATAGAAAACTATCGATGCTGTGGAAGGTCCCTTAAACCTCCTGCCTACTTTGGCAACTCATTCTACTTTAGATCTAATGGAAGGCCCTGATATTGGTGAAATGAAATTGTGGTTTCAATATGCACATACATTTAGAGCTAAGACAGAGTCCATTCAAACAGTATTTACCACATAAAAGTTACTTTAAATCTGCAGTGGCGATGAATAATTATCTGTGGGCCTCTTTACTCCTGTAGCGATATGTGTCATACAATGGGTTGCATATCAGAATACATACAGATACAACATGTGCATTGTTCACCCCAAAAAATGTACAAATTAGCATTATAGATGATCATAAAGAGATGTTACCACAGTAACACCTTTTTTTAAAAAGCACCAGACAAAATCTGAACAAAATTTTAACAAATTTATTAGGATTTTTAATGTCGCTTTAACAATTTCTCAGTCGTATTGCTACAATGTCTGCAGTGAGGCAATGTATAGCGATGTCTAGCACTGGGGCATCATACTGCAGACAAAATATAGGAAGCATGTCAACAAAATCCATGAGCATTCAAATTTTGCCATTGATCAATTTGATGGACAGATATTATTGAGATAAAGGCTGCATATTAAATAATGAGGGGACTGTACGAGCAGGTGTTAAATAATGAGGGGACTGTACATGTTCATTACGAGCAGGTGTTCTTTATAGCAAGATACATTTCAGTGCAGTTTGTACAATAACTGATAAAACTGTTTTGAGGTTTAGATTGTGTAGTTTATCATGGTACCAATTATCGGTACGTACCATTACAAAAGATCGAATGAGGACAACAACTGTGAGTAGAAAACCTGTACACTTCGCTATATCAAGTTATACGATATGTAACTGTCATCATATAATATACATGTGTGAATCCAGAATTAACTGCTTGCTGAATATACATACCTACTGCAGGTGCATCATACGAATCTCCAAGAAGAATCTCAGGCGCTGAATATGCTAAAGACCCACATGAGGTTTCAAGTTTCTTTCCTGGATTGAACATGTTGCTGAATCCAAAGTCTGTCAATTTAACAACTCCCAACTTTTCAAAGAATACGACATTTTCCGGTTTTAAATCCCTGTGAACAACATGAAGTTTATGACAGTAGGAAATGGCCTCAACAATTTGTCTAAAATACTTTTTAGCAGTTTTTTCATCTAGTCCTTTATCGTGCTTCATAATGTAATCGTACATGTCGCCACCATCCCCCAACTCCAAAATGAGGTAAAGCTTCGTTTGAGTATCTATGACTTCGTACAAGCGCACTACATACGGATGTTGCACTAATTTCATGCATCTTACTTCTTGAAGTAAATGAGCCTTCGATATTTCGTCAAGTTTAGTTTTATCTATGACTTTTACGGCTACTCTTTCACCAGTGAAAACATGTCGGGCTAATTTGACGACGGCAAAATGGCCCCGACCTATGGTATCTTCCAGGTCATACAAACCAGCGATTTTGGCATCGAAATCTGGTCTTAACTTTCTGTGAGCCATGAACTATGTATTTAAGGCTCCTAGTTATTCAAAGTATTCCTTGACTGTCCTGGAACCGCTATTGGCGTTTGTAAATAAGTCCATTCCTAATGGTTACCAGGTTCACCTACATTTTGACTGCTATTCCAATTTTCCAATGTACACATTCCATGTGCGCATAAATATGCGCATGACGTCATATAACCACGTGACTCCATTTACTTGAATGAAACTTGAGTGACGGCAATCAAACATAACAGACAAAACATAATTACATACTGCTACTGACGTAAGGGAATACAAATAACGTTAATCGTAGTTTGCCATCATGAACCGCTGAAACAGTATCATAAATGGGTCTTTGAAGAACCTGAAACTGACTGTTTCGAAATTCTAGACATAAGTTTCAGTCTTACTGTAATCTTTTCTAGCCAAGACTCGTCGATCCTTTTTATTCCAAGTAAGGCGCTGTGGAACGATCTGGATCGACGATCCTGGGCAAAAGAAGAGTTATAACTTCCGTTTAACAAAAATAAATAAATATGGCATACCAATTGAAGGCTATGTAATTTATAGTTAATAGATCAAATTTTATTCCAAATTCATACACTTTTTTTCTGGTTGAACGACTTTTCTTGCATATAATAAAAATTATTATTGAGATTGCACCAGGAGGACCGACTCTATACGAAATCATATCACCATTCAGGGGCAATGTTGAAATGTTTCAAGAAAGTCTTGACGGATTTTTTTGTGTGCTTATGACCCTGAGATCGCTGTTTTTCCATGAGGCCACCATAGAAGATCTTCTTTGGTAGTCGTTCTTCTGACATTCTGGTACCGTGGCAAGCAAATCTCGTCAGTGAATTTATCAGCAGTGTGGATGCTTTGGAATGTCTGGCATTGTGACAAACTCAGTATCTGGGGAACCTGTCCTGACATCTTTATCCTCGTCAATTTCCTCGTGCAGACTAAGTGAAAATTGTTCAGATTCTTGGCATGGCGTCTGAACGCCGTTCAGGTATCGCATTATATAGCAGGGTCGGAACCACCTTTTTTTTCTTCAGTTTTGTTTGCAGACAGATGCCTCTCTGCTCCCAAACATCGATATGGGCTGCACGTGACAGTATACTGCCGCGATAGGTAAGCGTTTACACTGCAAAGAGGATTTGGCCATTTACAGTGATGGTAGGTTCAATATACGGGTTTCTTGGTGTAGACTAGTGCATCACCTCTGTTTTCTTGATACGGATTATGAAACCAAAAGCTGTTGAGAAATGGTCCATATTTTGTTGCATGTCACACTCAGATTTCTTAATCAAGGAACAGTTAACAGCAAGCAGGAGATCTCGAACAGTTAGTTCCTGTAACTTTGCATTTGTCTGTGTCCCTTCAGAATGAAAGATTTGCCATCAGTCGGGTATATGACTTCAGTCCCAGTGTTATAGCCACGGAAAGCGCCAGTAAGCATAGTAGAGAAGATGATGATGAATAAGATGAGCCAACAGAAAGTCTTCCCTAATTCAGTTGGTAACTGGGAATGATTCAGATGATTCATTGTCATCCATTCACGGCACAAGCAAGTATGCCATCATGGAATTTTGTCGAACTCTTACGGTGAATTTCTCTGGACAACCAAACTTTGTTGTGATCTTTCAGACGATTACCTGTCTGTGTCAAAGACTTTGTAAGGATTAGTTCTGTTCCTGGCATTTCTTCAAGAAGCGACGAGCTGCAAACATGTTTCCGGTTCTTCGTCCTGTTATAAAGCCCCACTGACTCCCAGACAAACCTCCGATATCAACTTAATTCTCAATGCGATTTAGCAGAACTCTGATTAGGAATTTGCCATCTTTTAACATCAAGGAGAAGCCCCGATGGTTGTCGCAGGACTGTCTATTTCCTTTCCGCTTGTTCAATTCAGAATCTGTGGCCCGTGAGAGCCTCCGGTTTTGTACACTTCTACGGGACAGTTACAGCATTTTCTGCAGTAGTCACTATATGACAGTATCATTCACATCAATTGGTATTGGCTACACTGTTCTTCAACAAATGCCTGTTTCACATTCCTTTGTTTCTATTTTGACATACTGAGCTTTTTTTTTAGGGTGGGGACTTATTGCCGTGTGGTTTTGTACTAGACTGAATGTGGATATTGAACTTGTTGAATATGAGCATGTAGTCAGTCTATCGGTCTGTCCTTCTTGTGGCCGCGCTACACGGACATCCATCTTGTCTCGTTTCCTGAGGATGATGCAGACAGTGACATGCCAGTGCATGGAGCGTGGATGCATCCAAGATGTCTTGTCAGGCGAAATATTGCTGGTGATTAGGAGGCCGTGTTCAGCACATTTCCTTAGTATAAGCAATCCGTTCTTGTTGCATTTGCCAAACCCAGTATTGCCAATGACAACTGACCATGTTTGGTGATCTCTGCCAACTATAGCTTTAAAGTTATAATAATGACAAGCCTGTCTGCTATTGGGACTTCTGCAATAAGAGACTCCAGGTCGTCATACAGTTTGTCATTGATCCTGTTTGTTCACAGTGGATACTCATGGTAGTTCCAGACAGAGGGAGTCTCATATATATTAGTAAATCATTCTCGTTCTTTGGGAGATTTGTGAGCATGTTCACTAGCTAGGATTTGATGGCAAACAAAATATCAGCTTCACTTCGTTCTTCTTTACTTCGGTTGCTAAAAGAAAACGAGTAGCCAATTCCTATTTCGGTGACTTCTCGTTCCTCAACATGGCGAGTTTCATTAAGAGTTACTATCTGGATATTGAAGATGGCCATCTCTCTGCCAAACAGAACTATTCGTCTCTCTGGTATATCTGCTGATGCACTGTCCATTTGTTTGCGCACATTCTAGGTACCGAATTAAAGTTGTGTCACCTTTAATGTCTTGTTACGTTTCGACCGCTAAGATGGGATTTCTGTCTGCCTCGGTATGTTTGGTCAGGAATAAAGTGAAGCAGGCAATGTTTAGGACACCTATTTTAGCCCCTTCACCATGCTACGGCAGTGAGCAATGGGAAAGGGCTGCTCAGTCACCCAGTGGGCTGCAGAGTTTTACTGCTGCTTCGCTCCAGTGAAAAGTTTCCTTATGTTCCGAGCAACCCGTGTACAAGTCTGCAGTTACAGCTCCAAGTGTATCCATATCTGATGCTGTGCCGCTCGCCCATCGCCACAGCAATTCAAGTTATCTGTTGTTGTTGTTGGTGGTGGTGGTGGTGGTGGTGGAATGATGTCAGGACTTGCTTGTGAGTTGGATAAAAGAGAAGGCAAGTTGCCCAGAGTCACGCTCACTCTTTCACCCATATCTGTCGGAATCCAGTGGCACCTCAATGTCGAGACGTCTGGAGGCGACTCCGGATGAAGTGGATTGGTCGTCGGGACCCAGGGCAGATGAGCTGATGTTCCGTACTGTCCACGCAGCTTTTGCCATTTGTCTTCATGTCCGGAAGGATTAGCATGCCTTACTAATATTCAGTGTTGCATCGATTACCGTTGTCAAGTTAATGAATTAAATTACCATAAAAATTGTGTTGTTTGACAACAATTAAAGTTACTCTGTCACATTAAAGAAATCATTCTGTCACTTTTTTATCTGGGTAATTAGAATAAAATTACATAACTTTCGTTCGGTCGGTCACAACTAACAGTTATGATCGGTTAATTCGCGGTTTTCATATAACAATGTTCTTCGCACTAAGAGTTCAACATACCACACTGAATACAATATTTTAGAACTAGCTTCGCTATATTTTTGCACTACTTTTTATTGTATAAATAGAACAGTTTCCAAAGTCTGTAACTTGATCAAAACAGTTTCTCAAGTGTGTCATTTATCATTCTCTGGCGACGTTTACACAGGTTAATGGATCCGGCACTTAACGGATGCTCAACGGATCCGCGTAATGGAAGTATTTTGTTGTATCGGATGAAAAGTGCTTTAATCTTTTGGCTAACGAACTTTGCAATATTTATCCCGAATATGTAATCAATTACAATTACTGTGTTATGTTTTGAGAGAAACTGATTAAACTTACAATTTTATATTCGAAATATTAAGTTAGTAAATTTATTATTTTTACTAATTCGTTACTATAGGACACTGCTAATTGGTTTCATTAACATCAATGTTATCCCCCCCCCCAACCTCCACCCCGTGTTTAATAGCTCTCGATCTACATGTAAAAACCATTAGGATATGGTTGTCTCTGGATATTATTGGTCAGTGGTCTCAAAGACCTTGGTCATTGTTCACGGTATAAACAAAACTTACTGTGCAGAAAAGAAATTTATCCTGCTAGAACTTCCACGACCGAAAATGATTTGATCCCACATGTTTTTTTTTGGTTTGTTTTTATGGTTTACCGCCATTTTTCAGCACAATATAGGCTATACATGGCGGCCAGTATTAATGGTGGAGGAAGAACCAGAAAACCCCGGAAAGAACCACCGACTCACAAGAACTACTGGCAAGCTTTCTCACATACCCCACATTGGCCGAATCCGAGACTCTAACCCACGCAGACAGAGGTGAGATGGCAGTGATCCGTAACGGACAGAGCTTTATACCACTCGGCCACTCATGGCCCATTGATCCCACATATGTTACGTATATGTTACCAACATATGGTTTAACATTTTTAAATTGTCGTACTATGTACATACATTTATTTGTGATTGATTTCTGTTATACTAACTGTGGTAAGATTTACAACAACTGCTAATCATGTTGTTTTTTTTTATAATGTTTTAAAAAAATTCTTTACATTTTGAAGATGTCCTGAACAGTTGATTGTATTTATTTTATATAGCTTATATATTTCCTGATTTTAAAAATAAAAGAAGGTAATTAGTAACAAAGGAACACTAATACAAATTTGAAAAATCAACAGAGAAAATAACTTTACAAAGGTCAAATGATTTACGCAGAGTTAAACATTGAAGAAACCTTCGAAAACGTTATAGTGAAGTTAAGAAAAGTCAAAGCTGTACGTTTAAACAACTAAAAAATGTATACAAAATCACGTGTTACACAAATCACAATACGTGAAAGAAAACATATATTTCGACTTCGTTCAGTTTCTGACAATCAAGCAGGACATGTTATTATTTGATAGGTGGTGTATCTACATTTATTTGTCTCAGATTATTGAGTTTGTGAAAAACTAAAGTTGCGACTTCAACGAGTCTTGATCATTCACTGGTTAAAGATGTTAAATTGTGCAACCAGATACAATCCGAGAGACAGAACAAAATTCAGCCATGTTTGCATCATACAACCAAATGCACCAAGAACTTCAGCAGAACGTTACGTCTTTACTCTTTGCATTAATAGATAACATGATATTGCCTGAGACAAAACAAACCCCAAACATTGTAAATGTGTTTACCAAGCAGCACGAAAATCTTCTATCACATTCGCATACTGCGTGCTTTTGCAGAAGGTGTTGGAGATGACTTGTTGGACATCAGCCATGACTGGGAATACATTTTACAGCTAATGTGTCAATATTCAACAAGGTCGTTCAACAATCGACTGCTTGATATCACGTGTACTTTTAACCTGGCTTATCTGTTAACATAAACACAGGTAGGAAGAGATAAGGAATTCTGATCAGTCAGAAATTTGATTCATAAAAGTTGTGCTAGACTGAGATTTGGAAAGTATTTATGTGAGACGGCAATGAATCAAACAATTGCTGAGAGTTAGACTAATTGACAAATGATTCTTTATGCGTCAAGGAATAACCATCTTCAGTACGAGCAGCATTTTCTGAAGTTTCGATCTTTTGCTCGTCAAGGTTGGTCTTGATACTACTATGGATGGAATTCTTGAATTCGTCAATTAATACGAGCTGTCTGGTTGTTATTGTAATCTTTATACACCTTCTTGGCTGAATACCACCTATCAAACAGTCGTTATTTTTCTCATGTAATTTCGACATACGTTTGTCCTGTTTATTTTCTATTATTCCTAAACCTCTATCGAGGGGCCCCGAGTGGCTGAGTGGTCTAATGCGCAGTCCGTTACGGACCACTGCCATCTCACCTCTGTTCGAGTCTAAGATTCGGCAAATGAAGTTATATGAGAAAGCTTGCCATGGGGTTGTCCGGGTTCTTCCTCCACCATTGATATTGGCCGCCATGTATAGCCTATATTGTGCTGAAAAATGGCGTTAAACCATAAAAAACAAACAAACAAACAAACCTCTGTCGACCAAGTACCAACTTATAACTCTACAATATATATTCCTTAACCGCTCCATAATCAGCACTCTGTTGAACTGAGGGTGAAATGTAAATATCACGTGTTCTGGCATTATGTGCTCTTGGTACTAACAAAGCTTTGCACCCATGTTCATTTCAGATTTTCAGCAGTTTTCGCAACATGAAGAAAATATTGATCAGCTCCTATTACTTGACAACGAGTGTACAATTTAATATTTCTAATAACGTCAAAACCTGAACTTCTGTGTAAAGCGAGTGGGGGGAGTACGAAAGCCGGTTAGTGCCACGTTGAAATCAATTTTTTTATCTCGTAATTACGAGATACTATCTCGTAATTACGACTTACTATCTCGTAATTACGAGTTAGCTATCTCGTAATTACGAGTTAGCTATCTCGTAATTACGACATACTATCTCGTAATTACGACTTACTATATCGTAATTACGAGTAAGCTATCTCGTAATTACGACATACTATCTCGTAATTACGAGATATTATCTCGTAATTACGACTTACTATCTCGTAATTACGACTTACTATCTCGTAATTACGACTTAGCTATCTCGTAATTACGAGATAGTATCTCGTAATTACGAGATAAAAAAAATTGATTTCAACGTGGTACTAACCGGCTTCCGTAGGGGAGCGTGTTATACTTGCCAGTTATAATTCTTTTAATCTTAATTTCATTTCCATTTCTTTTTTTTTTCTCTCTGCATTTTCCTTTGATGTTTCTTTAATTGTATTTCTCTATATTCTTTTTCATTTTTCATTTGTATTTCTCTTTATTTTTTTCTCTTTGTTGTACTCTCTCTCTCTCTCTCTCTCTCTCTCTCTCTCTCTCTCTCTCTCTCTCTCTGCATTTGCATCATTTCATTCTGAAAAAAATTAAATTTTGATGGCATTATGAAATTTTGTTGATTTCTTCAAAGATTTCTCAGATATGTGAAATTAAAATACATGAACTAAAAGGTGCCCTGAAAAATGTAGTTTGCAATACGGACATTCCCAAATTCTTCAAACTTGTCTCACGATACTAACCTATATTTTTCACGCTAATGGTCAAGAAGAGCTCTCAATGTTGTGAGATTAAAGTGGGATATTACATCTTTATCTTTTCACTAGTCGTCCAAATATATGTTTGAGTCGAATAATAAAATATATAATTTGTCTATTGAAGGTAGAGTTGTTACATCAAATTTATCGAAATAATCTAAGTACTTATAGAAATTTATATCCATTCGCAGGACTTCAGATTTTATTTTTTTGTATACAATTTTTTTTATTGTCCTTGTAAATTTTGTGTTTCCTAAATATTTTCCAGCTGCTCATAGATTTGTCCTATAAATATATAAGTATCAACAAACAATTGTTCTTTCTTTTCAAGAAAGTTGTTTTCTCCGTCTACCTGTATTGAAATCAATCAACCATGAACTCATATATATATATGGTATTTTTCCTGAAAATATTAAATCGTCAACTGAGTTTTTGACAGGCATTAACTCTGTTGAGTTTTCTATACTGTAACATTGTCTATTTTAATGTTTTGTATAACATATATTTCTGCCATTAATTTTTAATTTGCTCTCTATTTAGAGCAAATTTGATAAATATTTTATTCGAATGTAACCGTACCTTCCACCTTTGTAGTTGTCTCCGAGTGAGAGGCTGACCTTTTCTGCATCCCAAAGGATTCGTCGCTTGAAGCGAATATGACCAATACGTCAATATGTCTAAATTTCTGTCTCCGTTACTCTAACCAGTTAATGCACCTTGTCAGAGCTGCACTGTCTATTCTTTCGTCCCCAAAGTCATCAGAGAGAGAGAGAGAGAGAGAGAGAGAGAGAGAGAGAGAGAGAGAGAGAGAGAGGGAGAGAGAGACATTTGCAGTTGCAGCCATCACTGCATTTTCTCTCGTAAGCTTAATCTTAAATTTCTTACTGGTAGATGGAAAGAGACCATGCTGTGACTGGTATCAATCATAAGAACGAGAATTAAACGTTCAACTAGTCAGGTAAACCCACAAGGTACTGACATTCTCGTGTCAAAGGGCATGAATAATCAAGAAAGATAACTCGTGACAAACATGTCCAAACATGAATCAATTGCAAGGAAGTTAATTTTGTTTTGCTTAGGATTTTAGGACAAAAACAACGGTTGTCAGCTGTTTTATCGCTGCTTTCATTATACAGTAAGTTTATATTTAATTGGCGATCCAACATTTTTAACTTTTTAAGCATCAGATTCATTCTAATTTAGATATAAGAGATATGTTTCATCTGACATAATAACGTCATGAAGGAGGAAGTAAATTACGGTAAACGGATACGTAAGGAAAATATATAAGTTGTTTTCAATTTGTAGTGTTAATTTTTGCTTGACACTCGAAAATGTGACATGGGCGCATTTCGATTAAATACCCCCCCCCCCCCGCTCTCTCTCTCTCTCTCTCTCTCTCTCTCTCTCTCTCTCTCTCTCTCTCTCTCTCTCTCTCTCTCACACACACACACACACACACACACACACACACACACAACGTAATGTTGTTTAAAAATTAAACGGTCCATGTTATAAGGAAAGTAAAACAGATTATTAGTAACAAAGTACTAACACATTTGCCATTCTTACTATTCTAAAAGTCGTCAATGAGGCGATGTTATTATTATCAGGGCAAAACGAAAGTTAATATAAATTGAGAAATTACCCTCCTCACGTATAACCAAACGCAAGACTGTTAATTTTCTTTTATAAAGTTTTTCTTTCTTTCCTTCTGTTTTTGCCGTTGTTCTGAAAAGGAGGCATTGATGAAATATACAACAAATGCAATGATAATGACATTACTGAATATTTGTAAACCAAATTTTACACCACAAAACATGCAGTCACAGCAAGCATGGGTACACGTAATGTATTTAACGGATTTTTTCATAGAGATCCATGGGACACGGATTCCGCGGGAGGCTGGTATTTACAATGCAAGTCAATAAATTAGCTTATTTATGTAAGTCAAATATGCATTGCGCTTTTTCTAAATTCACATTGACTATTTTCGAGAAACATTAGAGGGATATATGTTTAAAGAGCAAACAATTTCGTTGGTAATGAAAAACTCCCTTACCTCAGTGCATACACTTGTCTTCTTTGCATGGGAAATAAAGGGAAGACCTCTTTATTGACAAAACAGATAATATTGCTGAACATATACCTACAGTTAGACGTGAGATCACTTGTTTTAACCACCACTACTGTCACCACTATTATCTTGACACTTTCAAATTTGCAGGACAACGTAATTTCGGATGGGAGAATACACTTTAAAATAAGCATGTAATTTGATTACAGGATCAAAATGGTAATTTCGTGTCCATGTGACATTTTCTATGATTAGTTCCACGAATGATAAGCTTTCAATATAAAAATTTTCGCCGAACATTACTATCAGCATTTTCCTTCAAAATGAGCATTTGAAAATTAATGTGATTAATTGATTTATCTCAAATGATTGATTGGTATTCCACGCCACATAGATACATTACATGTTTTATAGTAGAGAGATCTTTCTTGTGTTATGCATTTCAAACAGGGATCGTTATAAAACACATATTTCAAGAAGCAGTTAATAACACACACACACACACACACACACACACACACACACACACACACACACCATCTTGTCTATATATGTGCTGCTGCCACGGCGAGTCTTTGGATAAAGTGCTTTGCTCCCATGTCATGGGCCTGATATAGCTATTAGTATGCTTCAGTCGCCATTTAAAAACAAATCGCCTTTTTCCCCACAACAAAACAAGCAAACTTATATTTATGATGGATTGAACAAATATAAACTAAACATCGATAAATAATGAAACGAATTGCATCTCTGTTCAATATTATTATGACAGAAAGATGGCTAAACGAGGGGCAGACGCTTTGCTTGTGGTTGCCATCGACTTTGGAACGACGTATTCAGGGTATGCGTTTCAATTCAAGCACGACTTTGCACGCGATCCGACACAAATTTGTGCGCCCCAGGCTTGGAATGGTGGGAAAAAGAATCTGATGTCATTGAAAACTCCAACCATTCTTCTGCTGAACGAAAAGAAGGAAATTGACAGTTTTGGATTCGAAGCCGAGGATAAATACTCCAATCTTTGCATGGATGGAAAAAATGTGAAGTATTACTATTTCCGCCGATTTAAGATGAAGCTACAAGATGCAGAGGTATGTGTTTTTGTAGGACTAATCACGTAGGGTGGATTTTGGTGATCACCAAATGCACTTTTTAGATTAAGGATTAATGAATAAAACACACTTTTTTCACTAATTAAAATTTCCGGTTACAAATAAAGATGACAACAACACGCTTGCCAGATTCCTTAAGTCTATAAACTTCAGGTAACTAAAATGCCGCTATCCCACACCACCTCCACCAAGTGTCAGACATTTCGCTCTATTATTCAGTAGATGAAAATACATTGACATCCTTTAGTCGGAGAAACGACATTAGTCTATCATACTCAAGGTCATAAAGCTACACTGATCTATCATACTCAAGGTCATAAAACGACACTGATCTATCATACTCAAGGTCATAAAACGACACTGATCTATCATACTCAAGGTCATTAAACGATATTAGTCTATCATACTCAAGGTCATAAAGCAACACTGATCTATCATACTCAAGGTCATAAAACGACACTGATCTATCATACTCAAGGTCATTAAACGACACTGATCTATCATACTCAAGGTCATAAAACGACCAACACATTCTAATTGTAAAATATGGTTACAGTGGTCCTACTAATATACAAGGAAACAGTTTTCAAGAAATAACTTCCGTGTTACCTAGATTATGGGAAAGGTTTTTGACATACTATTTCCGCGAAAGTGTATCATGGATATATCATTCTTTCTAAGGAATTGAATTTCCAAATACGATAAATATTTATGACGCTGCTATTGTGTTAAAATAAATCTCTGTAAAATGTAATTTCGATGAGACAATTAGTTATGGTATCTATATTGCGTTTTCATCTATTAGAAAGGAAAATGTATAGAACAATTTGAAAACATACCTAAGTGCCCACCCCTACCCCCAATAACTAAAGCCAACTATCTGTCTTCTTAGAAACATATAGTATGCCGAGATAAAGACGCATGCCTGAAAATCAGCGAACAAATGCTTCTGTTTGTGTCGATACTCCATAGACAGTTACTAACCATGTACATCCATAAAAAGGAAATCGAGAAAAATTATTTTGTTTAAAGACGCGATGTCATACCATCCTAAATAAATACATATATTTCAAGCTGTATGGATCGATCCACTTACCTAATTGGTTAGAGCTTCCGCTTCGGATGCAAGAGGTCGCAAGTTTGAACCCCGGCCGAGTTTTACCAAAGACATAAAAATGGTACTGCTTAGACCTCGCTTTAAGAGGTTAGTGATATGACTGGTCAGACTGGTGTCAGACTATGTGACTGCCTGGAACATGACGCCCCCATGCTAGACATCACTATAAACTACCTTGCTAGGCTTGACATCGTAGCGATATGACTGAACAATTGTTAAAGTTACGTTAAAAATCCATATCACACATACACTGTATGTATGTATGTATGTATGTATGTATGTATGTATGTATGTATGTATGTATGTATGTATGTATGTATGTATCTACGTACGTACGTATGTATGCATGCATCGTAGATAATGTACTTACTCTATGCGGAGAAAGAATAGATTTGTCAAAAGGTACAAATACCTTGACATACACGAACATCGATACATTACATAGAAGAAAACTAAAGAAGCATTTATTTTTATGTTCTCGTGATTGTTTTCTTCTTTAACATAATTTGTTTTGTTACGACTCTATTGTTTTAAACTAAGTAACAGAAAGAAGTAATACCAACATCCCTTGTAAAATACAACAAATAGTTTAATTCTCAAAGTTATAAAATTAAACATTAAGAGAAACTTAGAACATTATGAATACAATCCAAAATAAATCCTACAAGGTCTATCACTAGTCTAAAATATCAGTGTTCTGAATGCAATCCAGGTTTTGAATGTGCTGATCTATTAATATTCTTGAATGTGCTGAGGTGCCGACAGTCATTATCACCATGTCATTGTCCGGAACGTCTTTGAATAAAGTCATGATAATCCCAACATTTTGCTTTAGTGCAGACAGTCACGTGAGCACCTCGTATTTCCAGAAATAATTTGACTAAATGATTCTTCTCAAATTAAATCTAAACAAAGTATTAAATACATGCACATAAACAACAGGAAATAAGAATAAGAATGATTTAGTAATTCTATCCTTATATATCTCCACGACTATGTCGCAATCATCAACGTGACTTATTTCACCATACCTGACTTATGTCGACATACAACTCATCATACCTGACTTATGTCGACATACAACCCACCTGACCTATGTCGCAATACTCAACCATCCACTATCCATCAGAAAATTACTCCAAACTTATAAACAGATTCAAAATCAAGGCTGCGTTTAAAACTAGCTAACAATCGATTTATAGCTCTGTCTAAGTATGTATAATCATGGACCAAAATTCAAACACACAGTACAAAAAATACACAATAATTTCTTTTGTAGAGGCCTCAGCTGATCGGAGTTCTTTGAAAAGAACACCGTGAGCAAATAAAGGAGACATTTTTCTCATATGAAAAAAATCATCGCCATCTTCATCATGGACTATGCGTATGTCATAAAAGATATTTCTCCTTTGATATTTAAGGGGTTGAAGAAAACTTCTATGATAGAAGATGAAACGGGTAAGAAGATGGCCGCCATTGACGTATTCTCCCTGTCAATAAGATGCTTGAAAAATCACCTGACCCATATGTTAGAGAAGCAGGGAACAGGGGTCAAGGACACGGAGATCCATTGGGTGCTTACTGTTCCTGCAATCTGGAGCGATGCCGCCAAACAGTTCATGAGGGAGGCAGCTGAAAAGGTACTAAGGCCTTGACAGAATAACTTTTTTGAAAACTTACTCGCAAAAATGTGATAACGAAACGTTCCACGTGCGATACATTTGTCATGTTGCTCTTGTTGCTTTCTATTTAGAGCGCTTTAATATATTTAATGCGTATATATTCCTTGCTACCAAATACGACCATACAGTAAAAACTCGAACTTATTTCGCATATGTCTTTCGAGTCAGTTTCTATTCCTTAATGTTCATGATTGTCAGATATAAAGCTTCAGATGTCGCACCACCTTTCATTTTATAAACAGGCTGGGATTCCATCCAATCAACTATGCATAGCTCTGGAACCGGAAGCTGCATCAATGTTCTGTCAGTATCTTCCAGTTGACAAATTCTGTACTCAGGTCGGATCTGTACAGTTTTCTGCCGCACCTCCCGGGACCAAGTACATGGTGGTGGATCTTGGAGGTATGGTAACTATAATGCCATCGAACCATATGCTAATTGTCTGTTGCAACGCTCCTCAAAACGCAAATGTCATCAGCACCCCATATGTAGTCTGCAAACCATTTTCTTGTTTTCTCCTTCACAGAGACAAACAAGCTATAGTTTGTTTTGAAAATTTCAAGGCATGTGTAAGAGATATTTCTCTAAAAGATCAATGTATTTTTCGGAAGTTCTGTGGAATAAATGTTTCTGATACCATCGAATAGCAATAATGCGCTGTCTGCTTTTTAACATTTTAAATCTGTCCATCAAGAATATTCACGATATATTGCATCTTTAGTGAAAGTAACACGCACAAACCTTTATTGCCACTATTAATGTTCTATTTTAAGAAAAGAAAGAGTTCGTATGTAAATTGCTGTAAGTTAAAAGACGTGATGCTAGATCTTTTAGAATTTGTATACCTGGTAATGATCACTGTTCACATACTAATAGCGACAATTAATTTATAAACGAACTTGTGTGAATTCCGATAATGGAGAAGTACTGATTTACGTCTAAAGTATATAATAACCATGGTAAATTTTGTATGACTAACACTCTTCAGTAGTTATTGTGGGATTTGTTTTAAACGGATCAAATTGTAGTTTTTCGAAGAAGTGCAAAGAACTGCATAAAGACGAT
Organism: Unio delphinus; assembly: GCA_029339505.1. Lineage (NCBI taxonomy): Eukaryota > Metazoa > Mollusca > Bivalvia > Unionida > Unionidae > Unio > Unio delphinus. The sequence continues at coordinate 7,142,406 of JAQISU010000236.1, forward strand.
ACCGAATCCTGATAGTTATTTCCTTCGTGTAGTACATGAAGGGGAATAACTACAGCGTTATCCTTGCTGAAAATTAAGGCATTTCATTAACTGTGAATGTGTCAGCATATCATCTGCTATTTAAATATTTGCGCTGTTTTCATTTTCCGTTAATACGGTCAAAATTAAATCATTACCATGTATAACTACAATACAGTATTTACATTTGAATCAATCGTAGGCGGCACTGCGGATATGACAATACACGAGAAGCTTCAGGGAGGGGGCCTAAAGGAGGTTTGCAAAGCCAGCGGTGGTCCATGGGGAGGGACAGCGGTGGATATGACTTTTCTTCAACTTTTGGTCAGCATAGTAAGCGGCCCCGTGATGCACAAATTCATGAAAACACAGGTGTACGATTACCTTGATCTGTTCAGAGAATTTGAGTCGGCCAAGAGGAACCTCAGTCTGGAAACAAAGGACAAGATAAATCTAAAGGTACCGTGATAAAAATATCTTTGAAAATAAATAATACTATGGGAAAGTTTTTAAATGTTTATTTAAGATTTAAAATAGAAGAAAGCATTTTTACCTGTACTTAGAGCTCAGTAATAAATGAATTACATTACTTGTATATGTTATAAAAGAAATATGTGGTAAAAAAGAAAGAGATAAAAATATATCTCTTAAAGACGAGCAACTTTGAATTCTACCATATATTAGAAAATTAAGAATAGGAGAAAGAATGGTTTGAATATCTTAATAATGTACTTGTTAGATAATTACATTGAAAATATACATTAACCATTTTCATCAGTGAAACTGCATTTTTAAAAAGATCAGAGGCGGATATTAAAACACTATTTTAGAATTTATACAAATATGTCTCCTCATACATGACATAACAAAGCAAGTCAACAACAAAGTCCTTCGTATGCCTAATATGTATATCTCTATGTATTATTCAAGTTCCCGGCGTCTTTGAATGAAATATGTCGAGAACTGATTGGCAACGACTTCAAAACCAGCGTGGCCGAATCCGTCCATAGCTCCAATGTGACCATAATGAGTGATAAAATGAGAATTCATCCGGATCTGATGCGGAGTCTGTTCAAAAAAGTAACGGATAATATCGTCCGTCATGTTAAACCCATGCTGTCACAAGGTGCGGGAAGAGAGGTCACCCTAATCCTAATGGTGGGTGGTTTTTCTGAGTCTCCCTTCGTTCAAGATGTAATGCGTGGGGAATTTCATAATAAAAACGGATTAAAGGTGATTATCCCAAAAGATGCCGGTATATCGGTTATGAACGGAGCCGTGATATTTGGTCGGAACCCGGAAACGATCCAATCTAGGGTACTGCGTTATACGTACGGCGTGAAAATCACACCGAAGTTCGAAGACGGAAAATTTCCAGAGAGCAAGAAAGTCGTAATCAATGGAACAGCTAGGTGTCGGGATGTTTTTAAACCTTTTATTACAATGGATACAGAAGTTGAAAAGGGTCATAAAGTAATAGAAGTGTACAATACTGCTATTGAGTTCCAAAGTGAAGTCAATCTGGCAGTGTACACGTCACAAGAAAAGGAACCCAAATTTATCACAGACCCCGGATGTCAGTTTCTTGGCGACTTGAATATCATCATACCGAACCCAACCAAGGAGGAGCGTATTGTGGTGGCTATGTTCATATTTGGTGACACAGAGATGAAAGTCGTGGCGATGGAGAAAGATAGTGAAATACCTTTTGTAACGGCTTTCAAGATGACTGAGTGATGCTAGCATGGTGTTCTCTTCCATGTGTACAATAATTGTGCTTTGGATTCGAATATCAGTACAATGTTCATTAGTAACCCAAAATCATTCTATATTTGTACTTCATCAAGTGTCCACTATTTGTACTTCATCACGTGTCCATGTAAAGAAATAAAACAAATGAACAAGGAATTAAATTAGTAATAAAACCAACGTCCCTTCTAAGCTGTGCGCATGTGCGCGCGAACACAAGTGTCGAAATGAAAGAAAACAAACAGCGCATACAAAATAAAATGTTGCTCTGTGTGTGTGTGTGTGTGTGTGTGTGTGTGTGTGTGTGCACTGTGCAGCTACTTAGTGTAAATTGGCGTACTAAGCCATACTAATATCAAATGGCGCCACGAAATGATGTATTATTCTACATTATATTATTCAAGTGCACTGCATACGTTTTGATTCTGCTTCTGAAATGTCGCACATAAGAGCTTTGACTTAAAACCTTTTTGAAATGGGGAAAAAAATAGTTGCCAGCTAAACAACCAGTTTGAATACTCTGGTTGCCCTCCCACCAAAAGGAAACTGTTGTCCAGTCAAACATTCCCAATCACAGTACCAAGTTAAAGTGATGAATTTAAAAGAGAATGTATTTTGTTGCTAAACTGTTAATTAATATATACATTTCCTTTTGTAAAACAATGAGATCGATTATCTCTAATTTAATCAATAATATAAGTTTAAAATGTATGATTATAAATGCTCCTTTGTGTTCCTGAAGCGCAAAGGAACTCCAATATCCATAGAAAATAACCAGCCTCAAAATTCAAATAAAGCAGTCATGTTTTTTTTATATGATACTTAAAATTTGGCTTTTTGATATGTACCATTTCATACATATGTAATGTTTGATATTTAGTCTCTTTCTGTAACTTGTAGAAATTTAGAGTTATTTATATGTTCAGTCTTACTATATATATATATATATATATATATATATATATATATATATATATATATATATATATATATATATATATATATATATAGAATATATGTATAGTATGTACGCTGTATCAATGATATACCACGAGATGCATAAATTTTTCATTAAAAGGAAACGAGGCTTGCCCGAGTTTCCTTTTAATGAAAAATTTATACAACGAGTGGTATATCAATGATACAGCGTACATACTATACATATATTTTATTTATATCACATACAAATACAAATATTTGCAAGTTGGAGTTACGATGTGCTCCTGATATATTGCCCGAGTAAATGACCTCCTCACAACCAAGTGGCTGTCTGCTACAAAATCTAGTTCTACGATTTTTCTTGTTATTCACAATCACATATTCAAATTGATAAGTTGATTGTTTTCTTTTTCATTTTCTTTTTTTGTTCACATTTATTAAATCAATATAAGACACACGCATTATTTAAACATAAAATATGTTGTTGTGTTGTTTTTTTTAATGAAGAAAGTAGTGCACTGCAAACACGGTGATCTTAATATAGACTATACATGTACTGTTAGGCATTGACCTACTTGCGTATAGAAATTCGCGTGGAATATAAACGAATTGGAATCACGAACCAACAAGAGGTAATTAAAATATTTTAATATATTGACAGTTCAACTAAGTCATCATTTTGATTTAATTAGCGATTCTACAGACTAAACATATCTCTCTCTCTCTCTCTCTCTCTCTCTCTCTCTCTCTCTCTCTCTCTCTCTCTCTCTCTCTCTCTCTCTCTGTACATCTTGACTAACATTGCCATCATTCATAGGTCCAGAGACATCGTCGTATGACACAAGCAAAAATCTACAACGCTTGTATTTTCGTGTATTTTTGCTCCAGAGAGAAGGGGGGCTTGCTGGCGACCATTTGGACAGTTTTATATTTAATTATTAATACTCAATTAAAACGGGTTTCAGAAACAACAACAAAGGCTTAAAACACAATACAGTATGTGCGCATCGTAACCGACAAATTTAACATGTAGGCCTTGCGTGTCGTCTGACGATTGCAACTATGTATCATTGATATTAAGAATACTATAGATAAATCCTAAGGAAAGCGTAAGCATAGGTTTACGAGGAAACAGAGTACTGTGGGTTACTTGGTACGAGTTCAGCTTTAATGTTTTCGTCCAGGGCAATATATTTCTCTCTCACTCCAGATTTGTGCTTATTTTGCATGAGCGGGGGAGAGGAAAAATACAGGATTCCGATGAAATTGTGTACCATTTTAATATTTAGAAAACAGGGACTATTAATATTTGTGTCGTTAATTTCATGTCATTTATGATTAATGAATGAGTAGAAATTCTTCATAGAGCTATAGGCCTACGGTAGAAAGAATGTTTATATATTCGTATTATTGCGCTATGGGCGGATCACTATTTGATATACCAATAGTATTGGTATATAGATTTGCTTTATACCAACACTTTAAATGCCATGCTATTTTTAATGTATGTGGTATATATATAGAATATATGTATAGTATGTACGCTGTATCAATGATATACCACGAGATGTATAAATTTTTCATTAAAAGGAAACGAGGCTTGCCCGAGTTTCCTTTTAATGAAAAATTTATACAACGAGTGGTATATCAATGATACAGCGTACATACTATACATATATTTTATTTATATCACATACAAATACAAATATTTGCAAGTTGGAGTTACGATGTGCTCCTGATATATTGCCCGAGTAAATGACCTCCTCACAACCAAGTGGCTGTCTGCAACAAAATCTAGTTCTACGATTTTTCTTGTTATTCACAATCACATATTCAAATTGATAAGTTGATTGTTTTCTTTTTCATTTTTTTTTATTAACATTTATTAAACCAATATAAGACACACGCATTATTTAAACATAAAATATGTTGTTGTGTTGTTTTTTTTTTTTAATGAAGAAAGTAGTGCACTGCAAACACGGTGATCTTATTATAGACTATGCATGTACTGTCATTGACCTACTGTCGTATGGAAATTCGCGTGGAATATAAACGAATTGGAATCACGAACCAACAAGAGGTAATTAAAATATTTTAATATATTGACAGTTCAACTAAGTCATCATTTTGATTTAATTAGCGATTCTACAGACTAAACATCTCTCTCTCTCTCTCTCTCTCTCTCTCTCTCTCTCTCTCTCTCTCTCTCTCTCTCTCTCTCTCTCTCTGTGTACGTCTTGACTAACATTGCCATCATTGATAGGTCCAGAGACATCGTCGTATGACACAAGCAAAAATCCACAACGCTTGTATTTTCGTGTATTTTTGATCAAGAGGGGGGGGGGGGGGGGGGCTGGCGACCGTTTGGACAGTTTTATATTTAATTAATAATACTCGATTAAAACGGGTTTAAGAAACAACAACAAAGGCTTAAAACACAATACAGTATGTGCGCATCGTAACCGACAAATTTAACATGTATGAATTGTGTGTCGTCTGACGATTGCAACTATGTATCATTGATATTATGAATACTATAGATAAATCCCAAGGAAAGCGTAAGCATAGGTTTACGAGGAAACAGAGTACTGTGGGTTACTTGGTACATGTTCAGCTTTAATGTTTTCGTCCAGCGCAATATATTTCTCTCTCACTCCAGATTTGTGCTTATTTTGCATGAGAGGGGGAGAGGAAAAGGACAGGATTCCGATGAAATTGTGTACCATTTTAATATTTAGAAAACAGGGACTATTAATATTTGTGTCGTTAATTTCATGTCATTTTTATGATTAATGAATGAGTAGAAATTCTTCATAGAGCTATAGGCCTACGGTAGAAAGAATGTTTATATATTCGTATTATTGCGCTATGGGCGGATCACTATTTGATATACCAATAGTATTGGTATATAGATTTGCTTTATACCAACACTTTAAATGCCATGTTATTTTTAATGTATGTGGTATATATATATATATATATATATATATATATATATATATATATATATATATATATATATATATATATATATATATATATATATATAGTACCATATGCAAAAGGAATGTTTTTGTTTTTAATAAAACTTTCATTTTTGTTTTAGTTATGATTTGGTTTATTTTGTATAATCTATTGTAGTTCTTTGTTTAGAATAGATTTGCGTAATGATTGTTTATCGGCAAAATACAACACACCCGTAGACATTAAGATCGAACCGAATTCACTGTGCTCACTATAAGTCTACACAAATCTGATTTTCTTTTTTGAAGCATGGTCGAGTCTAAATTTTTGTCTAGATATGACGTATGAAAGAGAAATAACATGAAATAAAGAACTCATTTATGTTCCTTTTCAAAACTGATTTTCATATAACACATAATAGGCAAGTGACAAAAATCGTGCATTTCGCAATAATACAATGTCTAGTGCATGCCCATAATACCAAGACTCTATTCAAAGTAAATTTCTGTACGTGCGTAAATAGTGCCTCTGACATTTGATACAGGTACTGAATAAGTAAGTATTCATCTCTTTATGTGTACAATCCCTATGTGATAAGTATTTACAATATTTTAAAAATATAATTTGGTTTTTTACGATCTATGTGAACAAGAGTAAATATAAGTAATTTCAGATTCACAGAACCATTACGCCATCATTTTCTGTTCATACTAAAATATTTGTATGCTGATGACCAATTAGACATGTGACATTAAATTCACATTATAAACGTTTTAAATGTTCTAAATTCTTTTAAAAATTTATTTTTCTTTTCCCCAATAGATGATAGTGCATTGTATTGTATTGCATTATATTGTATTGAATTGAATTATATTGTATTGAATTGAATTATATTGTATTGCATTGCATTATATTGTATTGTATTGTATTGCATTATATTATATTGAATTGAATGATATTGTATTAAATTGAATTATATTGTATTGCATTATATTGTATTGTATTGAATTGAATTATATTGTATTGAATTGCATTATATTGAATTGTATTGCATTATATTGTATTGTATTACATTATATGGTATTGTATTGCATTGTGTATAATGTCCTGTTTAAAGGAATGTAACCACTGACTGAGACTTCCTCCTAAATCGACGAAACAAGTAATGATATGTTATTCAAATGCTGGTAATTGAGTTCTTCCAACGATCACCGCCAATGCCCGATTTTTTTTATCTTGTTTCTTGTATGAGAAAACGTTTTTTTTTAATCAGATCAATTTAACATCTCATAACCTGACTTGTTGACGTAATCATGTACATGTTTAATAGAGATAATTATATATATATATATATATATATATATATATATATATATATATATATATATATATATATATATAAATTTGGAGTAGAGTTTAATTTTCTCAAGAATTACTTGAGCTGTACATGTTATTGAATAGGGCAACTGTATACAACATGTATAGATTGATTCAGTTATCATAAAAAAGACCGAAAGTAAACGGCGATGAGTGGTTTGGTTTCAAAACAATGTATGCAGAAGTTGTTTGTTCCACTAATTTATCATATCATTCAACCGTGTTTTTAAGAGAACACTATAGATTTTGGCTGCTGGAATATAAAGCAAATCTATACCGGATAACTTGTAAGTTTTAATATTTCAAATTTGTGATTTAAATTGTCAGCTGATTATATGTAGTGACAACGAAACAGCACAGCAAAAAATAGTCAAATCAGTTTCCTGAATTTAGAAACAACAAACTATGTTTTGTTACTATGTAAAATAAAAGTCAGGGTTGCTTTGCAATTTGCAATGATCGAGTAGTTTACTCTTTTCCTTACATTATCGGAATCTGTGCCTAATGTTCTTATTATGCCTAATGTTCTTATTATGCCTAATGTTCTTATTATACCTAATGTTCTTATTATGCCTAATGTTCTTATTATGCCTAATGTTCTTATTATGCCTAATGTTCTTATTATGCCTAATGTTCCTATTATGCCTAATGTTCTTATTATGCCTAATGTTCTTATTATGCCTAATGTTCTTATTATGCCTAATGTTCTTATTATAGGAAGACTGCTACATCTGCTGCAAGCAGAGCGAAGTAAGAACTTTTATGTCGATAGTTTTGGATACCAGTCGAATAAATATTTGAACAATACTAATTAATCTTGAATAATAATAGTTAATCGCTCTGATAGCAATATAAAAGTCAACAACTGTTTTGCCATAGAGGAACTTTTCATAATGCATCCAATTAGTCTGAGAGAACCGCTACGGTGGCCTAGTGATGAGAGCGTCAGTCGCGGAAGCGCGAGGTCTTGGGTACGATCCCCAGCCGAGTCATACAAAAGACTGACAAAAATGGTACTAACAGCTGCCTCGCTTGGCGCTAGCATTAAGAGGTTTGTGTTAGGACTGTTTGGCCTAGCGTCAGGATAATGTGACTGGGTGGGACATCATGCTGCATGTCTGCTAGACATCACTAAAAATTGCCTCACTGCAGTGCAGACATCGTAGTGATATGAATGAAATATTGTGAAAGCTACGTAACAAATCCAAATCAAACAAGCACACAAACAAATCAACTAGTCTGAGATATTGGCACGTGCAATTTATGTGATTTCGCCATCACATGTTGAGGAAATAAATTTTCTCTGCATAAAATGGAAAAGTCTTTGAGAAAGAGTAAGTTATATCTCGCAAAATTATCATTTTGTGCGACTTAAAGGGTATTTAGCTAAATAATACTGTACTATATATATATATATATATATATATATATATATATATATATATATATATATATATATATATATATATATATATATATATATATATACTTAAAGAAAACCAACTCTCTAGATTGTCTTACTCAGGTGTTATACGTTTTATTTGCTGAGCAGGAAATATACTCGAAAGACTAACTTAGGTATTAATTGTCCGTCTTATTTGCTATCCTGGAAAATCTACTCTGTGCCAATGTATGTCGTATTTGCAATCCAGGAAAACCTACTTTGTAGACTGCCCATTGTACGTCTTATTTGCTATCCAAGAAAACCTACTCTGTCCATTGTACGTCGTATTTGCTATCCAGGAAAACCTACTTTGTTGACTGCCCACTGTACCTCTTATTTGCTATCTAGGAAAACCTACTCTGTTTATTGTAAGTTGTATTTGCTATTCAGGTAAACCTGCTCCGTAGATTGTCCAGTGTGCGTTGTATTTGCCATCCAGGAAAACCTACTTTGTAGACTGCCTATTGTACGTCTGATTTGCTATCCAGGAAAACCTACTCAGTAGACTGCTCATTGTACGTTTTATTTGCTATCCAGGAAAACCTACTCAGTAGACTGCTCATTGTACGTTTTATTTGCTATCGAGAAAAACCTACTCTGTAGACTGCTCACTGTACGTCTAATTTGCTATCTAGGAAAATCTACTCCGAAGACTACATATTGTACGTTTTGTTTGCTATCTAGGTAACCTACTCCGAAGACTACATATTGTATGTCTTATTTGCTATCCAAGTAAATCTGCTCCGTAAACTGTCCAGTGTACGTATTATTTGCTATCTAGGAAAACCTACTCCGAAGACTACACATTGTACGATTTATTAGCTATCGAGAAAAACCTACTCTGTAGACTGCCCATTGTAGTCTTATTTGCTATCTAGGAAAATCTACTCCGAAGACTACATATTGTACGTTTTGTTTGCTATCTAGGTAACCTACTCCGAAGACTACATATTGTATGTCTTATTTGCTATCCAAGTAAATCTGCTCCGTAAACTGTCCAGTGTACGTATTATTTGCTATCTAGGAAAACCTACTCCGAAGACTACACATTGTACGACTTATTAGCTATCGAGAAAAACCTACTATGTAGACTGCCCATTGTAGTCTTATTTGCTATCTAGGAAAATCTACTCCGAAGACTACACATTGTACGTCTTATTTGCTATCTAGGAAAACCTACTCAGAGGACTAACCATTGTATGATTTATTTGCTATCTAGGAAAACCTACTCAGAAGACTAACCATTGTATGATTTATTTGCTATCTAGGAAGTCTACTCTGAAGACTACAGATTGTACTATTTATATGCTATCTAGGAAACCTACTCTGAAGAGTACACATTGTACGTCTTATTTCCTATCTAGGAAACCTAGGAAATCTACTCCGAAGACTACATATTATACGATTTATTTGCTATCTAGGACACCTACTCTGAAGAGTATACATTGTAAGTCTTATTCGCTATCTAGGAAACCTACTCTGAAGAGTACACATTGTAAGTCTTATTTGCTATCTAGGAAACCTACTCCAAAGACTACACATTGTAAGTCTTATTCGCTATCTAGGAAACCTACTCTGAAGAGTACACATTGTAAGTCTTATTTGCTATCTAGGAAAATCTACTCCGAAGACTACACATTATACGTCTTTTTTGCTACCTAGGAAACCTACTCAGAAGACTACACATTGTACGTCTTATTTGCTATCTAGGAAACCTACTTCGAAGACTACACATTGTACGATTTCTTTGCTATCTAGGAAACCTACTCCGAAGACTACACATTGTACGTCTTCTTTTCTATCCAAGTAAATCTGCTCCGTAAACTGTCCAGTGTACGTCTTATTTGCTGTCTAGGAAAACCTACTCCGAAGACTACACATTGTACGACTTATTAGCTATCGAGAAAAACCTACTATGTAGACTGCCCATTGTAGTCTTATTTGCTATCTAGGAAAATCTACTCCGAAGACTACACATTGTACGTCTTATTTGCTATCTAGGAAACCTACTTCGAAGACTACACATTGTACGATTTCTTTGCTATCTAGGAAACCTACTCCGAAGACTACACATTGTACGTCTTCTTTTCTATCCAAGTAAATCTGCTCCGTAAACTGTCCAGTGTACGTCTTATTTGCTGTCTAGGAAAACCTACTCCGAAGACTACACATTGTACGACTTATTAGCTATCGAGAAAAACCTACTATGTAGACTGCCCATTGTAGTCTTATTTGCTATCTAGGAAAATCTACTCCGAAGACTACACATTGTACGTCTTATTTGCTATCTAGGAAAACCTACTCAGAGGACTAACCATTGTATGATTTATTTGCTATCTAGGAAAACCTACTCAGAAGACTAACCATTGTATGATTTATTTGCTATCTAGGAAGTCTACTCTGAAGACTACAGATTGTACTATTTATATGCTATCTAGGAAACCTACTCTGAAGAGTACACATTGTACGTCTTATTTCCTATCTAGGAAACCTAGGAAATCTACTCCGAAGACTACATATTATACGATTTATTTGCTATCTAGGACACCTACTCTGAAGAGTATACATTGTAAGTCTTATTCGCTATCTAGGAAACCTACTCTGAAGAGTACACATTGTAAGTCTTATTTGCTATCTAGGAAACCTACTCCAAAGACTACACATTGTAAGTCTTATTCGCTATCTAGGAAACCTACTCTGAAGAGTACACATTGTAAGTCTTATTTGCTATCTAGGAAAATCTACTCCGAAGACTACACATTATACGTCTTTTTTGCTACCTAGGAAACCTACTCAGAAGACTACACATTGTACGTCTTATTTGCTATCTAGGAAACCTACTTCGAAGACTACACATTGTACGATTTCTTTGCTATCTAGGAAACCTACTCCGAAGACTACACATTGTACGTCTTCTTTTCTATCCAAGTAAATCTGCTCCGTAAACTGTCCAGTGTACGTCTTATTTGCTGTCTAGGAAAACCTACTCCGAAGACTACACATTGTACGACTCTTTTGAGATCTAGGAAAACCTACTCCGAATACTACACATTGTACTTCTTTATTGCTATCTAGGAAAACCTGCTACAAAGACATCACATTGTACGTCTTATTTGCTATCTAGGAAACCTACTCCGAAGACTACCCATTGTACATCTTATTTGCTATCTAGGAAAACCTACTCCGAATACTACACATTGTACGTCTCTTTTGCTATCTAGGAAACCTACTCCGAATACTACACATTGTACGTCTTATTCGCTATCTGGGAAACATACTCCGAAGACTACACATTGTACGTCTTATTCGCTATCTAGGAAACATACTCTTAAGACTACACATTGTACGTCTATTTTGCTACCTAGGAAACCTACTCCGAAGACAACACATTGTACGTCTTATTTGCTATCTAGGAAACCTACGTCGAAGACTACACATTGTACGTCTTATTTGCTATCTAGGAAAACCTACTCCGAAGACTACACATTGTACGTCTCTTTTGCTATCTAGGAAACCTACTCCGAATACTACACATTGTACGTCTTTTTTGCTATCTAGGAAACCTACTCCGAAGACTACCCATTGTATGTCTTATTTGCTATCTAGGAAAACCTACTCCGAATACTACACATTGTACGTCTCTTTTGCTATCTAGGAAACCTACACCGAAGACTACACATTGTACGTCTTATTTGCTATCTAGGAAAACCTACTCCGAAGACTACACATTGTACGTCTCTTTTGCTATCTAGGAAACCTACTCCGAATACTACACATTGTACGTCTTTTTTGCTATCTAGGAAACCTACTCCGAAGACTACCCATTGTATGTCTTATTTGCTATCTAGGAAAACCTACTCCGAATACTACACATTGTACGTCTCTTTTGCTATCCAGGAAACCTATTCCGAAGACTACACATTGTACGTCTTATTTGCTATCTAGGAAACCTACACCGAAGACTACACATTGTACGTCTTTTTTGCTATTTAGGAAACCTGCTCCGAAGACTGCCTTGCAAGGCAATACTTCGTCTTATCTGTGATAACACACATTTATGCTTTAACTCCTGTTACCAAGTCATTATGTAGAGATACATTTTATTTAAATATATATATAAATTGTTATTTGTTTATTGAATGCTTCAGCCACCCTCCAATTTTCGGCTAACCTTTGAAATTATGGCTTCGTGTTTATAGGAATTGTTACTCTAACCCCCATATTGTTAAAAATCAAATTTGAAAGATAAATCAAAACGTGTTTAGGTGCACCAGAATACTAGCAAAAAAACATGGTTAGACAGATATTAGTCTGATTTCTTTCCCCAAACAACCTTAAATTAGTTTTTATAACATATGAAGAATAGAAAAAAAAACAATCTTTCAGGATAATTCAAAGAGAGAAGTAACTTAAATGATCGCGGTGTGTCCTATCTATCCCATTCTGTAGGGAAAAAAACATTCTTAATTATGAGTTTAGACTTCTTTCAGAATATCAAGCGAGTTATCGCTCTTGTCCAGTTTGTCAGAGGCAAAGGAGAACACACGTCAGTCTGAGTTTATTAGATAAATAGAAACTCAGAGACAACATACCATCCAATCTCGCTTATAAGTCAAGCACAACTGCAAACTGTGTAGACCCAAATCTGCCTGCTCATTAGATTGGGGTCTATGCTGCTTGCAGCTGTATTCGAAATATACTAAAGTATATACGGTACTTTGTAACCTTTAAAACATCAATGATTAGTCAATTAAACCAAGAGAAATACATTTTAATATATGTGAGAAAAATGCGTCTGAGTAGAATCTTAAAAAAAAGTTGATGGAATCATCAAGCTGAACAGAGTCTTAAAAGTCATTCAGATAAGTAAAACATTTCAATGACAAATAACGTAAAAGACTAAACTAAAACATCCATTACATTTAGATTTTGAAAAAGCGAAAAGAGATGTAGTTTAATGTAAGAAAAACGATGGTGCCTCCAGCTTACTGTTTTGCTACATGCCTGACTAGTGCAGCGGTTGAAAATGTGCAGTAATATCTGTATTCTTAACGACGTTTTTGCTGGCAGATGTTGCACTTGATTTTGTCCATCCGTCTGGCGCTTTTAAAAATGTATTTACATGCTGACTGTAATCCGATGCATATCGATAGATATAACACACTTGCATAGGTATTTAAAAATGCATGGGTACAAAATTATTGTATTGCTGTGCCAGAGAAGCGTGTAATAATTTTTTAAAATAGCCGACAACGTACTTTCAGTCAGGGAGAGACAGGAAAAATTTACCTGAATAATAAGGAACTAAACCGATCTTGCTATCAGAAATAGCTCAGTTCTATGGACTTGCATCTCTCTCTCTCTCTCTCTCTCTCTCTCTCTCTCTCTCTCTCTCTCTCTCTCTCTCTCTCTCTCTCTCTCTCCAGCTACTATGCATAAAATTATCCCTACATCTATCTCTGCATTTTGACTCTAATATTATTTCTTGTTGTTCCTTTCATTATTAGTTGCTTCCTTGTGGATAGAATATTAAGAATGCGAGTTATGTTTCTATTTATATTCAGGGACTTAGCAGCAGAGAGGGTGATCCCACCTTATAATAGAGGCAAGTATTTGCTAAACCAAGGCTTCTTACCCCCCCCCCAAAAAAAAAAAAAAAAATGGAAAAAAAAATAACATCAATAACGCAAACTGAAGATTTTAACCAAGAGTATACTTTATCAGTCATCAGTCTTGTTCTTTTTAAAATACAAATTTTTATTATCCGCGTGTGTTTACCATATGGACATTTATTTGAGGTCACACCCTCTCTGATGATGTAAATTAAAAAATTCTCTCAACCGAATATTTTATCAAGACCGATTCGATATCGTGACCAAGGGTCGTGTAAATTTATCATTATAAATCCATGCGTATTTATTTTTTAGCATGACTAAATAAATGTCTAAAACGCGTATAATCCAAATCTCCACTACACCAGGTCTGATGAATGTTTCTAAGTGTATGCGTATCAACACCTTTAAACACAGCAAGAATATTAAAGTTGTCTCTGATCACATTTGGTAGTTGTGTATACCGCTGGGTAACATAAAACACATCAGTTTTTTATGCCTACCTGGGAAAAACATTATAGCTGGATTTGATTATTTGTCCAGCATCACATCATCATAAACAATTAGATTATTAATAAATCCATCAAGTTCATCAAAACTCAGCGCTTCATCAGTATTGGTTATAAAATCAATGATACCTTTATTTTCCTCATTTAACAATTTTGCATTTTCATTAAAATCATAACATCTCCGATCATTTACAGATGGTGCTACCAAATATAATCTGTCCCATTTCAACCATCCCCTTATTAGATTGAGCAGTAATTGTGTCTTTCCACTTCCAGATGAACCTATGATAATCATTCGGATAGAATTTGGTAGCACTTTGTGAAGTTTTTTCTGGTTCTCGCGATCATGTCGCTGAAAAATCAATTACATCTTTGCTATATTATACATAATAAGGATTTAAATTGTGTTAAAGTGCAAGACGCGTACTCCTACAAGTGAATTAACAACCCTCACAATGGAAAATAATAAACCAGCACTTGCAGGTAAATGTGAATGATGCGGTACAAACATTTTTTTTTATCCCTCGGACTATGTCAGAAATATAGATAAGTTAAAAAACAACACAACGAGGATGTGATATTGCTGCCAAGTTAGCCAAATTACCAGTAACTCCGTCAGCTAAATACCGAGGAGAAAACATATTCAAGGATATAATTACTGTGGTCCTGGAACTCGACTTGATATTAGACTGGATAATCAAAACCAACCAAAACCCGGAGAGTATCCGGTAAATGAAATTTATCGAGCATGTCACGCTCATGGTGTATCGTACAAAAGTAACAATATACAGCCTAGACCCATTGGGATTTAAAATTAATTCACGCGTTCAATTCCATAAAAAATAAATCTTTTACAGAATCATTAGCAAACTGGTTAGTAAGATCTGCAATGAAAGGTAAACTAGTATTTGAGGCTGGTAATTAATATTAAGGAATTCCATTTTTATAGTCCAAGAGGACACTGCAGCGGCAGAGCAGCGATTAGTAAACTCGCCGAAGCTGCAAATGTTACACGTGCTGCTGCTGAGAAATGGTTATCACGACAGGCAATATGGCAAATGTATCTACCACCGCCAAAAAGAATCGAAAATGCGCATTTTGATGTCAGTGTTCCTAATAAAGTACATCAGGCGGATATTTTATTTTACCACACGATACTGTCAAAATACGAAGACGACAAATAACATACAAATACGCATTGTCTGTAGTTGATGTTGCAAGCAGATAAAAAGAAGCAGAGCCAGTATCAACAAAGACAGAAGCAGAAGTTGCTTTTGCGTTTGAACGAATTTTCAACGAGATGGTCTACGATGGCCACATTTATTACAGGTTGATCCTGGCAAGGAATTTCAGGGTGTAGCATCATCGCTGATAAAGCAACAAAATGTCAAAATATGACGAGGACATACTGCAATTTATCGCGATCAAGCAATTGTTGAACGGACTAATCGAACACTTGCTGAGCGGTTATTTGTATATCAATATGCGACAGAAAAAAATTTAGAATACAAGATCTCGAGAATGGATTGCAAGATTATCAAGTGTGATAAACGCATTAAATAATGAAATTACTCGAACAAATTCCATGAAACTCATTGATGCAATCATAAAGGAATATGTACATGTACAACGAAATGATTTTTCGAAATAACATGTACTGGGTAATGTAACTGTTAGTTATTTATATGAACCTGGTGAACTTGAGGGGAGTTAAAGAAAAGAGCGGCTGATCCTATTTGGAGTATCACATCACACAAAATTTCCAGCGTGGTAAGATATACGGGTAGACCTGCAATCTATAGATTATATTCAACTGCTCCACAGCGTGGATTTACACGTGAACAATTACAAGTATTTTCCGAGGATACACAATTACCACCACGATCACTCAACTAGCACCCCAACGCCGATTACATTCAAAACAGGTCTGCATAGTATTCTCATGTGTATGACCACGACTAATATCCTTCCTATCCACCGTAAATTGTCTTGGATATTTATCCGAATACTGCCTTAAAATTATTGTGTTACAGCTCGCACAATGATTACTCTGATGCTGTTTCAGCATCCTTATAAAATCAGCATCAATATCTAAGTCGCGATTTTTGTTGTTGTCACTCTGTTTATAACCAACGAGATTTTTTCTTACTATATCATCGTTAGGAATTCGTTGCTGCTGTCAGTACAATTTACAATAACCCTCCGCAGCTGAGATATTCTTCTAACTCGTGGTACTGCGAGATAGGTTAGGTTTGACTACTCGATAGATCATCAATCATCCAAACAACTGTATCAGCGATGGTTAATCTATGAGATGAGTGGATTGTCATTGCGTATCCTAACGTCCATGTAGATTTGTCAGTGCCTAATGCATCCTCGACAGCGCTGATAGGAACAAAAAACAACATCATTTAACACAAGTTTCTGTTTCCTTGACTCTCCTGGTATATCAACTTCAATATTCTGTCGTCGCGTATCAGCTGGTCTATAAAATAACGGTACAGGCAGTTCTGAAATATTTTGCCACTATCAAATTCTTTGGTATCCATTTGTCCCAAAAATTATTTATGGAAGGTTCTGAAATTATTTCACATCTAATTTTATTCGGTTGTAGTATGATTAACTCTCTTAATTCTGGATCAAGCGCTCTATGATCATCAGTTATCTCTTCGTAATAATCTACAAAATCCTTCAACCAATCATGCGGAGACAATCTAACACATTGACCGTGATCGCCACACATTATCACAGCTGTGAACAATCACCAATGAAGAAACATTTTTAATATATCTACCTACACTGTGCATATTTCATCCGAAATTATTATTCCGGGTATATATTTCTCACTTATTTGATCAGAAGTCCACTTTGTACCGAAAAAAGCTGTGATCAGTACAAGATTGCACACTTCTCTCTTTCATTTCTCTCGCAAGTCTGTGGGTAGGAGTTGAGACAACTAAATCCTAACTCTGTCTAAAGTATTCAATAACACGAGTTGTTTTTTTTCCGCATCCTCCTAGTTCATTTAGATAAACAGTCTAATGTCTGGATACTGGATCGGATATGGATGGCAGAGACGATTATTTTGATATCTGATTGCTACGATAAGTATCTGCGATTGCAAAAGCTGCGAATTCAGAATAATTATATAAATTTCTTCTTTTCTTCTTTACGAACTCCACGATGCATCAGTATTTGTAAATTGAGTCACTACTTTTGTATATTTATTCGATATAAAATGAATCTTACTGCAGTGTCAGGGAATCTATTTATCATCAATAGCAAGTTTATATAAACATAAGCGAGCATAGAGGATCTTAGAGTATATATTGCGGAGAGATGTCATAGCTATAGCCAATAATTGTACCCAATCGTGTTCCGTTGTATAAGTAAGCATTTTCTCGACTTATAAATTTGTTTTTTTGTTGCATCTGCGATTATATACTCGTACTCAGCATCATCTGGAATTAATCATGCATAAAGTCGCTTATGATCATATGCGCCACCTTGAGTAAATGTACCAATTATTCTTCTACCGAGATCCTGTGCAGTTTTATCGTCATCGTGTGGTAACCAAGATTCAGTCTGCTTCTTATATGATATAACTGGCTCACTTACAATCAGCGATATCAGTATTTTACAATCAATCATATATCGTAATAAAACTATTGGAGCCCAGCATTTCTCAGAGAAATGTCTATCAAACCAAAAATAACGATTTCGAATGAAATAATGCTAGCGAATCCGATTAGATCAAAATCGGCTAGTGTTCCATTTATCGATACTCCGGTCATTTCGTGACGGGGGTGTCCAAATTTAAAAAAAAATATCCAGAACATTCTCCGTAGCCCTAAAAAACGTCCTGGATAACACGCGACCGTATCAACCGAGGTAACATCTTTTAATCGTATTTAGTATTCCACAATCCACCGTGTCAATATTCACAGGAACTTAATTGTCTTGGCTCCTACGAATTCTTTTCTCGGGAAAACTGAGCTGCAACTGACGGAACTGTAAAACAATTTGTTTGTGATTGCTCAATATTCTCTGTCGAAAATTTCTGCTCGATTTTTTTTTTTTTTTCTTGAAGAGATTCTTTACGATATATTTCACCGTTAGGTCTTATAAATTGATCAAACTTACATTTTTCTTTGATACAAATATTTCCCTCTAGTCTAATAAGTTCATAGTCATTTTAAGAACTCTGAAATAACTATACTGACACAGAATCGTTTTCACTTAATTCGTGAATAAAATCAAACATGTTTCTTTTAGAGTTCTCCAAATACATTCTTACATACGTTCGATCTCATGGAAATGTTGTTACTGCGTTAGTCCACGCGTGGGCATTACGAGCAATGATATTTATTGGAGTTCCTCCTTTTTAAAAATATAAAGTTTCGAATCGTATACAATATCTCCTGTTATAGTTTTTACTATATTGGAACTTTTAGTGTCTTTTCTAATCCGGATACATCATTAACTGTAGCTCCGGTGTTTTTTTTTTAAAAAAATACTAATTCAGCCCACTCGTGCCTTTTTCTACGCCTTAGATCAGTTAACCCGTTTCCACGTATTGCGTTTGAAAACTGTTCGATTACTCGTTCCGCCACACAATTTATCCTTGATGCTGTCAAGGATGAAAATTTCATTGGTTTCAGATTATCAAAACTGGGTTTATGCATTGATCGGACAAATTCCATAAATAACCGTGATTACAGGATTACAGGATACACTCTTTCATAATACGGTTTGTCAATACCAGTCAACATTCCTGGATTGAAGTTTACTCAGTATGACAGTTTTTTCGTTAACGAGGACAGGATCATATTTATCACGAATAATCTGACACGGAGTCAGAGTACATTTACACGATGCTATGTCATTTATAACATTACTAGTCATCTAATTGTGTTACAAATTTTCTACTGGTGCATCAATGACTCTCATTCGTCCACCAACACCTTCAAGTAGCATCGATTTGTCACTGAGAATAACAGCTATTGCTCTGTAATCAGAGATAGGGTGGTCTTGAGCAACTGGAAGAGTTACACGAGCTCGGAAGTGTTTATCAACGACAGTCTGTCGTGTTAAATCAATATGCTCCAACGAAAAGTAATAAATCGGATACATTCTTGTAAAATCTAATTGTGATATTTGCAGACCAGTATCTACATTCTGATCACGTCCCATAAATGCCATCAAACGATGATATGCATGTCCTATTTGGTTTTGTTCAAAATTAAGTAAAATATCCCCAGCTGGTTCTTGCTGTCCATTTATTCTTAATGAGACTTCAGAAACACTGAGTTTGTCAAATATCATATGACTCCGCTCTTGAGAATTTAATCGTGTTTGATCTTGTAACGCAACAAATATATGTCGTGGCGCAGAAACGCCTTGTTGTGATGCTATATGCCATGTAAATAGACCGGTAATATTACTCTGATTTCTAACTGTTGCTGTTGTTAACCACGATTAGTAATGATTTACCACCTGTATCCATAACTGATAATAATTTATCTTCCTCAGTGATCGACGGAGTCATCACTTGCATCCACAATGAGAGTTTTGATAATACTACTTTACCAGCATCAGTAACACCAGCACCTCGCCAGATCGCATCATTATCATCACCTTTTCTTACAAGCACTACTGTATGTTCAGCTCCAAAGATAACCTTTCTAACATGTCTGCAAAATCCAAATATATGAGACAGTGAAATTGCACATGAAAATCTTCCACGTGTTCCTTGTAACATTGCTGCACGTGTTGCAAACCCTACATTTAAAGTAACACTAACATCTTTTATAAAAGCTGGTCTTTTTCATGTTCAGATCTCGCTAAACCCACTATTGTTGTGGCAACGATGATATCCCACTGAATAGATTCAATCTCTCTTCCATCAATCATATATATTGTTAACAAAACCAGCTCGCAAATTCTCTGCATATTGTGTGTCAGCTGCAACATGTGTTACAAGTTCTCCTTCTAATTCAATAAATGCTTTAGCGGTTAAGAAATATCTACTTGTATCCTGAACAACAAGCTCAATTCTTCATCGTTGATTTGGTTGTATTGCGTTATAAAAATAAAACGGATAATCACGTACGGATTCAGCTTTGAGAATCAGTGCATCCATATAAAATGCTGTGTCGGGCATACGTTTAAACACTTATTATATATTTCTTGATCTTGATTTCGCAATTCTTGCCAAACCACTTCATGCTATTAAATTTGCAGTATTATTTTTTTGTACACCAACAGATCCCTGGTTCATCAAAGCTGCTAGTTTTTGAGCCGCGGCTTGGTTTATTATTTTGCTGACATTCTCTGACATAATTTCAGTAGATGGTAATTTTACTGGCGGTGGTTTTCGTTGCATTATTCTTGCTAGTCTATCCTTGGCTGCAGTAAACGCCTTACTGACAACATTACCAATAACACCAGGAGCCTTTTTTAACAAATAACATAATTAGCCTTCATCGATAATTGTTTTGCAATTGGAGCTATTTTAAGAGACATTCTTGCAAAATAAAACACCTTGAATAACATTACCAAGACCATCACCTTAAGTTGCTTTATAGACTGGTAATCGTGAATTTGTTACTCTGACCATTACAGGCCCACGATATCGTTGATATATGATAATCTTTTTTGTTATCTTTATATCTAATCATGGTGACAGTTACTAGTGACAATTAATCACTATGATAGCCATCAACGAGTTCGTCGATAAATTCCCGTTATACGCCGAGAAATAATCGTCGATAAATATCAGCGGCTTCATTAATTATTTCCGGAGAATTATTTCCAGCCCGCGCTCCTCCTGTAAGAATTTTAAATCGTCCTATGTCGGAAAGAATATTATTAGGGCCGGTTACAAGACCACATGCTCTTGACATGTTCAAGGAAGAAATATCACTAGCAGGAGGATCATAAAATTCTTTTTTTGTTTTAGTTGTTTTATGTTTGAAGAAAAATTTGAAAAAGTCTTGACTGATCATCTTTACTAATAATACCCTTATTATAAGGAATTTTAAAGATCATCTTAGGATATTCATCCTCGTATATTTTTCTTTGATGTTCAATTAATTTTTTAACAGACGGAATCATTTCTTTCTCTTGTGGTTTCTGCTGTTTTTGTTCTTTTTTTCTTGTTCTTATATTTTTTTTCTGTTTTTGTTCTTCAAAAAGTTTATTCACTTCTTTTATCTCATCAGTGTATCTAAATATGATGCACGTTTTTTTTGTTGATTGGACTTGTTTTTGTTTTAGTTTTATAAAACACATCAGCCCAGTGATGTAAATCCAGAAATATATTTTTCATGTGTTGTTCTCAACATTTCTCTAGTTTCATCAATTGTAATAACACGAGCTGGAAATTCATTTGGATCAGTTTTTTCGATTACTTTTAAAACATCTTCGATTCTTTGATGATTTCTTTATCAGTTTTTTTTCTCTCTTTAGTAATATATTTTACCGGTTTAGGTATTTGAACATTAAGAATTTGCAAAAATCTCAATGTTTGTTCAGTTTTTTTTCGAGCTATTTTTTCAAGCTGAGAAAGAAGATGTTTATTTGTTTCAGAAATGGGTTTGAAAAATTGTAGAAAACCTTCTGCAAATTCAAGTTTTAAAATTCCAGGCGTTCTTGTAATTTTTGCCTGACAGAATCACGGACTGGTGTAAAAATTTGTATTGCTTTTAGTAGCTCTCGTGCCCACCAAGTGGTTAATGCTTCACCAACCAGTGACCTCGAATGTCTATGTGGTAAACACACGCGCATAATAATAATAATAATAATAATAATAATAATAATAATAATAATAATAATAATAATAATAATAAAACATGCTGACGAGTCATATTGTACCAGAATTAACAACAAACTGTTGGTTAGAATGCTTCCGTTTGCGTTATTCACGTTATTTATTTATTTATTCGTTTTCTTGGGGGGTTGGGGGGTTGGTAAGAAGTCTTGGTTTAAAAAATTCTTGACTCTATTATAAGGTGGGCTCACCCTGGGTATAACATTTCTGTTACTCTCCGATAAATAGTAAAAAGCACGAGGATAAAGAAGACAGAAAACGCTTTAGCATCTTGGCAGCTTTCACAAAAAGAATATTTTCTTACTACTAGCAGTCTGAAATTTATACCTGGAGTGCATGAAGATTAATTTGTTCCTATTACTGTAACAGAAAAACCCACGAGATTCAGACAGTATCGCTTCTATGATCACGAATAGTCAAGAACGACAACTCCTGACACAACGTACCTTAACTTGAATGAGAGAGCCTCAAGCTACAGTTTCAAGACAGCGTCCTTGGTAATGGGTAATTTTTTACCTTCTGACTTCAATATACAGTTTTCTCTTTGTTCTCTCTTTCTTTTCTTTATATAGTAAGTTCACCCTAAATCAAAGATCAAACAATTTGGATTCTTACGCTATATTTTGGACATGGTAATATATTTCATTCACCAAATGAGGTGAAGAAGGAAGTAAATTAAGTTAATATATAAATACGATCAGTGGCTTCATGGGGGGGGGGGGGGGAGCGATGCGAGAAGTACGGACCGCGCCGTTTGACACCATCAGAGGGGGTGACACGAAAATGACTGTCTATAAACATTTAGAATTTTTGTGCAGGAAGGTCCATGGTGGTGACACCATGAGGTACCGCAATGGGTGATACCAACCCTAGTGACGTCACTGAATAGGATACATGAGTTGTTTTTAGTATTTAACGAATATTTGCTGGGCATGCGATTGTTTTTAGTTTACACAAGCTGCTAATTTTAACATCTTCCATCCATGTTACCACCACCACCCCATTCTCTCTCTCATGGTTAGTTTGTTGTTTTGTTTCTTTTGTTTGTTTCTTTTTTAATGGCGCTTAACAACTTGTTATTGACTCGAATTATGTTACTGTGATTCTACAAAAGACTGTTGACTCATCGGCATTATACAAGTTGCAAGAATATTAATCTCTCTCTCTCTCTCTCTCTCTCTCTCTCTCTCTCTCTCTCTCTCTCTCTGTATGTTTAACAGCGCATAATTAGAGGTGCTATATTTTCGGTTGAAATTTGCTACTTGTTTTTGTCTCTTTTTAATTTACTTCCGCATGATTGAGGCCACTTTATTCGTATGACTTTGCATATCATTCCGACTTTAGACGTGTACGCCTAAAGAAGCCCGCAGTAGCTAAATCGTGATTCCAATACTCGACCAGGCCAACCCGGATGAGCTGTCCTGGCATGAATCGATGCTGTTTTAAAAGCGCCATTAAAAAGAAACAAACAAAACAACACACTAACCATGTATCCTTAAGTAGCCGCCCGCCTCCCTCACCCCCGACTGGATTATCTAGTTGTTAAACTTGAGATTTGCTTTCAGAGATAAAAGCACTAATATGCATGTGACCTTGCAAGTATTTTAAAAAAGCTATATTATCTGCATGATTTGTATGTGTCTCATACTGCCGTGCATGTCTCAGAAAATGTAGTAACAACAGCTCCATACAGTGAATATGTCCTAGTATGTAATCTGCTAGACTTGAACAAGTTGTTATTGACTCGAATTATGTCACTGTGATTCTACAAAAGACTGTTGACTCATCGGTATTATACAAGTTGTAAGAGACATATTAGCCTCTTCAGTTTCGGATTTAATTTGGACTTCTATTGCATTTTATTCAGGACTTGAACTTGTTAGGACTTGTGTCTGTAATTCTATGATTATCTGGGGTTTAATTAATAATACCGTACATTACTTTTTATTATATTTTTACTTCGTATTCTAGGGAAAAAATTATTTGTTTAACTTTACAAAGCTTGTTGCTATTTACTCTTTTCTGTTACATATTTTAGGAGAACAGACACGTAACAATAAATAATATATATTTTAATGCCACATCAGCACAATAATGGCTATATAGTGCCAAGTATGATTACATATCCCCCCTAACAACAACAACCAAAAAAAAGTACAAGAAAGATAAACCCGAAAGACGGTAACATCCATAAAATTCAAAAGCTTACTTATCGGTCAACACCGCCCCCTATTAAAAAGTTCAAGACCTCGGCTGGAACATTATTACGGAACAAATCCCAGACCTCGGCTGGAACAAATCCCAGACCTCCAAATTCCAAATTCCAATCTTCTTTTAGTTGGCTCTTACGACATACTGCATGATTCATCAGCCAGCATGTGATATGTAGATTATTAGATAGATAGATAGGTTGTTTAATTTGTTAGATAGATAGGTTGATAGATAGATGAATAGATATTAGATGTAGTAATTTATTATTCATTATCAATATGACAGAAAGATGGCTAAACGAGGAGCAGACGCGTTGCTTGTGGTTGCCATCGACTTTGGGACGACATATTCAGGGTACGCGTTCCAATTCAAGCACGACTTTGCTCGCGACCCAACAAAAATCTCTGCGCCACAGGCCTGGAATGGAGGGAAAAAGAATCTGATGTCAATGAAAACTCCAACAGTTCTTCTGCTGAATGAAAAGATGGAAATTGACAGTTTTGGATTTGAAGCCGAGACGAGATATGCCAACCTTTGCATGGATGGAGAAAACGAGAAGTATTACTATTTTCGTCGATTCAAGATGAAGTTACAAGAGGGAGAGGTATGCCTTTTTGTAGGGATGTTGCATTTACCTATGGACAATTTATAACATCTATACATTCATATCAGGTTTTGAGGTGACCGAATTTGCCTTTCAGACACAACTTACAGTCACTTCTTACTTGTAATTTGACCTTCGTTATATTCTTGCACTCGTTTATTGGGTATTATGCATACTTTGAGTAAATAGGCACAGATTTTTGCTTTAGTGACCTTTTGAGGAAAGTCAGGGTTCTTTTGAAATTTTGGAGACCTCCACCCCAACCCACCCCAATAACACTTGACCTGATCCGGCCCTGCATTCGCGCACTCAGAAGCTGACCACAACAACGCTTGATCAATAAATAATTCGGGTGTTTTCATGGAAGGTTGACACATAAACGGTGTAAAAAAAATTAATTGGATCTGTTACATTAATCTTGTATATTAATTAAGCGAAAGGCTTTTGAAGGACAATAATTTTCTAAACCATATTAAGTTGATACTGCTTTTTGTTATTGGGAAATCGAATTTACTTCTGTGAATATTTTTTTATCGCACTGCTTTTTTCCTTGAAAAATGTCACTCCTGACCAATAAAATAAGCATGACACAATTGTGTATCATTTCAATTAGCCACACATTGCATTTGAAGTCTAAATAGCGTGACTCAATTTAGAATACACTCATTAGCTGCACACATTTTGTACCGTACTTACTCGCTTATAAATCAAGTCCATCTGCAATATTGATAGACCATAATCTGTTGTCGCAGAATGAGCCGGTAGGTCAGATTTAATTTGTTTGTTCTACTCCTAACAAACTGCTAAGACCTAGATCTGTCGGCGTATTATGCGATTTGGGTCTGTGCAGTTAGCAATTGGACTTGACATACAAGCAGAGGCGTAGCTAGGAGGGGGGGGGGCAGGGGGGGGGTACATATGTCCCCGGGCGCCATACTAGTGGGGGCGCCAAAATGGGCTTTGAAATAGATTGTAACGGGTAATGGTGATTTTGTTGATGAAAATAATGGGTTTCAGAGTTGAGGTGGGGTGGGGGGAATGAATATTGTCCCCGGGCGCCAAACACTCTAGCTACGCCTCTGCATACAAGGGAGTATATAGATTACCTGCCACTACTTCACCAGCTGCCTGCACTTCAAAACATCAACGTAAAGATTATAAAGATTTTATAAAATCTATATAAACTAAGAGACAAAGGCAATATAAATAAAAACCTTAAAACATTGTTGAAATGTATTGTACAAAACGCATTTCTTTACAAAGTCCAAAATGTGTTTCTGAGAAGTGCTTATACGGTTTTCTTCAAATAGTTCTGCCACATAGTGTGGGAATCAGCACAAAATACAAGAATGTGATCCACTGTCAATTGACAGGTGTAGGGTACAATCTCGGGTTGATGCTGAACATTTTGGAGATATGCATGAGTTTGGTAGGTGTGTCCGAGACACCCCATCTCTCCAATTCGTACTATTTGTGCCACTTTCCGGTGGTGGGTTTAATGTTCTTGAGCTTGAATGTGGAGTGTTTATTTCACATATTTTGGACAGAATTACGAACATGCTGATTTATTCACAACGTGTTGTTAATATATGGAATCTTCCGTCTGAAGACGGACGGACGATCGCAGAGCAGCTCTGGTTGCTTTAGCTACCTTTCATTACTCTTTGCGCCGATGTGACTAGGCAGCTTAAAGTACATAATACGTGTTCCAGGGCGGCATAAGTACGTCGTGTTTCTGATGTATCTTGGATATTAACGGACTGCCAAGTTTGGAGATATCGTAGGGTGAGCTCAGAGGCGTAGCTAGAGTCTTTGGAACCCGGTGATAAGATTAATTTTTACGCCCCCCCCTCAACTCTGAAACCCATTATTTGTATCAATAAAATCACCATCACCCAACGTAACGCCAAAGGCTATTAAAGAGAAGAAAAAAAACTAATGCATAGTTGCATATTTGCAGCAAACATTCCACATACAACCTATTTCAAAGCCCATTTTGGCGCCCCCACTAGTCTGGTGCTCGGGGACATCTGTCCCCCTCGGCCTCCCCTAGCTACAGCTCTGGGTGAACTGAAGTAATCGTAGGGCCAGCAGGAGTGATCGTATGTTGAATTTGGAGATATCGTAGGGTGAATGTTGTAAGCGTATTGTGTGCTGAAATTAACCATAAGGTGAGCTTGTAGAGGTCTTGGGTAAACTGAAATAATCGTAGGGCTCACCCAACAATTACTCCATCTCATCCTGCGATTACTTCAAACCACCCAACGATAAATCCATCTCACCCTACAATTAATCCATCTCAACCTTTGATTACTCCACCTCACCGTGCGATTACTTCAACTGAACCTATCTAAGCTCACCCTAATAGAACTATTCTAGCGTACCTTTTGATTACTTCGTTTTACCATACGATCTCCTCAACTCTCTTTCTCCAGCTCAACCTACGATTACCCCAGGGTACCCTACGATCGCTCTAGATCATTCCAATAGTGTGCCGTGTGGATGCAACCCACTGAAAATTGGTGTAAATCCAGTCGCCTCTTAAGACAAGCAGCGAGGATGCATTGGGCCTCCTTATACACACCCATCATACGCGCAGTAGGCACTTATGTTTAAATAAGAGCTTTAATATTTTCCAAGACTCCATCTAAAATATCTAACTTAATATACAAATAAATAGCTGTCGATCGAGAGAGAGAGAGAGAGAGAGAGAGAGAGAGAGAGAGAGAGAATATAAAAACATCAGCGAAGTCTTAAACTGCAAGCATTTCTATTTGTATACCAGCCCAACTTTGCTCATATCTAAGATCAGAGTTGTCGAAATGTCTGAGACCTTATTTGCTTTTACGTGGAGGTATAAACGTATAAACAAATACACATCTTTTTTTATCCGGTCACCTTGGTCTTACGAATATCGCTTCATTCGTCATGCATTGCGAACACTCAAATCACTTTTTTGTTTCATAAATTGGTCTTAGTGTACACTAAATATACTTTTGACATATCTTTCTCCTATGAAATGAATGCCCTCTAACCATGGTAACGGTTTATAATCTCAAGCGGGACTTACAAATTTCAGGGGTTAAAGAAAACCTCCATGATAGAAGATGAAACCGGTAAGAAGATGGTCGCCATTAACGTATTCTCCCTGTCAATAAAAACTTTGAAACAACACATGACTCAGATGTTAGAGAAGCAGGGAACAGGTGTCAAGGACACGGAAATCCATTGGGTGCTGACTGTTCCGGCCATCTGGAGTGACGGCGCCAAACAGTTCATGAGGGAGGCCGCAGAAAAGGTTAGAAAATGTGGATGCACGGGAATTGAAAGATGACTTCCAAATCAGAGGTGTTTCCGTTTACCTTTCCTTATTAGATCCATCTGTCATGATAGTATTCTTAAATTAGAAAAATCTCCCCCCCTCTCTGTCTGTCTGTCTGTCTCTCTCTCTCTCTCTCTCTCTCTCTCTCTCTCTCTCTCTCTCTCTCAGGGACACTCATGTTTAAATACGATTAGGCACGGGCCTTTTAGTTTCCTTTTCCACTCATCTAAGTTCTAAGTTTATCACTATTTCAGAAATCAGCATGTAAATCTCACAGCACATTTCTTTTTTAAAATCCAGGCTGGAATTCCATCTGAACAACTAAGCATTGCTTTGGAACCGGAAGCTGCATCGCTTTTCTGTCAGTATCTTCCGGTTGAGAAGTTAAACAGTCAAGATGGCAATGTACAGTTTTCTTCCGCACCTCCAGGGACCAAGTACTTGGTATTGGATCTTGGAGGTATGCAAAGAAATATTTGAATGCTAAGTAATATGAACACAGAACCCAATGTTGATTTCTTTCAAATACTTCTCGTACGGACTGGTTCGACATCATGGTGTATCCATTTTTAAACTAACAAGTTTTTCTCCTCCAACACAGGAAGATTTCACAGAAAGAGGATGAATTATGAACTGTAAGGTCTATACAGTAACCAACCCCTGCGAATAAAGGTGATATAAAGAGATTGAATTTAGCACACATACATTTTGGTAGAAAATAACTCATTTTTATATCGAGCTTTGCAAATGGAAGATATATTAGTCTCACGACATAGCTGTCGACCAAAAAAGTGCAACATATTTTGACATTGTATTGATGATATTTCCAGAACATAACAAACGCAATGGAATTACCTTTAAAATGCTCGTTTTCAGTGCTTAAACTGCAGTGTTCGTATGTAACTGGTAGAATGAGCTACTTTTGTCAGGTCAATTTTCCAGAAAGGGATTGTGACCGTAATGGTGAAAATTAAGGTTAATTCGCCAATTGGATTCAGGACAAGGTCATTTAAGAGTTATGCGTTGGTACGTCACTGTCTTTTGAATGTATATGTGTAGTTTTTCAGTCTTCTTGCGATTCTGAAGCGATAAAAGACTCGTGAGAAAAAGTCGAATCGAGCGAAGGGTTGTGGTCACGCTTGCACTCTTTGTGTTTATTTATATTACCGATAAGGGGAATTCATGTTGTCAGAGATTTCGCCGTACTTTATTGATAAAACGTAGACTGATGTGGTTTCGTTTACCTTTTCGGACATTCACTGCTGGTCGCACCCTCTCTGTTCATTTAATCTTTTGGTTTAAGTTTAGATAAGTACTTTGAATTAAGTATTATTATAAAGTCTCTGAATCCTGAACCTAAATCAGGAAATGAATTTTAAAAATTTATAAATGAAGCAAGTAAAACTCGTATAAATTAAATAATACGAGTCCAAAATGATTCTAAGTGTGACGACACATAAAATTTCCAGCGTGGTAAGATCTACAGGTAGACCTGCAACATTCCGAATAGATTCAATTGATCCTCAACGTGGATTTGTACGTGAAAAATCACAAGTAATTCAAGAAATTCCAATAGTGTTGGTTTCAGTGAATTTTCCTTCTGAGCAAAATGAGCAGCAACTGACTGAACGATAAAACAATTACTCAGTAATTGTTCAGTATAGTCATGGATATATTTCAACGCATGATTATTCCTTTCTTCGCAGAGAGATTCTATACGATATAAACTTTCATTAGGTAGTACAAATTGATCATAGTTTCCTTTATCGGAACTCTAAAATAACCATACTGATACAGGATCGCTTTTACTGATATTTCTGGTAAAATCGAACACATCACCATCATAAAATTTAACAAATCGATTTCGTGGAAATATTACACTGGACAACAAATTTTTACAAAAGTCATGTTACTGAAATAAAATTAGTCAATTCTTATCAATTTTTATGTGCTGAACACGAATATGACAGTCAAATTGCAAAATTGGCTCTAGTTGTTTTGTAATCTGCAAGAAATTAATGTTTACATAACGAAATGCATTCCAATAGTAAAAGGTCAACTGTAATAGCCTACCTATAAAAAATCAAGTCATTGACTACATCTTAGGTTTCTTCGCCTGTCTCTTGTACAGCTGTTCGGGAGCATCTCTGAGGAGTGTCCAGCAGTAGTCAGCCAGCATTGTAGTGGACCATTTTCCCTGGTATCTTTGTTCCATTGTTGCGATATCTTGATGAAAACGTTCGCCGTGTTCATCACTAACAATACCACAGTTGCTAGGAAAGAAATCCAAATGGGAATGAAGGAAGTGAATCTTTAGAGACATATTGCAGCCAAGTTTCTTATACTTCATCAACATGTCTTCTACTAGTTCCTTATAGTTTTCTGCCCTAACATTTCCGAGGAAGTTTGTAGAAACTAGGCGAAAAGCATTCCATGCTTGTTTCGCGTCACCTTCCAGCAAGTTGTTGAACCGATCATTTTTGAAAAGCTCTCGAATCAGAGGACCAACAAAAACTCCTTCTTTAATCTTTGCTTCGCTGAGTCGAGGGAATTTTTCATGCAGGTATCGGAATGCTGGCAAAGTGCGGTCAATGGCTTTCACGAAGTTCTTCATCAAACCTAGTTTGATGTGAAGGGGTGGTAGCAAGATTTTCTGAGCCTCAACCAGAGCTGGGTGTTGGATATTCTTCTCTCCAATGGCTACATTCTGCCTGTGAGTCCATTCCTTCCTCATGTAGTGCATTTCCCTTGCTCGGCTATCCCACTCGCATAAGAAACACATGTATTTTGTATATCCTTGCTGCAGTCCCATTAAAAGGGCAACTACCTTCCAATCACCACAGATGTGCCAGCTGTACTTGTTATACTCAATGGAATTCAGTAGCTGCTTTAAGTTATCGTATGTCTCTTTCATGTGGACAGCATACGCTACTGGAATAGATGGAAGAATGTTTCCATTGTGCAAAAGCACAGCCTTGAGACTCAGTTTCGAAGAGTCCACAAATAGTCTCCATTCTTGTGGGTCATGAGTGATTTTTAAAGCATTCATGAGGCCCTCAATATCGGAACAGAATATCAGATTACTTTCCTTTCTGAAGAAAGGCTCCAATTGCTGGTGGCGCTTTCGATATGCAGTAATTGTGACATCTTCTTCTAGAAGATTCCATTGTTGGAGTCTTGATCCTAGCAATTCTGCCTTGTTCCAAATCACGAATCAGGTCATTTAGTTCTTCCTGTGTTATTCTGTGTGGGGTTGATGATGCACCACAGTGAAAATCTGGATCACTGCATGCTGATGGACCAGGAGAAGAACAGGTCGACTCACCTTTGTCTTTGTCAGATGAATCAAGAGAATATTCTGCTGGAGGTTCTGGAATAGGAAGTCCCTCACCATGTGGAACTGGTCTCAATGCAGATGGAATGTTTGGGTAGACTATTCTCGACTTCTTTCGCTTCGTTATTCCGCCGGAAAGAGGAGGAACCAAGCAGAAGTAACAGTCATTTAGGTGGTTGCTTGGCTCTCTCCACACCATTGGGACTGCAAACGGCATTGATGACCTTTTGCAATTCAACCACTGTGAAAGCTGTGTTGTACATGTAGCACAACATATATGCGGAGCCCAAGGCTTGTCTTGGTCACCAACCTTGCATCCGAAGTAAAGGTGATATGCCTTCTTCACTTGAGAATTGATACTTTTCTTCTGGTTGGCAAATGTCACTTCCCCACAAATATAGCAAAAATTGTCCGCGGTATTAACACACTTTCGAGACATTACTGTTCTTTATTGTACGTAAATGGATAAAATAATAAGTTTTATAACAGTAGCTTGAACTGTCTCGCAAAACGTCTAAAATATTTTAAATGCTGAACCTATCTGATTGGGCTTTATATAGTACACTGCTTACATCAGCTTCAGCAGCCGCCTGGCATTAGTATAATAGGCCTACACATGTATAGTACACTGCTGACGTCAACTGACTTCAGCAGCCGCATGGCATTAGTATTGCATTGCATCAGAAAATGATGCAATCAACTGTGGATGATGTGAGCATGATGGTATTATGCAATGTTACATCATTATTCCGGATGTTGCTGCAGTCCTACTGGAGAAATTTAGACAGTGAAACATAGAAAATGAGGTATATGAATATCTTCAAAACGAGAGCCAATAAAAAATTTTCACGGTTATATTCGTGTTCGGCACACCAAAATACTACAGATTAGGGCCTTTTCAAGTCAGTAATGATTTCACTGTTGACCAGTGTTATTACTGCATTAGTCCACGCATGCGCATTATGATCAATAATTTCAATCGAAGTACTTTCCGATTTATGATTCGCTTCGTAAAAAAATATCTCTGTTTATCGTTTTCACAATTATTGGAAAGTTTTTATTTCCAGCTTAGCGACATCTTTCATCGACGCTTCGATATATTTAACTATTTTTTGCCTGACTCGTTTATTTTTTCACGTCTGGGATTAGTTGAACCAAATATTGGCATCGCTTTTGTAAAATGTTCCATAACTCGCTCACCCACACAATTTGTTTTCGAAAATTTCAATGGTTTTATTTCATTGACACTGAGTTTTTCATTTGTCGGATATACTGCACGATTAACTGCAGTTACCGGATACGCTCGTTGGTAATACGGTTTCTCAATACCGGCTAACATTCCTGGAACTTTTATTTAATTTTACGCCGTGCTGCAATCGAACTTGGTCATATTTGTCACGGTTAATCCAAGTATCGTTTACTCCTGCAGCATCGTCTACCGCTATAAATTTGTTTTCCTCTAACAAGATATCTTTGATTGTCGAGATAATTATTAATCGTCGCCGCTCGTTGGTCATTCACTGTAGCATCGATGACTTTGCTATTGCGCATCATTAAAAGTGTTGACCACACATGACACGCACTATCGTCGTTAATTTTTTCTTGGCATCACGAATACGTTTAATCAGAGTTTTCGTCGGATCAACCAGAGCTCTCCTCGGCAAGTCAGGGGTTCGTATATTAAGATCAAATCTAGATTTAGAAGTGTACATACAAACGAAGTTGTGTGTGCAATGTGGTGTTAAAAAATACAGATTGCTGAAATGATATTTTGATAAAAGAAATACTTATAATACTGACAAGGTAATAAGAAACGCTGAGGATTTTCTCGTTATATTTTCAAAATAATTTATTAGAAAAATAATATTATTATATAAATGGAGCAAAATGAATTTGTAAAACATCCCATCATCAAATATTATGAGACAACTTGTGATAATATAACCAGACACTGTCCATTAGAACGACAAATCGGTTTTAGTAACGGATATCTCCAATTTTCTGTTGGGGAAGAAACATTTTTTCTGTCACAGGTTTGTTTACGTTTGTTTTCAGTGAATACTCGAGAAGGGTCTTGTGATTGATCATATTAATTCAGATCAGAAAGATAATTCCTTGAGTAATTTACAGGTAATTACATGGAGTCAGAATTTTGCACCTGGTGGTACTGAAAAGCACAAAACAATTGTACAAAGGGTGGTTAAGTCTGTAAATACAGAGACTGGCGAAGAAATATAATTTCCATCGATAACTGCAGCTGGCAAACATTTTAATATTCACCCGCGCTCGGTACAATATGTTGCAAAACAATTTAACCAAATCGTCGTTGAAAAGAAATATAAACAGTAAAACCCATTTTAGTATTGTGAGGGAAATACCTCTATCAAGCAAAGTTCTCTCCCATATAGTGATTAAGCAGTTACCCCTCTAGTTATTGCATAATGTATTTTTTGTTGTGTCATAGTAGCTATTATATTCAATAATTTTACTGTCTGCAAGGCCAAAAACAGTTTAAGAAAATGTTTTACTTACATGTTCACTTCCACGAATAAACTTCCAGACTAACTGGGAGAAAAGTATGGTTACCTTTTATAGTGTACACAGACTTTTCCAGAAATCACATGATTCTGAAAATTCAGTAAGTCAGGAATTCAATCAGTCTGGAATTCATTCAGTTTATAAAACAAAACGAGCAGCAACGAGGGTGGACAGACCGAAAGTATTTCAGACAAACCGAAACTATTTCAAGCAAGTCGAAACTATTTCAGACAAACCGAAAATATTTCGCAGACAAAAGAAAAGAGAAATCCTTTACGATTTTACGCTACAGACCCGACGCTGATTGTGTTTTGGAGACGAATTGAAAATCCTTTAGGATTTCACAAACAGACTAATTTGTAAAACCTCACCTCGTAAATCAATCAGATTATTGGATTGGTCGGTGAGTTTGAAATTAATTCTCGTTAATTGTGTTGTGACGCTGATTGTGTTTTGGAGACGAATTGAAAATCCTTTAGGATTTCACAGACTAATTTGTAAAACCTCACCTCGTAAATCAATCAGATTATTGGATTGGTCGGTGAGT
Organism: Unio delphinus; assembly: GCA_029339505.1. NCBI lineage: Eukaryota > Metazoa > Mollusca > Bivalvia > Unionida > Unionidae > Unio > Unio delphinus. The sequence goes on from JAQISU010000236.1 coordinate 7,177,405, forward strand.
TTGAAATTAATTCTCGTTAACGAATCATTATAACATCGCATATAGACTGCATTAGTTGGATCCTCACTGATTAAAAATCCGGGTGGAGCTGTTGGTGCAAATGGATATAAAATATATCCCTGCTGGGCTTGATTTGATCTTTCGAGATTTATTTGGTAACTTCCTTCGATGACATCACATACTAAATTCACTGCAATCACCGAGGATAGATTGACGTTTTGAGGAGCGATATGCCTACCACCACCATCTGGGTCATTATTATGTTTGAGGATAGTTTCTTGTTGTTGTTATTTTTTTCCATGCGTCGTGAATCCTTTTGAAACCATCATCTATAGCATCATTGAGAGATTTTTTCATCTCTGAGACATTATATCCTGGAAACTTAAACGTGGGAATATCATTTACGCGTATGTTATGTTTCTTTGCAAATTCTGTTCTCGTTTGGGGGTGATCATCACCTAATATAAGTTGAATAGTTCGCAAATTAAATTCTTCCATGTCGGCGATAATTTTGTTATATATCTCCATGTACTTGATGACATTCTTTCGGTTGGGAGGAATTGTACTAATTTCCGTTATAAGTTTATTTCTAATTCGCTCAAATCGCTATTCATTTTTGTGAACTGTCCGGTAATATCTGGTTCGTCTATTGTAAAATATCCTGTATTATGAGCTTCTGATAATGCTCTTAAACGATTAAAAAGATTATCTAATGGTAACACATATGTTAATTCAGGGCGAGGGGGTATTATAGGAGGAACAAAAATATGGAAAATGGACGATTTTGCTTTATTGTAACCATGATAATCCTCTTTCGTTGAAATATAATCAGATTTATGTGGTTCAGGTAGTGGTCACCTACTCTCTGGTTACAAATATTAAAATTATTAATATCAGTTAATTAATTATTATTAATAATAATTATTATTAACTATTAATATTATAATAATAATTATTATTAATTATTAATATCAGTTCATATCTGTAAAGTATTAGTAGCGATGCGATATACATCCCTGACCCATTCGGCAGCTTTAAAATTATCAATTTACTCGGGTTTTACATACCTTCTTCTGTTTGGGACATTGACAACGGCAAAACCTTCAAGCGTGAATTTATCATTATCTTTGTTGTGGCTCATGGCAGAGGTTGTGGTTGAAATTCAGGTTGTGGTTGAGGATGTTGCTGGGCATGGGAGGGGTGGTTGAACTGCTTGGGAACTGCCAGAGGTATCAACAGGCAATGTTTCAAGAGCTACTTGTGTTGCCTCAGTTGCTGTAACAATATTCTTTGTTGGTTCAACGTTTGGTTTAAATAATTGTTCTGAACCATCTACAGATTTTAACTGAGATTCCTGGCAAGTTTGTAATTTTTGTTTGACAGAATCACGGACGAGGATACATTTCTTAATTGCCTCTAGTCGATCACGAGCTAATCGAGCTGTGTAAGATTCCATTATTGATATAATAATGATTTAACTGCTCACACTACAGCAGCAGAGAGTGTGCGACTAACATCGAGTGTTTAAAAGGTAAACAAAACACAAATACAACATTTGAAAAACACTATCGACAAAGATAAAGTAACAAATGAGCTAAACAAATTACAGAATCTCTCGTACATGCATTTGTATCATTCGTAGGTGGCACTGCGGATATGACAATACACGAAAAGCTTCAAGGAGGTGGCCTAAGGGAGGTATCTAAAGCCAGTGGAGGCCCATGGGGTGGAACGGAGGTAGACGTGGCCTTCTATAACCTGCTGATCAGCATAGTGGGAGGCCCTGCGATGCAGAAGTTCAGGAGAACACAGGTGTACGATAACCTTGATCTGCTAAGAGAATTTGAGTCGGCCAAGAGGAATATCAGCATGGGAACCAAAGATACAGTAAACATAAAGGTAATGCGAAGTAAAATATTTTGAAGGCTAAATTTTTTTTACGGATTTTGTTTTTCAAAATTGCTTTTAATTGGAAATTAGTTTTCTTTCTTTCGCGTGCCTTGAAAAATATTATAATCGAATGGAAAATATGCATCAAAACTTTACTGAAATCCAATGTGCAGTTTGAATGTTATGTCCGAGTAGTTTTAAATGAACTCTGTCTCTCTGTCTCTCTCTGTCTCTCTGTCTCTCTGTCTCTCTCTCTCTCTCTCTCTCTCTCTCTCTCTTACTGGACTATCGTAGCAAGATACGGGTTAAGATCTATACTTACAGGAATGTTGTTTGTGTTATTCCAAAATATCTCTTTAGGAAATATGATTGGTGGTAAAACAGAGAGAGAGAGAGAGAGAGAGAGAGAGAGAGAGAGAGAGAGAGAGAGAGAGAGAGAGAGAGAGAGAGAGAGAGAGAGAGAGAGAGTTTATGGTCGCCTGTATTGTTAATAAAGCGGTATAATGACTTAGATCAACTGTAATTATATTTTAAAAAAAATGAATTACCTCTTGTTGGTTCATCCTATAGGGGGTTTCACGGATACTAGCTCACCAGAGGGCGTATCGGTGCAGCTCACTTCCGGATAGTTCAATAATTAGAAATGGCAGACGTAGATCAAGAAAATTTGACAAACCGCTCACATTTTGCAAACAGGATCGATATCTCACTATCTTAAAATGAAATTCTATCAATATTTGATAAATTGTTGTTACATCTTTATTTTTTTTCACTAACTTGCGCTGCAGCCAGCTTTTAAATAAATGTTTTCTGCCCGTTTCAGATCTTCATCATCTTTCCATTACTACATTATGTACTAGTTTGTGTTATTTGATGGTGCAAAAGTGTATCGCTGCGTAAAAAGGTCTTGCAATTTATCTCGCTTAAAGAATATGGAAAAGATGTTTATTTTTTTTTAAGTTTTAATCATAGCAGTAAATTTATGTTGAACGACAACAAAAAATTTCTAACTTTTTAAAGTTCTTTTATTATTGATTTAGACTGTTGCATTTCTATTGATGTTAATTATATTTTAAATGAAATAACTTTAGTTTCTTTCAAAATGCACAAATGTCGTCCGTGCTTGAACAGACAGGCGCACATACTAGTCTCCTTGATGATTATTCTAATTTTATTTCCTGGAACGGATGGAAATTTTAGAGTATATAATGTGGAGAAATATCTATGTTAGACCCACTATGCATGTAAAGGACATGTGTGGTTCTCACCTATCTGCCTGTCTTTCTGTATGTGTGTCTATCACATTTCATCTGGTGCATTGGGTATGTATATCCTCGAATGAATGTGTTTGCATACGTATATTACATAAACGTACTTCAGGTGAAAAATGAGTATAATTTGATACTAAGAAAGAAAGAGTGACCGATAGAAAAAATCAAAGATGAATATTTGTGAGTATTTATTTATTATTGACTTGTAGGGCTTTTTCTTACAAGCAGTGTCATTTTTTAAAATAATACTGTTTGCAATTTTACATCCGGTTACGTGGATTAATATTGAACCAAAGTAGTATGACGAAATCTATGAAATAATTGTATTTTTAAAACTTACATCTTTAATGCAAGGAAAGTTAAACAGAATTAATCTAATCTTAATAAGGCTGTTCTAAATAAATTGCAGGTGTCAAATCTGAAATCTTGTTAAAGACCCTAGCAGATTTGAAAGTTATTGCATGTACTTGGTGTTCAAAATTCTAAACGAAAATGAAACAAGATAAAACATCGTTAATCTGAAAATTGTATAATTTTTACACCCAAATATGAAACAATATTCCATTAGCATTAATTACATTCCTTTATCGATAGCTAATGTAATTATTGCTTTGTCAAATTCATCTGAATACAATAATATAATGTTTCATTTTTAAAATTTAAAAAAACAACAACAACGTTTGATTTAAAATATTTAGCATTACATATCAGCTGCTGGATTGAATTCGTATTATAATTTTCTTATCGAACTTGTGTAATAACGTTCTTAACTCGTGCTATAAACGAACTATTAGCCTTGCGAAAGTAACTGAGTAAAGAGGATATATCAACATATAAAAAATGCAAATTGTTGAGATTATTTTTCTTTAAAGTTATGTAGCCGAAAAGGTGCAAGAAATGTTTAAAATTGGAGAGCAAGGTGAAATGTTCCTACAAATGTGTCTGAAATTCTGGATAGTGAATCTATATTATCAGGTATAATATAAATATGGACAGTGTATTTAATTTAATTAATTGACATTCTTAAAGTATGGAAAGGAAATATTTAATTATCCGATATAATGTAAGTATGGACACTGAATCTAATTATCTGATTTATTGTCTATAATTATTCTCCTACTATGAACAAAATAAGTTTGACATATATAATTGATTCATTAGTTTTCCTTTGTTAACTTTATGTTTCACTAATCAAGTGTAAACAGCAAACTATCCGGAACTTGAGATTTTTTGTGGGCATGCGCATTGGAGCTAAGGGAGGTAATTTTAGACGCTACGATCGGTAACTCCGTTGTAACCGTGAAACCCCCTAATAGCTTAGTTTATGTCACATTAATTTCAATGAAGCCTCGTTTCCTTTTAATGAAAACTGTATACATCTCCTGGTTTCTCATTGATACAGCGTATGTATGTATGTATGTATGTATGTATGTATGTATGTATGTATGTATGTATGTATGTATGTATGTATGTAAGATGGCATATTGTTTATTCATAGACAAAGTACTTAAGTGACAGTTTATGCGAGGATAAAGCAATTAAGTGACATATGCAGTAGTTTATTAGCGAGCAAGAAAGGAAATGAAGGAAATGCCCATGGAAGTGAGCTACAGCTTAGGACATTAACAACCGTGCATTCAATTTTCTATGTACATACTTAGAAAACTAACAACGGTGAAGTTAGGTCTATCTTTATAAAGTCGATAATTGATAAGGTCTATATTTGAATGGACGCAAACTTTCGATGCCCTGGCCAGATTTCAGAATACGTTCATGTTACCATTTGTGTAATGACAGTGTATTTTTGAAATTATTTGATGAATAATGGGCGTTTGTCAATTAATAACATCACTTTTATAATTATTGTTACAGCTTCCCGCGTCTCTTAATGAAATATGTCAAGAGATGAATGAAAATGACTTCCAAACCTGCGTTGCCGAGTCCGTCCATAGCAAAAGTTTGAACGTAATCTCTGACAAAATCCGTCTTCATCCGGATCTGATGCGTGGTTTGTTCCACAAAGTTACCACACATATAGTGGACCACGTCAAATCTTTGCTGTCACAAGGGGCTGGGAAAGATGTCACTTTAATTCTTATGGTGGGCGGTTTTTCTGAGTCTCCCTTAGTCCAGGATGTTATGCGTGGAGAGTTCCACAACAAAAACGGTTTGAAGGTGATAATTCCGAAAGAGGCTGGCATCTCTATCGTGAACGGAGCTGTCATTTTTGGTCGACTTCCGGAAAAGATTCAATCCAGAATATTACGTTACACATATGGCGTGAAAGTCACACCAGAGTTTGAAGATGGAAAACACCCAGAGAGCAAAAAATTCTACGTCGATGGAAAAGCCAGATGTGAGGGAGTTTTCAAGCCATTTATCACAATGGATACAGAAGTCAAACGCGGTCACCAAGTAACTCAGGTGTACAGTACTACAGGGGAGTTCCAAAAAGATTTAAAGCTAGCAGTTTACACGTCACAAGAAAAGGCGCCCAAGTTTATTACAGACCCCGGATGCCAGTTTCTTGGTGACCTGGATATCATCATACCGAACCCAACCAAGGAGGAACGTTTCTTGCTTGCTGCGTTTATATTTGGTGATACAGAGATGAAAGTCGTAGCAATGGAGAAAGACAATAAGATTCCTTTCGTAACAGCTTTCAAGATGACTGAGTAAAGTTTGATGCACATCATATTGTTCTATTTTGATTGGAAGATAGAAGAACCATTATATTTTGATTGGAATAGAGAAGAAACATTATATTTTGATTGGAAGATAGAATAAAGATTATATTTTGATTGGAAGATCGAATAAAGATTATATTTTGATTGGAAGATAGAAAAAAGATTATATTTTGATTGGAAGATAGAATAAAGAATTTTTTTGATTGGAAGATCGAAGAAACATTATATTTGGCTTGGAAGAAAGAAGAAACATTTTATTTTGATTGGAAGAGACAAGTATTTTTTTTATTTTGATTGGAAGATAGACAAACCCCAGTTTATTGTAATTGGAAAATAGAAGAAACATTATATTTGTATTCAAAGGTTGAAGTAAGATTTTGTAGTGGTTTGGAAGAAAGAAGAAATAATTTTATCTTGATTGCAGGGTATAAAAAGCAATTTGTTTTCTTTGGAAGACACAAGAAACATTTTACTTTTTGATTGGAAGATGGAAGAATTTTTTTCTTTTTTTAGGAAGATAGATTGGAAGATTGTTAAATATTTTATTTTTTATTGGAATGTAGAAGTAACACTTTGTTTTCATTCGAAAATAGATTAACATTTTAGTTTGATTGGTAGATAGAATAAACATTTTATTTCGATTGGTAGATAGAATACACATTTTATTTGTTTGAAATAGCTTGAAAACAATTATTTTGTAACTTAACAAGTTGTTATTTCTGTACTACACTAAAGAAGCATGTAAACGATGGTTTTGAAACCAGAGATGCCTGTAACATAATACATTTGCTTCGGTGTTTGACAGTAATCTTTTTGTTGTTGAAATAGATCAAGCGCAAATTGTAAACAAGGCAAACTATACACACAAAAAAAACTAAATGCGATGTCTATTAGGTGTATGGACATTCATATCAATATGGTTAATGTCTATTAGCGGTATGAATATTCATATCAATATGGTTAATGTATATTAGCGGCATGAACATTCAATTCAATATGGTTAATGTCTATTAGCGGTATGAAATCAATATGGTCAATGTCTATTAGCGGTATGAACATTCATATCAATATGGTTAATGTCTATTAGCGGTATGAAATCAATATGGTTAATGTCTATTAGCGGTATGAAATCAATATGGTTAATGTCTATTAGCGGTATGAACATTCATATCAATATGGTTAATGTCTATTAGCGGCATGAACATTCAATTCAATATGGTTAATGTCTATTAGCGGTATGAAATCAATATGGTCAATGTCTATTAGCGGCATGAACATTCATACCAATATGGTTAATGTCTATTAGCGGCATGAACATTTCATATCAATATGGTTAATGTCTATTAGCGGTATGAACATTCATATCAATATGGTTAATGTCTATTAGCGGTATGAACATTCATATCAATATGGTTAATGTCTATTAGCGGTATGAACATTCATATCAATATGGGTAATGTCTATTAGCGGTATGAACATTCATATCAATATGGCTAATGTCGTTACAAACTTATGACGAGGAAAAACATTTCTTATGTAAAACTTTGGGTTCTCTCAACTTGGCCCTAGTATAATGAGGGATATAAATTCGTATACATTGTTTGTGATATCAGAATTTTGAAGTTTTCTGTTGGTATTTTAAGGTCAAGGATACAAGTTTACAAACTGACTTCAATATATGAGTCTATGAAATCCGTTAAAATAGTCCCATAAAATGGCGTAACTATAAATAACTTGCAACATACGTCGCGGATTAAATTACCTGCATGCGACAGGCACAAAGCCAAAAATTAGGTCACAACATCTCAATTGCAAAGGGCACATAATCTTTCATGGTGATCTATATGTTCCGACATTCAGGCAAATGTGTCTTAATTTACGCCCAAAACATAGCATGGAATGGTTTCTTCCATAATATATGGATATGGCTAGTTAGCAAACTAATAATCTCGTAAAGTCGTGATCTAATTCATCTTTTTTTTACGGTTCCATATTTGGATGTCAGTATCAGCACATTTCATTTTGAATAAACATTTGCAGACTTTATCATTACCAACCTACGGATATCAAACTTCTCCAAATACATCGGAAAAATATCAATGTCTGATTTCTTCATTCCAAATCATCCAATTTATATTGCCACACTTAGAAAATCTACTATTAGGCATTGTAAATAATTCGTCCAATATTTAATCGGTCGTATGATGTACATGGATTTCGACTAATTTATTGTATATTCACTATAAATAAGAATTTCTGTCTAGCTTCAGATTGTATTTAAGTAATTCGCACATACCTTTTTATATCGGGTACACGACTGCAACATCAAACTTGAATTACATAGGATAACACGGGTAATATCTTTGTTTCAAAAAGTTGAAAAAGATTCCATGCAGAAAGTGTTCCGAATCTAAGTAATCTGCTTTTAAATGAAACAAATAATTCCAAACTTGTTCTGATAAAATTGCCTGGTATTTATAATACCAAACTCCACCTGATGAAAAAGAAATATAAAAAGTAGAACAAATACAGAAGAGAGACAAAATAGACTAAAATATTGGTTGGTAAAAAGCAAAACCGAGTCGATGGATTCAATTTTATATCATTTGGATTAATTTCTTTTTCGTATTTTTATATCATATGTTGAAATCAGTCGAAATCAAGAAAAATCCTTATATATATATATATATATATATATATATACGGATTTTTCTTTATGTCGAGTTTTATATTTGTTTCGTCAACCATTTTCGCTTAGAGAACATGCATACATTTAACAAAATTCAATTCCTCGATAACACCTGGAATAGAACTGTTTTGGCCTTTGTACAATAACTACTGGAACACCTGTTATAAATCCCCGTGAAACGGCGAATAGGGGCGATAATTCACCAAATTTTAACGCAAAAGGTATAAGCAAATTGAGTGCGACTTATCTTTCTTTATATAAAGCCTTGTGCCGAGCTACGTGTTAATCAGTCAAGTCCTTTAAAGAGCAATATACTTAGAACGAAATACGTACGATGTACAGTGTAACACCATACTTTGTCGGTATAGAACATGGCGGGGCATAACGAGTAAGATGCATGCTGTTTTACTGTAGTTTTATTGTGTTAATAATATCCATAGTCCCCCCCTCCCATTGTTTCCACTAAGAATGCTAACGTGGTACCGTTTTGTTCAAGCTGCGAATGTTAGCATATTTGGTGAAAATAATTTTTCCTTCTTTTTTTTTTTTTAAATGGACAAAAGTATAACATTTAAGATATATGAGAATCATGTGGAGAAAGGTGAAGAAACGGCAATTTCTTTCTCAGAGCTTAGTGATGAAGAAATCCAGGTAATTAGTACCACCATGGTATTAAATCTCTCGAGGGATAATGTTGTGCGTGTGTGTCTCTGTGTGTGTAGCACACACACACACACACACATCTCCACCTAAACCAGCCTGTGTCGGGCGCCTCACTGTATTCTTTGGAAAGGGAATCGGCTCCCATTTTGTTTTATATCGCTAATAAACCCGAACACCTTCAGAAAACTTCCAAAACTAGAAGAAAAAAAAAACAAGCTTTAGTGGCATGATGAAAAGGGTACATTTACTTATTTCCCATGCGATCATGCAACAGTTAAAGTTATTTTTTTTCATTCGATGATAAATATTTATTGTTAAACCAATTTGTCAGTGACTCTTAGTGTTTGTCATCCTGATTTATTTAAACATTAACATTTGAATTGTTGAATAGTTGCAAACAATGAGAGAGATGTAGTCCCTGTTTGATATTGATACCACGTACTTTTCGGTACATGAACTGTGATCTTCGAAATATGTGAAAGAAGAGCAATAAATCTACTCAATCTAATTAAAATCAGATCTCCGCTGTCCTACGTGAAAATCGGACGACGACCGCTTATTGTTCTGGTTACCTTTGATGGAAATGGAAATGCATCTTTCAATAATATGAAAACGATTCAAATCATTCGGTACACATTCATGATCTTCATCCACACGATTCAGTCTCCAAACATGAAGATGTAAAACTTCATCTGAATTTCTGATAATAAAAATTAGTTCTTATGGTAATAACATAGGTTACCAGAACATGACCCCTAAGCGGTCGATGTCAGATATTCATGAATAATAGTGGATATCTGATTTTAATCAGATTGTAAGTCTATTTCAATTAGATTGTACTTTTGCTAATGTATATATTGAATTTATTTCGAATACATTAATATAACAATGCAACTTGTCTCTTTTGGATTTTAGATGATTGAATGTGTAGAGGCTTAAATTTCTAGCATTGAACTTATAGCTGATAATAATTTGCTGGAAACGGCATTACGCTACCCCATGACAGTTACAATGAAAGGTCTAAATTACCAAACAAATTGTTCATTAAATTATTTGTGTTGTCTTATTTCCATTTTATTAAAACTAATTTGCTCCAAGTTTTGTTATGTCCAAGTTTCTCGTTGAGACTCTCATTAAAACAAGATAACTTCAATTCTTAAAGAATTTGTGCAGGGGAGGGGGGATTTTTCCACTTTGTATCTTTAGAAATGTCCTGTAAATCAGATTTATATTGCATTATTATGAAAACGTGCATCACCTTTGTCTCGCTCTTGATTAAAATATTACATATCTTTCAACACCTACCATTGCGTACCGCCATTCATTCGGTACACGTGGTCATAAACCTGTGATTAACGGTTGAGCAACAGTTTTTGTCGAACAAAATACATGAGAGAATATGCAATGTATTCTAAGTATAAGCAAATGTAGAGCACTTGCAGAATTGTACAAACAGATTTGCAACTACTTTATATTACGCATTGTTCAGTATTGGAACAACTTGATCAAAGGTTGAGTTCCTTTTGTCCGATTGCTTGGTAGAGTTTCGTACTATATCTTGCAAACAATGATTCGTCCTGCATTTATACAGTTTCACTTATTCTCCCCAATCATTTAATCATTGAATCATGCATTTCTCCCTTGATTCATGCATCGATCTGTGACACTTTAAATGTGTCAAATCATTTCTCATTTTCAAAATATAAAATATTTTATGGCCAAACATATTTTATGTATTGTGTATTGCCGGTAGCTTAGTAGAAACCAATGTTTGGAGATGACACCGTAAAAAGGAATTTCTAAGTCGAGGGCTAGCATGCTTTGTCTTTTGCGAGGCTATTTCTGACAAAAGACAAATTATATATAACTCCGATACAGATATTTGCTCTCCTCAGCGCAAAAGTCAACACTCTTTATTTTGCTCCATCCCGTTTACCCGTGAAAAAGAAAATGAACATGATTAACTATAATTTGGTAAATAAAAGTATGTGTTAGAAATACGCCGTCTTTAGCACCATGTGGTCATGAAGGAGTCATGTGATATTATGACGTCAGAAACAGTCACATAGCAAACGAAAACAGCTAACCCGAGATAATCAAACATCCATAGAAAACGTTAGAGTCACACATCCGTGAGATATTTAAAAGAATGAAAGAATCTTTGCTAGAGCTTTCTGGTCGAGATGTTACAGTATTTGTCTCCTGCAAAGCTCTGCCAAAGGAGAAGACAACTAATGTAACCCCCTCAACAGGGATTTCCTGGTCTCAGTGCAAACCTCGATATAGATTTTTTCCCTTTCAAATAAAAATAACCATTTATTTTTGCAATATTGTACAACACTTTGAACACATATAGTAGTTGTAAGGAGAAATTATTTCATTCGGCTTATAAATGTTTTACCAAAATCTAAATCAGGCAAATCATACTATTTATCTACCACTCTTGCAATAATAATAATAATAATAATAATAATAATAATAATAATAATAATAGTTATAAGGTGTTGAAGAAAATAGTTATTTTAAAAATAATAATATAAATAAAAATAATAATTATTATTATTATTATTATTATTATTATTATTATTATTATTATTATTATTTTTACGTGTTGTCTGTCTTGAACTGAAAGGATCGTGAGTCAAATACTTTTGCTTTGCAATAAAATTGAAGGCTGTAGCGTGACAGATCCGAATTACATAATTTATGCACGTGAGAAAACAACCACTAATCGTTTGATAATATTGCTTTCTTATCACATTAATCAAATCAGTGTCACTTGAAAAAAAAGTAATGTTGTTTATATTAAAAAACATTACATTTTTAAAAAGTAGTTCCCATGCGAGTAGGCTCTTTAACTGAGTCAACCTGACTGAGATCCGGAAAGTAAGGATAGCAAATAAGTTATATTTCTCTGTCACGTGAAGGAGAGAAAGAAATCTTAGTGTTGCTTCTTTTAAATAAATGGATTAATAAGTAGAGTAGATTATTTTGCGCTAAAGAAGGCGCTTTGCAAAAACATGTCTCCTAATTTGGATTTAGGCTTAACGAACAATTACACAAAGGAAACAAATTTGTCCCAGAGTGGACAGTTACGCCTATCTCCATTTGGAAAGCGACATCTGGTGGATCAGGTGGCAGAGCAGATTTTCTCATCCCTCAGACGTGAAGGCAGATTACAAGACCAATGTGAACAGTGCAGGGCATCAGCTCAGGTGCAGTAGAAACTGATAACCAACCACTCCACCCAGACTTGTCTCGAGACAGCTCGACATTGTCGTCCTACTGGATTCAGACAGGCCTGAGAGATTGACGAAGAATCTGCGCAATTTCCCGTCCCTTAAATCTAACTTGCGCGCATGTCATGACATGTCTTCCTTCCCCTCACCAGATAGCTTCTGGTCCTGCGACTATGGGCGAGCAACAATGAGATGTAGCTAAAGATCTGCACACAGACGTCTCAGGGCATTTAAAGAAGAAAAGTCAGGGAGGATGTGCAAATGACGAAGATCACGAGAAGTGCAGAATGATAGATTGATCACAAATTGTATCCTCCTTATCTATATTTAAGCCAAACGGATGACCACAAGGCGATAGTTCCCAAAAATCTTAATCGCTGCAAATTGGAATGTATAAAAACTGTGCCGCTAAATAGATACAATTTATATAAACTCCGTGGATGCCGAGGAAAACTGGGTATTGTTGAGACTCGCTTTACTCAACTTCATTCAAACGTCCTCGGTTTCACTTCATATAAACATTAAGGTTAATTTTGATGAAAACGATGTCGCTGTATCGAGATTTCTGAATGAGAACAGAAAGCCTGTATAGAAAACATCATTTCATCATCCAGGAAGCCAGCCTTCAACAATGTCAATGGAAATGTCCAATGCAAATTCAGAGAGCCCCAAGATTCATGTCCTAGCAAAATGCCAAATGGGATTCAGTTCTATGCATACAGGAATGACATGAAGAATATCTATGATGCCTTGAACGGGCCATAGTCATCAGGAACGTTACCAATATTGAGTGCTCTCAGCGCCACACCACACTGCTCACTGACAAAGGAAATTATAATTCCTAGATGTCTAGGACATTAAATATACATCCTCAATCAACCGTCATCAATCTGATCGACTGATGCAAGTGGAAATCAACATCTCGGCGCTCACTCACTGAAACTGAGACATCAATTGTCCTGCTGTCAAATAACAAATCATCTGAAGCAGATGCAAAAACCAGTCGAAAGCTACACAAGATGATTGAACCATTGAAGGCAACGTGGATACTCATGGAACTATATCTTTGGAATACAAGAATGCATCCATCGACCACATATACAAGCTGAAAGGTAGGAGGCAATCCTGTGATAACCAATGGAGGCTTCTCGTTGTTGTTAGTAGGCGGTAAACGCCTCGTTGGAATTCTGCTAAATTACTATGGGCGTTACATTGATTAATGAATGCTGCTTCAGAGTCAATATGGTTTTAGAATAGGATGAGGGCATACATACATAGAGTCAACTGGTCAGATGTTCAGCAGCACAGTGCCGCAACGACCACACTTGTTCAAGAGACTGATGATGATGATGAATGGAGTCAAGCAAGAATGTGTGTTGGCTCCATCTCTATTCAGAACGATGTTTTCTGTCATACTTACTGATGCCGTGACTATGATGCTGGCGTCGACATCAGATAAAGGACTGACAGAGTGCTCTTCAACCTGAGGAGACAGCAGGCGACACCAAAATTATCGGATGACTGTTTTTGATTTCCTATTTCTGACGACTATTGCCTGAATGCAAAATCTGAATCTAACATGTAACAGAGTATCGGTCATTTCTCTTTAGCTCGTAACAGTTGTGGTCTCATAATCAGTCATAAAAGATGGAATCTATGCACAAACGTGTACCACGTAAAACTATCATAACTTTACTTGGTCAAACCCATTGCCATGGAATAAGTTCAACTATGTTGGCATCACACTGTTAGGTGCCGTTCAAACCGATTCTGAAGCCGAGGACAGAAATGCTAAAGTAAGTGTGGCCTTTATCAGCCACGCTCTGCTGACAAAATCACAGTTGAGATTGGCGTGACACATGTTAAGAATGTAATAATATTGACTATCAAAGAAGATCTTATACAGCAAGCTGAAAGGCGGGGGGGGGGGGCTATCTCAAGGTGGTTACTTCGTCATTGAAACACTTCAACATTGACCCCGAGTCTTGGGAAGATCTCTCACAGCATTGCCAAATCTTCATGAACTTCAGATTATAGAGTATTTTTGAAAAAATGTGGTGCACCTTTACTGTTTGGAAAATAATGCTTCACTGTACCACAGGTTGAATTACGTACATAGCTCCTAACTTTTTGTTTCGACCTAACGGCTCCAATATAGGTTAAATTCAACCATGTAATTTAAGTGATTCAAGAACATCCCAGCTGATTAGATACAAAAAAAAACACGAAGATAACTCTTCCAATTCACTTGAAGACATGCAATAAATTATGTTTCTGGTGGTGAAATGTACAATCAAACCTCCAAAGATGCCAGTCCTTAGAAACTGACAGATGAGAAAGAAGCATCTAACTTCGTCTTCACTTAGAGACAGCAAAACTCAATGTTGGAAACATTGCAAAATCCTGTACTCCCAAAACAACGCAGTGATAATCACCCACTCTAACCACAAAAACATATTTGGCCTTGGCGAATTCAAAACGTTTTCGATAAATCCTCTCTTCTTTCAGGGTAAATTCACTGAAATTTCGTTCCTATCGTTACCCTTATTTGTTATTTTACTGACATCTTACAGTTAGCTTTTCGTTTTGTATTCTATCTTCTTGCATTTAATTATAAAGTTTTGGAAGGGTTTATCTTTTTACATTTTTATAATGTTTGGACAATAAATAATCAGTTTGAATTTGTAATTGTGTCAAACTGTCCACTCCTAATTTAGTTTCGTCAACCTTCCTGCTGAGGTGAAACCACCTTGGTAGTTGGTACATGCGCGCTACAGGGCCCGGCCCGTTTTGAATAGTAAGGGGGGGTGGGAAGGTCGGTAGAAAACGTTTATTTTGGGGCCAGTGGTGAGATACTTACGCTATTTTAAGCCATTAATACAAATAAATCGCACGCACTTAAACATTGCCAGTACCTTTGAAGAAATCAAAGAAGTAAAATGGCTAAATGATTAAATCATTATTACCACACAATAATCGGATAACTTCGTTGATCATTGTTCGAAATTGTGAGAAACATTTAAACGAAGATGTGTAAAGGTGAATATATCAGTTCATGATTTTTTAAAATGAATTTAAATGTGTTGCCAAGGTAAATCAAAATGTTAGTGCATTTATATACTTGGCGCTATGAATATAAATGTCATATACAATATATGGACACATGTGATTGGGGGGTCCGTGCGTCACCTAATAAATAAACTAGATTTGGGGTTTCCAATCTTGAGTCAGTCCAAAGTGACCTTTGAAAAGAAACGTCCTTTGTGATTGGTTGGTAAAAAATCTCAATCTCAAACTCACGCTAGAAAGTATTCAAATTTTTAGGGCCATTGGATTCCAGAGAGAAACAGAGCTCCTGTTATCTTCTGACTTTTTATGAACTTTCATGATACGTTTAGCACTAGGGTTCCTTTAAAACACAGATAACCGGTGATAAGAAATTTCCTTGCTCGATTATATGGTCAAAAGTAGAATCAAAAGGTTGATTTTATGCGGATCTATGCGGACCTCTCGCCTCCATACTACTTCGGTACAGGTCTACATGCATGTTGCACAGCGACTCTTAAGTTCATAATTTAAGTGATCTTAGTAAACCAATGGCTTCAATCATAAAACTGCCTTTTGTTAAGTGTATGTGTAAAATAAGCTGTCAATAAATCAATACATTGGAGTTTGAAGTGACATATTACTCTGTAACTTTGTTTACGTGTCGCTAAGTCAAAAACGTATCGAGATATTTATAAATGACTTGCAAAATCACTAAAAAAAACTTTTACATTTGAATGATTAGAAAAGCCTAGCACAAACAAACCCAGTTTAGTTGCGTTTTGCTAATATAAATGAATCCAGAATTTTACTCCAATTGAATGATGTGTTAATCCTTTTCAGCGTGTCTTAGAGGACCAAGCTTGCATTGTTGAGTTTCGTTGTCTCCTCAGTGCAATGTATTTAATACTCGACAAAAGTTTGTATATGATAGCTAAGGAGAAAATTCGGTATGTATGTGGAGAGATATGATTAAGTAGACAGATGGATATATGGATAGAAGGGTGGGTGCGTGGGTGGATGGATGTCTGGCTGATTGGATGTATAGGTTGTCAAACGTACTGCCAAATTCCACATATAAGTAGTGATTGGGGGCGATAGAAGGTCAACGGTGCTTCTGTCTTCAAAAAGGATACCGCACTTCTGGGACAAGCTTTATTAGGACAATCGGGATTAGCACTACAGACAGGGTCCCGGCACTATGAGGACAAAGTACATTATAATAGGGGTGACGTCTACGTACTGAACACGGGGGTGGGGGCATGGCAACAATGTTGCAAAAGCCTGACCTCAATTGAGTGGAACAGTGTTACAAGTGGCTAACCTGAATACACGTTACTCTAGGGACAATACAGACACAAATAGAGACGTGGTCAGAGACATAGACAGAGACATATTACACATAGAATTATGAACATAAATTTATCACACAAAATAGACTCAAATTTGTTTTAGACATGAGAGAATATATACCTTTTTAGGTTATAGAGTGACTATAAAAAGGCATTTCTGTTTCTTCTTCTTCTTCTTCTTCTTCTTCTTCTTTACATTTCTCTTGTCGTCTTCTCCACCTACGTCTGATCTTCTCGATCACATATTTGTATTCTTCTTCTTCCCATTCTCTTTCTTATCCTTTTCTCATTCTTCTCTTGTTTCTTCATCGTATCATTCCATCTTTTTTCTTCTCTTTTTCGTTCTTCTCCTTTTCCTGGTAGGAAGGTATTTTAAATTAAAGTGCTTCGTACACGGAGGTACATTTAGCACTATTTTATGCTAGCAAAGCTAGCTATTTAATTATTCCCGGGGGAAGGAATTGTGCCACATCCCCGCGGGCGTTTATGCATACACAGTATGCTATTTAATTAGGCCGTCAAATCGTAGTCGCTATTGAGCGAAAATCGAAGTGAATGTAAGGCCATGGTGAGAATAGTGCCAACACGCACTCAACCCTATCAACCAATCAGGTAGAAGATACTGGAGGTGCAATGGCACCAAATAATAGCGAGAGAAAAATAGTTTTCTCATATCGCTATGTTGAGGGGTACTGGTCGCAGAAAAGGAGGAAAGAGTCCCGGAAAGCCAGCCGATGTCGTAGATGGATGTCGTTTACTCCCTGGAACGCCCTAGCCATACTTATTTCAAATTCAGTCCAGTTATACTAATGGACGATAATATACCAATATTGTGTAAGCCACCTGTGCAATTGCATCAAATTCTAGAGTTATGAAATTTTCCTAACACTTAACAAACCAATGTTTCAAGTACATAGTGCAAATATAATAAATCTCTAACAAATTTTGTGCTAAAATGTCTATTCGACATATATAGTTGGGTCACTGTTAGGTTGGAATAGCTTGTAAATTTGGAACGGTATTTCGAAATGATCGTGTCAGATTTCTCAAAAGAACTTGTTCGAATAGAGTTCTCGTACCAAATGAGAATTCAAATGTTAAACTATATGGCAGTAGCCCTAAGAAGGGCTTTTATATATGGCAGTAGCCCTAAGAAGGGCTTTTATATATGGCAGTAGCCCTAAGAAGAACTTTTATATATGGCAGGGTTACATGTATGTCCCCAGCCTGTCCTCTATTTGTATGACCTGCACAGCTGTTCTTCTCTCTTACCTTGTTTTTATGGGGAAGAAAATTCCGTGTAGAGAGGCCAAGTACTGCGCTGCATCAACCATCTGGTCGAGAGTGCATTCATATAGAGCATCGTAGTAGCATGTTGTCATAATGGAATTGGCAAATTCCCATTGCGCTGGATTTGGTGGTAGGACTCCGATGAAGACAAGGCTAGGTCCTGTGCCAAGTATACGGTCTGACTTGAAATCTCCTGCTTTTTAGCCGCTGCTGGTGGTGGTGGTGCTAATGGCGGCGGCGTGGTGGTGACTGGCGGGAAAGTTTTCTTCAGCTTTTCCAAGCCAGTTGGTAGGTTGTCGGACCTGGTCACTGGTTACCAGTTTCAGTGACGGGATAGGAGCAGCCATTGAATACGATACATTTGCAGAAACTTCCGTGAAAGTTTGTATCGCCGTCTGCCTATTTCCTGAGGGGGGGGGGTGGGGTTGATTCGAATGGTGAGGTCTCTCTCCGCCGCCGTCTATATCCCCTACTTCTCCTGCTATTGAGATTCCCCTGGATAGTTTCTTCATTATCCCAAACTAAAAGAAGTGTTGTTCTTCTTTCAGCTGCTCGTAAGCTCCACGCGGCCGCAATCTTAAGCCCATCAAAAGTGCCCATAATTGCACGTAATGCCGGGGGGGGGGGGGGATGAATCCGCTCGCTGGTGTGTACTGTTCCATAGTTGTTGTTCGTAGCTCGGTAGCCGCTGACTGATCCTTTTCCTGAATCGAATATAAGTTTAATTAAAGTGCACTCGTCTACTCAGAGCCATTTGGCACTGTTTAATGTCATCAAAGATGACTATTTAATTAATCCCGGGGGAAGGAATTGTGCCATATCCCCACGGGCTTTACTGCATACAAAGTATGCTATTTAATTTTGGTCGTCGTGTCGAGTCCCTAAATAGGGATTATCGACACGAATGAAAGACCTTCAGGTGAGTGGGAATAGAACCAACACACACTCAACCAATCTGAAGAAGGTATAGAGGTGCAATGGCACCAAATAATAGCGAGAGAAAAATAGTTTTCTCATATCGCTATGTTGATTGGCTCTTAACGTGGAAAAGGTCCCGGAGGTCGGCCAGCCGATGTCGTAGATGGATGTCGTTTACGCCCTGGAACGCCCTAGCCATACTTATTTCAAGTTCAGTCCAGTTTTACTAATGGATAACCTATAACCAATATTGTGTTAGCCACCTCTGCAATTGTATCAAATAAAAAAGTCGTAACATTTTCTTTAAGACACTTTTGAGTCGGGTTTTGGAAGCACGATACAATTCCTGAACTCCTCCGTATCCCGCAGAATGATAAATCGTAGTAAATGCTGGCTAACAAATCTTCATCAGGACTCTCATTCACCCACTCTTAACGGATGATACCTTGGATGGGGCGAGGTTGCGGTTTTGAAACGGCTTTAGGTGTCCCAAGCGCCACGGGAGAAGAAATCGACGGTAGTGGTAATGGTGGGTTTAATGTGATTGCTTTTGCTTTGCTTTCTTTTTTCGCTTCTGGTTTCCCTTTCGTTTTCACTTCACTTCTGTCGAAGGAGGAGCGCACATCATCTTTTTAACCAAAGGTTCTTCTGTTTGGGGTGTAGGAAGGGTTCAACAATGATGTTGCAATCTTACGATGGGAGCTGCTGACGGTGATTATTGTGCCTGTTCTTACTCAGGCATCCGTGGGGCTGCGTCTGTCTTTGTCACTGGGGGTGGTAGTGGTGGTTGTTATGGATTTTTCATCTAGGTTTTGTAATCTCTCCGAGTCGGTCGAGCTGTTTTGTCTAAATCGTTCTGCTGAAAGAGTTGAAGTCGTTGCAACACTTGACCGTACCGTTGAGATTTTTTGTTTCTGACAAATCGTTGCAATCCATCAACGATTACAATTCAAAATGTAATTATGATATCTTGGTCAAATGAGGATTGGGAGGTAAACGCGAGGTTTGTTGTTCTTGCAAACGATGGAATTCCATCCATCGTTTTGTAAGGCAGTTTTCTTCCTTCCATCGGATTCCAAAGGTCAGGTCTGAGATCTTTTGACCCCAGTTGCCCTTTTATTTTCTTTATTCTTTTTTTTATCTTTGACCTATCCATTGTGAAGCTCTCACGAGTCCTGTAATCAGTGTCCCCAATACTTCTTTGACAATGGATCTTAACAACAAGTGCAAATATCCTTTCATTGATACTTTGGTCTCAACGCCAGAAATAATGCTTAGTTAGGCATCTACACGTTCTTCGCCAAATGGTCTACAATAAAATACCCATACGTCAAAAGAAAAGATATTTGTGAAAGGCTTATAGTGCCTTTCAAGACATTCAGACAACATAAGCAGACGGTATCGACGACGTCTTTGGAGGTGGTATGAATGAGTTTTTTTCACATGGGTAAAGCATTAGACAGGACGGCAACATGTCCCAATGGTTGGTTAGATGAAGAGACAGTCTTTTTCTTTTCTTTCGTTTGGAGGTATAAGAGGGATGGGTGACGTCTTTGTTTGTTGTTTTTTTCTTCTTCTTTTTTTCTGTTTTGGACAGGAGAACGATGATATTGGTAGTTTGCACTTCTTGTAGATGACATATTTTGGTGTTCAGAAGCACATAGGTCTTTTCTCATAGCGGAATGCGTCGCCACAGATTGTCTGTACATCTCATCAACTTATAACAAGATCACGCATCGTTCAGTGGTTTGCAACTGACTAAATCGTGTCTGTTCTTCAAGCGCATTTTGAGAGAATAAAATTAACCTGGACACAACTAGCAGATCTCCGCATCAATATTCAAGCCAAAAAGCAAATCATTTTGAAACCTGGAGGTAGTTGTTCTCATTCGTTCCCTCTTAAAATGTGATCTCATTGCCCCAAAAGTCAACCCCCGAGACAAAAGACACTCCCCGACCCAAACGTACCCAGAAGAAAAAGAGCGGTACTGTCAAGACCAAGTCACAGTCACAGAATAAGAAAATACCTCGACAGAAAATCCCAGAAAACAGCTTCGTCCCGCAAGAGAGGCACTATAGCCCAGGCACAACCTTACATTCACAAGGCACGACCTGAAGCGACGGTGACCATGTCTCCAGTAGCCTTAGGTTCAACCACTTCCTCGTTAATAGCGATGCCAGCCAAACCCAGTTTGACTCCTGTTCTTCGCCATTTGATGAAAAAATGGAAACCGTGTATCCAGAAAATTCTGCTAAAGCGGTGACACCCTCCTCTTCTGCTGCTAACAAATGTATTGCCCCCAAAATAAAAGACAAAGAGATATCGGGTATATTACTAAATTCGCTTCCTTCTTCTGGTTGTCTGCTTCTTCCTGTTGGAGTTGGTATGTTTTAATTTAATATTCGTGTTGAAAGACTATTATTTGGTGCCAAATGTGACATCGTTTCTTTCTTGGACAAATGTGTTCCTTGGCATTATTGGTACGCTTAACTTGTCCACAAGCAGAACAATATTTCATGAGTGAACAAGCACTTTTCTTCTCTGAACTTTGCGTCTTCATATATTGTTGGTAACAGGTAAGGATAACAAAAGTGCGCTGACATGCTGAACAATGCACTTGTGTTTTTTTTCCTTCATCAAGGCAGGGTCTAGAGGCCAAACATCCTGGACATTTCAATCCACAATGCTTGTGTTGCTCTCGATAGTTGCTATAACATTGTCCCATTTCTCACATAATAACTGTATCCCATGAATCCGGTGATACTAGTAATGGTATCGAAATGGTCATCATGATGATGGACGTGAATGTATTTTACGTCTTTTTAATTTTTTCCTCGAAACAACAGAGGGACTAGCATTTCTTGTGCGTGTACTCTAAAGGTGTAGTTTGTAGTTAAGACGTCTTGCGATATTTGCATTTCAGGAATGCCACAGGGTGAATTTCTTATTATTTCTTCACGAAATTATGTGATGGTTTCATCTTGATTGAAAATGGTAAACTGACTACATTTTTAACGT
Organism: Unio delphinus; assembly: GCA_029339505.1. Classification (NCBI taxonomy): domain Eukaryota; kingdom Metazoa; phylum Mollusca; class Bivalvia; order Unionida; family Unionidae; genus Unio; species Unio delphinus. The sequence continues at coordinate 7,199,467 of JAQISU010000236.1, forward strand.
CATGGTCCCCTATATATCAATGTATGACCAGTGTTCGTCCTATATAAAGGGTCAGTTCTTCCCTGAAAGTATTCATTTCACTCTCAAACCAACCAGATCAGATCAGAGATTTGCGAGGTGTCATACCAAGGTTTTCGACCATGAAGCCAACGGACTACTCACCATCCTTTCTAGATAAAAGTCAATATACTTGTTGTATCTTTCAGAGGAAAAGATATTGATCTTCAGAATGTTAGCAGCGTCAAAGCAAGACAGGCATTGAAAGAATCGAAGGTCCAGATACTTGTTATGATTGTCAAGAGAAGAAAGGACATTGGTCTTCAGACTGCCCAAAGAAACAACCGTACAGGAGGAAGAGAGGGGTTACAAACCCTCCAAGAAGGAAGAACCTATACACGTTCAGAAAGAGAAAAAAAGAAGAGACGAAAGTGAGGAAGAAGAGGAAAAACATGTGAGAGCAAAGCAATTAGACAAAGGAGAGAGTGAAAAGACAAAGAAAAAAAAAATGAACTTATTAACATGATGTGGTGTGAAATCGGATTGTAATTTGTACCAGAATATACCAGAAAGAAAAACGTAAGTGTCTCTTGGTTTTGATTGCTTTATAATAAGGATCTACACTCGCGCTCTTATACACCTTCATCATGTGGAAAAAAAGGGATTCGAGGTTTTTTTGAGTTTGGCAAACATCGAGTAGTTACTTTTAAAGAGTGGTGGATGTTCCTGAAAAGAACCGTTTAGATAGGTTTCTTATATATATATATATATATATATATATATATATATATATATATATATATATATATATATATATATATATATATATATATATATATATATATATATGAGAGAGAGAGAGAGAGAGAGAGAGAGAGAGAGAGAGAGAGAGAGAGAGAGATGGAAACGAAGAATCCATGCAGAGAGACAATGATGTCTAACAAGAGTCTTAATCTACGGTCCAGAGTTCAGACGATGCTTGCTGAAGAGAAGAAGATCCAAGTCATGCCCTCTATGTTAAATGAATGGTGTTAACAAAAACAAAACAAAGTCCTTTTTCTCTCTAGCCTAAAACTGTGTTAGTCGATTTTTATTGTGTGATAGATTAATGTTCATAATCTATGTTTGTGTAATATGTATAACTATATGTCTCTAACCAAGTCTCTATGTCTCTGCCTCTACGTTTATGTCTCTATTGTTCATATAGTAACGCGTATTCAGGTCAAAAACGTGCAACACTGTTCCGCCCGATTTAGGTCAAACTTTTGCAGCATTGTTGCTAGTGTTTCCCCAAGTGTCCAGTAACAAGACATCACCCCTGTTAAAGTGTATTTGACCCTATAGTGCTGGGACCCTGTCTATGATGCTAATTCCCATTGGCGCTATTAATCTTGTTGCCATAGTGACGTTTTTAAAAGAAAATTGTCCCCTTATGGTCCCTACTCACTACACATATATATTTTTCTTTTTTTTCTCTGTGATACATCTTACTACCACGTTGACATAATTTATATAGAGGATATTTGCTTTATCGACTGAATAACGGATATATTGCATCAACTGGGTGGAAAATTGAATATTTACACGAATGACAAAGGCACGAGTAAAAGTATTTGAGTTTGTCACCCACGAGATGCAATATATCAGTTAAATACTTGAAAGAGACAAATGTTCTACTTATTTGATGTTCGAATATATGTACCTGGTACAGTCTCCTTGCTTGGTCGGTGTTTGTAGTGGATTGAAGCAAGATATCTGCAAAAATAAAATGTATTTCAAAACGTTGAATGAAACAGCTTGTATGGACGAAATTGCAAGCTTTCTGGAGTCTTGACGCTAACTAGCATAACATCTCAAGTAAAGGTATCTTCCGTACAATTTCCATCGTCGCAAAATATTAAAAATGGTTCGCTTTGTGCACCAAAGATCGGATCGTACAGATCTGAATTTTAAACAAAATGGCGCTACTTTGTACGTATAATTTCTTTGTCATTCTAATGGGAATTTCGATGGTCTAATAAATGATGCTACATTTGTAACAAGTTCTATCTCTAATGTCGACATCGGCATGGGCTACTGATCCCCTTTCATTTGTACAGGTTCTCCGATGCATTTTTAATCCATATCACCTGTGATGTCGAGTAAGTCTAATAATATCTTTCATACCTGACACCTCTGTAATAAAATAAATCATCCTACTCACCCTTTTAATATTCGGAGAAGTATATTTCATTTGTCTGTGAATGACGTCTGTCCACAAAGGACAACTTTTATCATCAATAGAATGTCATTTATAGACTGGTTTCACTGTAAGTTTATAAGTTCCCTAAGCTATTCGCAACATCTCTGACTGATGGAGCATATTAAAGACGCATTTTCATGAATTAAACTCTGAAATATCAATGTTCTTATAACATTCAAAATTCATTTGTGTCGATCTTTTATGGTATTTATTCTAGGCGAATCTGCATTTTCCTCCACACAAATAGAACACAAGTATCAAGTGAGAAAATTACTTTTGATTCAGACTGACGGTAGGATTGTTAAATTATTGCCGTATTCTATTCATTGAACGAAATTCGGTTATGACGACCTCCATGTATATAAGGTGACTTGCCCGATGACTGGATGGCCGGTCAGCTGTTATTGTTTAGATAAATCAGAATTACACTAAAAATGTAGTAGTAGTAGTAGTAGTAGTAGTAGTAGCAGTAGCAGCAGTAGTAGTAGTAGTAACAGTAGTAGTAGCAGCAGCAGTAGCGGTAGTAGTAGTATTACAGCAACATGCATTATACAGGATTGCAAGCTCATGAGATAATTTCAAAACGGGAACATGTGATTATTTAGTTGAGAGAAGGGAACAGTCGTGGACTTTGAATGCTCTCTCTCTCTCTCTCTCTCTCTCTCTCACACACACACACACACATGAACATACGTCATCAATTTGGAGATCGTTAGACGGTGACAGTTTAGTTGTGGATTGCACGTTTGACAAAGGCAGATAGTGCTAAACTATGTCTGAAACGGGACTATTTGCTATTCATGCTTTAAGTCTTACAATCTTTCTAGTGTAAGAATTTCACGAACAAACGACATTTGTATGTGTGAAGAAAATATTATCCTTTGAAATAGTCATTTGACGCAAGCTGTCTGATTATGAATTAGTACAATTTCGGCGGCTCTTTACTTTTATGAAGTAAATGAAATGGTTCTATTCTGCTACTAACAATACAAAAAGAAGGAGTTTCAAGGAAGAAAAGACTAATTAATAGTGCTATATCCGTACATCAATTTTTAAAATTTGTCTTTCACAAGAATTTGACATTTAAATCTTTTTAATTGCACGTGGTTAAAGGCTCAGTCAATATTTCTAAATATGGCCTCTAACTGAAATGCATAGAGACATTTCTGGGCATAAATCTTTAAGTCAGCATTGCTATTGCAGACGATAAATCAATTTTCAAAGTACCCTGTGAAGCGCTACATCCAAAATACACACACGCACGTCTCAAAAGTTGCTTTAAAATATTGTAGCAATTGAACCCGTTAGATTCGTCCTGTAGGTAAATATAACATGTTTGCTGCAGTTTGTATTTACCTTGGCTTGTTTATGGTAATATCTGCCATTCGTGAATTTGTGATTTGCAATATTACAAATTTTGAATTACGGTGGGGAACTAGGTCAGCCTTAGGTCTTTACAATTAGACACAGGTCAAACTGATATTCTGAAATATCTAAATCACGTAAACATGATTATTATATTATAATATCATGTATATAGGAATACAACATTTAAAGAAGACAAGCAAATACTTTAATAAAAATAAAAATTAAAGTAGTTATACTTAACATCTTATACCGTGTAGATTTTGAGCGATATGACAGAGTTGAGTGTAGACTTATGCCCGCGTTTGTAGACTATCGTCTTTATTGACCAGCATCGAAGGCATGGTAATCTTTTGTTGGATCTCATCCTTCATTGATTTCATTTCATACTCGACTGTGGAAGGTCCAATAACGTTCCAATTTGCACCACCGTCCAACAAAACACTAGCAAATTATTCGCTTAAATTTCTCTCAGCTATCAGGATGGAATATTAGGCCATCTGCAATAAGCGCTCGACGATGCTAGTGCGATCAAGAGTTTGCGCGATTGTCCGCGGTGATAGGATTCCGGAAAAAAAAAACACACATAATTCAGGTTTTGTAGGCTATATTGTACTCACCGAGGTAACAAAAAGGGTTGTATTTGCAACGACGCACTGAGTACTGGCCACATTTTGCAAGGAATGGGAATGGCCTCAAAACTCATCATCGGTATTATATTAGTCATCAGTACTTTCAATGTTTTAATGCATCGACACAAGGAAACACGCGTTCTAGCTGAGCTCCCGTTGATAAATTGATGAGTCCTCGTTGAGGACTCTCGCGCCTTGTTACCGGTGTGAAATGACCCCACGAGTGTTTCCCATCAATATAAAATGTTGTGGACCCGCTGCTGGTCTGCGGTTGCGCAATTAAAGATAGATCTTTGTTTCGGCAAATGCTTCGCCTTTGCAACAACTTCACCAAAAGCCTCTTCCGGATCTTGTCTTTCGAATGACGTCTTGTAAATGCTGTCCCAAGCGTTCACTTTTATAATGATCGTTTCCTTCGCTGTCAAATTCCTTCCATTCTTCGTATGTTGAAAACTCTTATCAAACCTCTCCCGAAATATCCACTTGGCCCAGTATACAGATGATGTATCAAGAAGGTTTCTTGTATGATTCGTGAACGTAATATTGCGAGTCCTTTAAAAGGAATGAATATTTAAATTTCACTTCATCCTCATTGATCTCGTGGCGGTCTAGCTCACTAAGTCTGTGGAAAGACGATTTCCAGTAGTGGATTGCAGGAACTGGAACAAAAACTGTATCCGCCTCAACAGAATGTAACGAAGAGTTATAGTACTTTTAGATCGGCATTGTGAATAATATTCATTGCTATCTCAGCGAATTTTCACCTCAGCATCTTGACATTTAGCCTTGCCCACATTCTCGTCGAGTATGTCGACTTGCACCCCGTAATTTACGTAAACTCGATCAAAAAAGTGCATCATGATGTGCCACCAGAGAATATCTTAAACTGTTTGAGAGAATGTCGTGTAAATAATAGACGTTGACAATATATTTTAAGGTATTTAGATGTGTTTCCTGTATATGTTTTAATTATTATTATTATTATTATTATTATTATTATTATTATTATTATTATTATTGTAGTAGCGGTAGTAGTATGCCTTTTAATGAATGTTAAAATTTGTACCCATCATATTGTTTATATTTTGTCGGCTTTATCTTCCTAGACTTATCGTGCAATTTTTTTTTTCATTTTTGTTGTTGAACTTTTAGGTTAGTCGGCACGATTTAGCAATTGTGTCGTGAACTGCCGTCAAACACTACTGCATACATGTATAATACGCTTCCTATAACGACGTCACACTGCAGCAAAACAAGCTTTAGTCAAGAGAGTTAATGTACTCTGTCGACTGAGCCAGACTGACTCACTAATAGTTTAAATTTTCGAGTTATCGAGATTAAGTTAAGTTTGCATTTTGAACGGATTTTCAGTCTACACATAATTTACTGCGAAAAATAAAACAAATGTACATTAACAATGTCCTCAACAATTGATATTTAAATCCCGAATCTGCTGGGTAAGGATATTAGTTCTCGCGACTTTACATTCCAGTGTTAATCGCTGACTTGTTCATTAGTTTACCTAATTATGATTGTCGTCTCTTGGTTAAGGGCTTACATCCAATTTATTTCTAGGTGTATTTATATGCAGCAACATGCGGTCATTTTCAATCGTTACCGTATCAATCCAGACAATGCGGAGGAGCGAAAGATAGATGATGCACAGAGAGAGAGAGAGAGAGAGAGAGAGAGAGAGAGAGAGAGAGAGAGAGAGAGAGAGAGAGAGAGAGAGAGATGATGGTTGCTTGCAAAGTTATATATAAACGAAATCCTTCAATTTTTGTTTTAAGTGATAATTCGTAAACAGTTTTCCAAAATCAGTCTGGTCTCAATTTGGAAAATTCCTGATTAATTAGTCTTGTTAGTTCATCCTGCCACACAGCGGATTTTATTCATGAATATCAACGACTTTGTTTAATTTTATTCGTTTCGGTTAGTATGCTAGTTAGGTTATTGTGTATTGTTAGTACATCTAAGGAAAGGTCTTACGAGCACATAGATTGTTTCAATAAACGGATATTAGCAAGATGTGTTTCCAATGAAAGTGTGTTTAAGGTCAAAGTGTACAATGTTCAGACAGATTCGGTTACTTCGAGCTTGATGGAAAGCGAATGTAATATTTCTGATTCAAAAGTGGGCTTTTATTTTATTCATTTCAGAATTATTTTAACAGTGTTTTAATGGTATGTCTTTGCATGTTTTGTGGACGTCTTTCTTGATAAATTGACGGATGGATTGGTTGGTGGGTGAGTCCATCTCTCCATTTATCTGTCTTTCTTTAATGAAAGAAAACTGTAACGAATGAAACATATATTGATGGACATAGCAACAATATACTATATTAAACGTTTAACGTTTATGGTCTTTCCCAGACAGATACACTGACAAACACTACTAAGTCAAAACATTGTAAGTAAACAAAGAGAAAGACTCTTCAGGGTTCTCCGAGTCAAATAAAACTTTGTCTTATGCAAACCACTTGACTGTCCCAGTGCAGTGTCGTTATACGACGAGAGAAAACATTCAGTCGAGTGAGCTTGGATCGTATATATAGGACTGCTCCGTTTGAAAGAGATAAGGGTAGGTGTACAATAGAATATTCAATTATGTTTTTTTTAATATCGGCAATTATATTTTGCCAAAGAAAATCTGTTTTAAAAGATGTTTAGTCTTTTGTCATTTTCTTTCAGCTAATGAAAACGAATTTTAAATTGCGATAGGGCGTCGTTCTTCTTAATGTAAGAGATTTCTTTCTTATTCTATTAAAATGTTTTTAAATGGCTTAAGATGTTAATGAACGTTTTATTCTAAGAGATTTTGCTTATTTATATCATAAGAAATTAAAGCCACCAAATGATTAAGTGTTAGTTCTGTTATAAAAAAAAATTGTCACAATAAATTCCAAATCATTTCAAGAAAATATTATACTTTTTTTAAAAAAAAATAAAGGCTTTTCATAATATTTTTTGATCTAAATGCATTTTTACTTGTTCAAAATATGTTTTTCATAATCACTGTATCCTAATCATGTATTTTGTTCGCCTTTTCAATTACATCCTCTTCTTCTCGTTCTTCACGACAGCTTTAATTTGTAATATATCTTAAACCATTTTGAAGTCGACTTGCAATATGGGTACGTACATTGTTTTCTTTTGAGTCCGCTTGAGGGGCTAATGTTTTATATAACGTAGGATACTGTACAATCTGCTAGTAGCAAGAAATAAGTGATGAACAATATATTATGTCATGTTCTTACTATATTATGTCATGTTCTTACCTATGAAAGACAGACATGTATACCTCAGTTTTACATATAATCAGTCAGTGAATACAGGTACCATACGACTCTTGAAAAATATTTGCTTGTTATTATATTGTATTTTTACGATTTTTGTAATCCCTATTAAGCCTTATGATAAAACACCGCATGTGTTGTAGACTTTATTACCTTAGTGTAATTAAGGCCTGTCTTGTATTGATGATAGGAGCATGTTTGTATATATTTCTGTCTCTAAATCTAGATATACAGCTACATTGCATAAAATGGTACAATATATTTACAGCATCAAAATGCGTTTTGTGAATACGCCATGTACAACCGCATCACTGAGCAATACATGGAAAAAATGTTGAATTCTTTCCTGTCTTCGTTTCGGCTCTTTGTAAACCTGTTATTTCCATGGCAACCGGCACTTGAACATGAAGCGAATGTCAGAATTAAATAACCCCACCCAATGCATATAATATAATGGAACATAATAAAATTGAACCCTATTCGTGCAATATGTTTCTGGCCACTCGCAAATTAAATATAATGTGGTGTAGAGTATATATATATATATATATATATATATATATATATATATATATATATATATATATATATATCAGGGGATCGATATTACTTAGTGTTTAAAGCAACCGATCACTGTCAGAGGGAGAGAGATTGAGTATTTAATACATCAATAAAAAAAACAATTAAAAAAAACGTTAAGACTATATAAATTATGCATCACGACAATCTTCAAAACAAACTCTACCACATAATAAAACTTCCACTCTTATTACTAATGATAGTTTGAGACAATGTAAAACCATACAAATGTGTACAGTAAATACTCGTCAGTTTCAAACACATAATAAGCAACGTACATAAAAAAGTTATTTCGACATACAAGATTATAAATTACAAGTAAATTACTTGTCCAAGGAAAGAAAATATTGTACTTTCAGAGAAGGCATGAGCCACGCTACCTTTAAAGACAAGGATATAAATATTTGTACCGAATACAAGACACTCGAACAGTTAAACTCGTTCATTATTTCTGCCGCTTCACATGGGTTACATATTCTATCCTCGTTTGATACATCATTTCCCATTGCCTTTAAAATTATTTATCTTTGTATTTGTCTAATGGCGGCGCGAGGGTTCCTTCATAGGATTTAATATGTTTAGTAAATTTTAAAATAAATCACACATCATGTCATATTCAATGAACAGTCCCATCATTACATTAATTTTGTATCATACTGTTGGTGACCTGTTGCTCTTAAGTTTCTAATTTGATATGACTTTATTTCTTAAGGTAGTGACTCATTTACCTTTATAATTTTACTAGCTCGCATAAATTAGCTTTTGCTCTTAGCGAAGGATTCATATTTTTGTTGTCTTTGTTGTAGTTTCTCCCAGCTTTATGGTACTTTTAACGACATTTAAATGCAAAGTTTGTTCTCAGCTTTAGTGTTCATGCTTTTACTTGCCAGCGACTTAAATGTAATTTTTTTTCCTGCTGAATTGCTAAAAGGTCTAGATGTTTTTCACAAACACAATTTTTCTTATTTAACCCACTGAACCTCATGACGGCCGTAAAACCGCCTGCTATTCACATCGAATGTAGTCTAGGTACATCTCAGGTAAAACAATGTTTCCGGTTTTTGAGATCATTTCACTCGTGTAATGTTACAGTCTCACAGATTTATATTTTCCCTTCGTATTAAAATTATCATTTTATTATCTAAGTATTGGTATCAAATATTTCATTAAAAATTCATAGCTTTAAAATTCTTCTTCTTCTTTTTCTTCTTCTTCTTCTTCTTCTTCTTCTTCTTCTTCTTCTTCTTCTTCTCATTATTACTATTATTATTATTATTATTATTATTATTATTATTATTATTATTATTATTATTGGTTTATAAGTAAAATAATGTTTCCACAAATACAGTCAGTCTCCGTATAAATATTGGCTAATCAGTGAAAACAGTTACAGCAAAACACATTGCAATTAAGTTGAGAAAAATATCTTCGTACGTCTCGAGATAAATATCATATCATTCATGATTTTGGGATGCTACTTTTGTCCTCTCTTAAAAACCTTCACAATATTCCTTGGCCGAGAACCGATATAAATGAAAGATTTCGTATTTAAATTTTGGATTAGTAAATTAAAGTATCATCTAGTAACAATCAAATAGAGACCAACCCCAGCAATAACCGTCATCAGTGTCATCATCACAACACCAACAACTACCACAAGCTCCACTTCAATCATCATCATTATTATCATCATTATCATCATCTTGATCATGATCATCATCGTCTTTTATTCCTGGCTGTAATAATAAATAGTAGGGACAAAAGATACAAAGTTACTAATTATAAGTTAGTATCAAAGAACGAGAAGAAAAAAATATTTGTCTATTTATTTATTTTCTTTCCTTTTTTTAATAAAAATTGCAAATAGTGCACGAATTAAAGTTTTCCCCCAAGAAATACACCATTGAATGTTTTCCAGACATTGTCCTAAATTTGAAGAAAATAAAAACTATACAGGCTTTGATGCACATAGGGAAAAGTATATTTGTCACTTAAGTTTTTATTTTATTTTCTTCCAAGCAAATGACACTTCGGCAAGATGATTTCTTAGAAAGAAAACTTTAATTGACACAAGGACAGCGACATTCTAAAATGCAATATTAGAGATTTGTTGGATCGGATTTCTTGTGATGTCAGCTATTAGATGCAAAACAAAGTGACAGACTTCGGTCTCCCACTGGATAATACTTTGGCCCGTTCTCTTTGTTAATCTTATATCACATCATGCTTATTTGTTTCAGCGCTGTTTCGAGTCTTTCCGTTCATATTAGGAGGAAATGGCGAGTGCAAAAGAATTCCATTGGGCGGACTATCTCATTTTTGCCCTGACCCTTGTCATTTCTACAGCAATTGGTATATTTTTTGCATGGAAGGACCGAAACAAGCAAAATACAGGAGAGTTTCTTCTAGGAGGCCGATCCATGGGGATACTTCCGGTGAGCTTGTCCTTGATGGCCACTCTTCTATCCGCTGTGATGGTGCTGGGAGTTCCAGCTGAAGTCTATTATAACGGTTCCATATACTGGCTCATTTTGTTCTCCAACTTCATCACATATCCACTGGCTGCACACGCTTTCCTACCCGTGTTTCACGATCTAGGCCTTACCAGTGCATACGAGGTTAGTTGGACTTCTTTTTTTAGATAGTTCTAGTCTTCAGTTTTCGTTCGTTCTTCGCTTGTTCTGTCCTTATTTTTGTCTTGCTTTTTCTGAAAATGGTATTTACTCACAACTCCAGAACCTATTTCGTTCCCCTTCTGTAAAGATTGCAAAATGGCCTAAGATGGGACACGATAAGGAAAATATCGTAATCCGTTAGCAGACGTGCATTCATCTTTACGTACCGTAAGAAAGATGCACCATAAACAAATTGGAAACGCTGAAATAATAATCAATGTGTAGTTAATAAACTCGTTCAGAAGAGTACGGTATTACATACCATTAATGTATTTCTTTTGAACATAATTGTTGTGAGGATGTCAAAGTATTTAAAAGTTAAATATTTAATCATGTCTTAAATATACTGGAGTATTTCATTTAACACGTTTCAGTCGTTTAAACTGGAATAAGCTTTCTTTTGTATGACGTTGCGTTCATGAAATCTTTCAAATCTATTGACGTTTTCGTAGGATAAATACATTTTACATCGTTACATGGATTCCATATCTCTAAAACGTTTCATTTTCTCGATGATTTTTTATATTGACTGTTCCATCACTCGAACTTTAATTTCAAATCTTATTGGTGTTTTTCTCAGACCATCCGTTCTCAGTTCCTAATAGTACCAAACATAAATATTCATTTTCACCTGTACACTGTAATATCTTTTTGTTTTTTCGAAATAATATCCCCCGTCTGACAGCCGAATATATGTTTTCAATTGTTTTCGAAAAAAAAGTAAACTTGTGACTGAATGAGATAGAACTGTTGATTATTTGACCAGTTAAGAAAATGTAAGGTTGGAAAAAATATCATGTATTTTTGGAAATAATATCCCCCGGTCCGGCAGCCGTGTAAATGTTTTTAATTGTTGATTTTTTAAACAGTATACTTGTGTCTGATTAAAATAAAACTGTGAATTATTTTACCACTGAATACAATGTAAGGTTTAAATGATCCAATACACAATATTGCCGTGAAGGTCGTGTTTTTGCAATATCTCTTTCATATAAATATTATAAATAATATTATAAATATTGTAAATAATATTATATATAATATATAAAAAATTTTAATAATATTATAAAAAGTGTAAATACTGAAAGTACAATTACTGATTTCACGATAAACAGAAACAACATTAAACAATACATAAGATCTACGTCAACTAAAAACAACTTAAGGTTGTTTCACGCGTACAACCTAAAAATATCGTACATATTTACGAATTTTAATTGCATTGGTTTTGTGGATGTAAAGCCTATTATTGTAGTAAAGATATGTTATACATGGCTGTCAGGGTAATAAGTGGAAGAAGAACTCGAGGAAACGTCGAGATGAATCACCGAATGATGGATGGCTGCGGCTATCTTTCTCGCTCATTGATGGTCAGAGCTGAGATTCAAACCCACGTGAACAGACGTAATATGTCAGCGATCTGTTACGGAGAGCATGGAAAAGACATCGACCGCCCAGGGTTTACAATTTTAATCGAAACCAAATATTTATGTTTAAATGAAACGATGCAAAGATATGTAGATTGATAGACAGTTTATGGTAAGTTTTGCAATATCTGAGTAAATCAGAAAGATGATCAGATGAATGATCAGCAGCTTGTATTAATCAAAAGTGGGACCTATTTGGAAAAACTGAGCGAAAGACTTGTCAACATGTCAAAATGTACATTTTGAAATTACAAGTAAGGGATTTAAATTTTCTCTGGTATGACCTTTTAATTTATATTTAACTGAGAGAGAGAGAGAGAGAGAGAGAGAGAGAGAGAGAGAGAGAGAGAGAGAGAGAGAGAGAGAGAGAGAGAGAGAGAGAAGTACTTAAATAATCTATATCTACCTAGTTATTGACCTATCTAGGACAAATCATAAATAGAAAGTGACATCCTACAAGAACGACCTACCTGGTAGTTTATGGTGTCGTAAATAGGCCACCGAATTGAAATCTGTGTTTAATATCCGACAAATGTTTAAAAAGTACCAATCATTCAAAATATAAAAAAGGAACGTAAACAACAGTGCAGTTTTTCAGAGCTGGAATTACATAACTTAACAATATATTAAAAAGACATAAAAAAATGTCTCAAAATAACAGAAAGCGAAATATGAGATATGCTTGTTAACAAGTAAAGCCACAATGAATAGTTAATTTTTATTTTGTAGGTAATTTTCATTCATTTAGATAAGAAAATGCATAGAAAAAAGAATTCAAAATAGAAAAAAGGCGGCGAATGTCTTAAATATATTAAGGGTTAGCCAATGAAACGTGAACAATAGGAGAAAAAATGTTTATGTATGTTCTCTCAAACCAGAGTGATAAAACCTACTTAGAAACGATCTCAAAACCAAGAAACACAGCTATGGTATAATTCTCACGTTGAAACAAATGAATATAATGCCAGTATTATGCCACTAATACTGCAATTAACACAATCTGAATATTATCATTATCAAAATGTCGTATTTTACAATTCATCAAAACAAAATAGAGGGATCTTAAAAGGATTTTTAAAAATACATGCTTTTAGACTTCATAGTTTCATTCAAGAACCCTTTTTTTCTTCTAAAATAAAAATCTACGGATCTAAAAAGAATTAAAAACTCAATGTTTTAAAACTTCCTAGCCTCCTTGTGTTTTGTTTCTTTTTCAAATCAAAATCTTGAGATTTTAGTACAACAAGTGACTCGGGAATTGTATTCAATCCTTATTGAATCACACCTTATTGTGCGCATCCAAACCTGACTGCCTATGTGATGCTGCAATTTATCCTTACATCCTCTACGTAAAACCTATTTATATAGTTGTAAATACAGATAATCACGACGGTCTTAAAATATTGATATACACCATAAAAAAACACGTCATAAAAAAATGGGGGCGAAGGATATGTGGATGACAGCACTGGGTGATTGTAAGTAGTAAACGATATATATCAAAACCATACCCGAGGAATAACCCATACCATGGGTGCTATCACCTTCATCAAATTACGCTCAGCTTCCGCAAACGGATGTAAAATATGACACATGCGCAATATAGAAAATATTCCAACAACATTGTTAATGCTTAGTAGCGATATACTGTATACTGCATCCTACGAAAATATACGTTGTTGAGGCTTGAAGCCTTAACAATATCAACAATTCTTGTTGTGTAGGCTGAAACAATGGACGTATCAGATGTTCCATATTCGTTGATACAATATTTTATGGGTTTCTTGGTACTTTCATAGGAGAGAAACGGTAAGGCTCGCTGCGTAATACTGTAATATACTTTTCTTTCCTAATGTCTGTTATTTCGTTTACTTTTGGCTACATGCACGTGACTTTGCCATCTACCATGTACATGTAATAACATCATATAATTGCATTAAACTGTTCACTAGTTAAGCCACTTGTATGATACTGTTTGGTGCTTCCTTGAAAGATGACGCAGGAGCAGACACATTTTTCAACAAGACAAAGGCAAATGTATGAAAGAAACGTGTACAATATGCAATTAAGACATCAACATGTAAATATATGTTTGTTAGCGACCGCGCAAATGTAAGTGTATCTGTTCTGTTGTCAGCTCTACAAATATACTATCGATGCGTTTTCATTTGTTTTTTCTTTTCTTTCCTGGATACCAATAACTGAATTTTAGCTTGAAAAAGTTGAATTATTAATCCCTTTGTCATGAAAATTGTTAAGAGAGGTCTATCAACGATTTCATATATCAAACAAAATGTGTTATTCACACCCACCCCCAATATATCCCAAAACATTCTACCCTCGAAAATAAATCAAATCAGCATCATTTATTGATCATTCTACTCCAAAGCATATATTGAAGGCAACTCGGCAGATGAAGCCGTCTTCTTAAAATCTTTCATTCTTGACCAAAATGAATTTGCCTGATATGTTGGCAATGTTTCTAATCTTCCATCGATTTACTGCACGTGCTTTATTCTATCAAACTAAATTGTGTATCTTTCAGATTCATATGTTACAAAATCCCCAAATAGAGTTTTAAAACGGTACACAAGGCACTTGGATTGTACATTTAGTATTTGAAATACTTATATGGCCTGCGGCAGACTTTTTTTTAGATGAGACGAAGTACACTCACACCGACACAAACATATATATCTTATTAGCAAATCAATTATATTGTAAGTCAACATCGCAAAGAATACGAAAGACGTAAACATATTGACATAAATTTTGCGGCGTTTATTGTACACATACCGTAAACAATGGTCCTAATTTCTACGTCACTGGTACGTTTCGGACATCTTGAAATGACTTTATGGGAAAAAAGTTATGTAACTAACGATATCATGAGATTGACACAGATTTATTGGAATGTAATTTTTTAATTTTGGTTTATGAGTTGCTGAATATTGATTTGTTCTATAGGAGTTAATTGCTGTTGGTTGTCTTGTCCAATATGTGGTAATTGCTGATGGTTAACTGGTTCTATATGAGTTAGTTGCTGATGGTTAAATTGTCTTATTTATGTTAATTGCTGATGATTAACTTGTTCTATATGTGTTAATTGCTGAAGGTTAACTTATTCATATGAGTTAATTGCGGATGAATGACTTGCTTTATGAGTTAATCGCTGATGGCTAATTTGTCTTAGATTTGTTAATTGCTGAAGGTTAACTTGTCTTAAATAAGCTAATTGCTGATGGTTAACTTGTTCAATATGAGTTAATTTATGATAGGTAAATTGTCTTATATGTGTTAATTGTTGATAGGTAACTTGTTTTATATAAGTTAATTATTGACCGTTAGCATGTTTTTTTTAATTGAATTGTGGGTGGTTGTTTTGTTTTATGAGCTAATCGCTGATGGCTAACTTATAAGTGTTAATTGCTGATGTTTAACTTGTTTTATAAGTTAATTGCGATTGGTTAACTTGTCTAATATGTGTTAATTGCTGATTGTGAACTTGCTTTATATGAGTTAATTGGTTTTGGTTAATTTGTTTTATGAGTTACTTGCTGTGTGTGTGTGTATGTATGTATGCATGTATATATATATATATATATATATATATATATATATATATATATATATATATATATATATATATATATATATATATATATATATATATATATATATAAGGCTTCATTCATTGTCTTTGTGCAAATGATGATGCTTTCAATTTTAATACTGATTTACAGAAATGTGCTCCACACCAATGAACTCTTGTATTACATTATCTATTGGAAATAGGCAAATCAGCGTTTATGCTCCAAACAAACTCAACTGTTGGATCACAGTTTTGCTGCAAAGCGATTTTTTTCTGCAAATTTGCTGTTAAAATTGTTAAACAATGTACTGTATGACCGTCTGAGATAATTTGATATATTATAGGATACGAACAGACGAACATCTTTTTTTAAAAAATGAAGAACATTGAATTCATTTTCTTTTCTGTAGGAGAACCATTTTGTATTTAATTTATTTTTAATGTAATATTTTCATAAGGCTTATCTTGGGTTATGTTATGAATGCTATTCAATATCTTTCTTGTCCAATTCAAGGGATTGAAGATTTTTTTTCTCCAAAAAAACTTTAAATTTCTTAATCAACAGATAAAAAGCGTAGTATTGAAACAGAATAGTCGTATATTTTAGCTCAAAATGTCAGTCTTTCACTGATCAATATTTTTAAAAATTTAATTGAGATAATTTAAAATTGTATTCGACAATAATGAATGACATTGCAGAATTAAATAATGCTCAAGCACTGATTATACCTAAATTCACATTGGTCATTAATCCAGATTTGGACACACACACACAATTATATCGGTTAAACCTCTTAAGAATGAATTTGACTTTTAAAAATATTTTAACGAGCAATAGTGAATAAAAGTATAAACAAATTATAGACAAAAAATAAAAATAGTTAAAGAGATATTCGTCAAAGTCAACAACAATACATTGTTATACAATAAGCTTAAAGCACATTATTCTATTTCTGATAATTTGTTGTTGTTTCTTCCCATAAACGAACAATTATTTGTTGTGAGTTTGCTTATAAGGCTATTTAATGTTTATTCATCCAATCAAAGACTCGAAAATCAACTAATTCATCCAATCAAAGACTCGAAAATCAACTAATTCATCCAATCAAAGACTCGAAAATCAACTAATTCATCCAATCAAAGACTCGAAAATCAACTAATTCATCCAATCAAAGACTCGAAAATCAACTAGATGGAGAGACTACTTCTTATGGGTTTTAGAACAGAAGCAAAACTAAACCATTTATATACTTGAGTTAACTGAACAAGTGAGACCTAGATCAAAATAGACTTGGGTGGATGGGTTCGTCATCGCATTTGCTTAACTTTGAAAATGAAATTGTACAAATAATATAATGAAGTATGAAATTGTACCAAAAATATAATCAAGTATGAATGAAATTGTACAAATAATATAATGAAGTATGAATGAAGTTGTACAAATAATATAATGCAGTATAAATGAAATTAGACAAAATTTCAGTCAACTAATAAATATTTATTAGAAATCAAACTCATGCTATGACAATTTTAACCTGTGGACTAACTTAATCATCATTTTTATTTTAACTATTCATGTTTTATAATTGGCTAATGTTGAAATACAATAATTGGAAGGGCCCATACATGCTGCTAAAATAACACCAATTGTTACTTAAAAGGTTTGGATAATATCAGGCGGAGAACATCAGAGTTCTATTAGAGAAATAGTTGTCATTTTTGCTTTCTTCTATTGATTGGTTGTTACGGTAAGAGCAATGGGTTTTTGTCATTGTACTGGGAAATTACCTTGTAGTCAGAAGGATGGGGTCATAATTTTCATCTTAAACAGAGAAAAACTAAACGTTAAATAAATGAAGGCTTATCTCCTATTAGATAACTTATATTATATTGCTTATATGCTAAAAACTGTTCTTCCTGATATTATCAACATTTAAAATTTGATTTGTTAAGGTCAGACAAATTCATGAATATACCTGTAATCAATATGGCCATTAATTCTAACAAATGTAACAGACTTAGGCTCTATTCCATAAAAATATTATATTTATTTGGCTTGCCTTTTATAGGTAAAATATGTAATTTCTTAATGGTTAGATCGGATTTTATAAAAGGATATACCTGTTAATAGTAGCAACAATATAAAGTTCTCTGTGGAAAAGAATAGTGAGGTTCGTCAATGTTTAAAATTAAAACATTTTTCCCATAGTGATGATGTGGAGGTTCGATGCTCCCCGGAGACAATATTCTTTAGGTTGCACTTCACAGTTTTAAAATTACAAACATTGGTTGGAAAAAGGAACATACTGTCTGAACGCGTTTGTAAATAAGAACAGTCCATGAACTATATTTGAAAAATTTGCAAAGACGTTCCGAGTTTAATTCTATTTTATTTTTTTATACGGCTTTAAATGCGTTCAGATCAATAAAACAGAAAATTAATTCAGGAATATTGATATTAATTAGAAGACATGTGTTTGAAGAATTACTTTATTGTGTTTTCAATCACACCCAATTTCTACCAATCTTGTTTTTTCCCCGGTCTAAACATACATGTTAATATATTGTACTTTAACCATTTTACCGATATTCAAGCCCTTAAGGGATGTGCGTATATGAAGAGTTTTTGTTGGGATCATTTGCAAACGAACAAAACAAAGAGAACATAATGCTTTTAATTTAAAATTGATCAAATGAACGACATGTAGGTAACACACACACACACACACACACACACACACACACACACACACACACACATACACACACACACACACAACATTAATTATCCAAACCGACCAAATGACCTACATTCTTGCACAAAATAAGTAAATTTAAATTCTAGTACACGCGTATAAATGAACCATAAGTTGCCTCGCCGCTTTGGCCTTTAATTACAAACGTATTAAGACCATATTCTTTAATGACAAATCTATTACGACGCGCGTGCTGAACGATGCACTTATGTGCTGATTTCTTTATACAGGATTGCAGCGGTGTAAGTCTCAGTAAGAGCATAAAGAGTAGGAAAGTAAACTGTTTATTTTGCTTTTGGTGATATAATATTCTAAGACAATAAAAAAAACAATTATCACATACGATTCTCATCAATGTCTGATGTTACTAATTGCTGTGAAATTTGGCCGATGTTGACCAAACTGAGAAAGTAAGAAACAATCTGGCATCACAGCTAGAAAGCGCTAACTGCATCATAAACTGTTCTCCCGAAAGAGCTTGTATTTGTACAGATTATTTCGCGGTTTAAGCAACAAATGAGTAAGTTTATTTGCGTTTATCCAGATAATATTAAATGGAAAGGAAAAAAGCCACACGTTGTTTGGTTCTTCAGACTGTACACTATCAATGCAGCTGTCACGAGCGATAAAGTTTCTTCCGACTGTTTGGCATCTTTTTGATCGAAAGGTTTTAGGATATTCCGAATGAATTGTCTAATGAAACTATTAGCCTAACCCGTCAGCTACAGAAATTGACGTCATTCTAATTATCGTGAAATCCCAAACCTACCATAAAGTCTGTAATGTATAATTAAAGAAATTGTGAACAAAGCCAGATAAGTTTAACATGAAACACGTAACAAAGTTCCAAAAAATAAGTAAAGGTCGTTGAGTAGCTGTGGAATTATAGTAAATTAGCTGAAATACGGTTAAACAAAATATGTTTTACTTTATGTAAGATTGTTAAATAGTGTTCCAGACCAAAGGTAGGTACGTACAACGAGATAGAGTGGTTCGAAGCGATGATTTTGGAAAGTAGTATACAATATTTTGTTACTGACCTGCATACAACTCATGAGGTGTTTTGCGAATTTCAACTGCACAAAAGACAATGGAGTCTATTATTCTGATTGACGGATTGCATGCATTATGCTAAGGTGATTCAATAAAGATATTCACCTTTTCCGGCTTAACTTTGCTTCATTTGCGTCATAATTTTAGGAAATACCCTCCATTTACCCTTTCTCCCACTGTAAATGTAGTTGTGCAATTTATTTGATAGCTTTCGTCTTTAATTGGGTTGATGACATCCGCTTGAAGGTCTGTAGGTTTCCGATTTGGAAGGTAATCTTTAGCACACACCACATGATTCTAATAAGTTGTGTCCAACTGTGGCGAAGTGTTTGAAACTCAAAAAGGAATTTGATCGATGGCTTCGTTTAGGGCCGAAATGATGAATATGCCAGTGAGCAAACGTTTAGGTAACTGTCTTTGGAACACAAGGCCTTCCATCTTGGATCAGAGTCCGATGGCTATAGTGACGGTTTTTACTTCCGCTTGTCCAAGAGGCTACTTGGCTGTGGTTCTACCCGAGTTTTTGATGCCGTTTACAAATTTAGGTAAAAGGTCTAAACGGCGCATGTAGAGTCTGACTTCTTTAGTTATTATTTTGCACTCGTTAACATTAGCAATGAAATGGAACACGGTACTGCTTCGATTCATTCTCAGGCATGCATCCAGGCTTTTAAAAAAATACGTGTTGTGGGACCACATATCCAAAAGCAAATGATCCATCATTTCTAAACTGTGTCGTTTAAGGCATCCAATATGCCAGGTTTCCATACCACGGAAACATCCAGATATGTGTTCTTGGCTTCTTTTCGGTATGTCAAGAGATTTTCAGAGGCACACTCGGTAAAGGAAAGTATCCATACAACTGACCAATAGTTTATTATTCACGTACACATCTACTTCGCTTAATAACAAATGATTGAAATTATTGACACTATCTACTGTGGCTTCTTCACTGTATTGGTATTGCCCACTTTGAGAGCTTTGTTTTTTTTTTCTTCAGATCGATGTACTCTTCGGTTTTGTCTTTGATTCAAACTCTATAATGGCCGATATAGAGACTGCACAGTATGAAACTCTCTCCATTGAGATTCTTTTATCACCATGATGGTTGGTCAACAGACGGAGTTAAAAACTCCAAAGGTCTTTTTCCGTTTGAATCAACGTAGTTATTCCTGCTTTCATCAATGTTTCGTTGGAACTATGATGGTTGTCCAGTGACCACATGTTTCCAGATGGGTCCTGTCGTATGAAATACTTATCAGCTTTGTTCTTCTTTTGGAACGGCTCTTCAGTACACAGATCCTTTTGGCTATACAATTCGTTTTCAAAAATGAAGTTCAACTATGACGTTTCCTTTTAGAGATAAGACAATATAATCCAAAGCAAAATCAGCACACAAAAATTGAAAATACAATTTTTTTTTATAAACAATTGAGAAATGATTATTTATTATGAAAATGAAATAAGGATTTGTTTCTTCCTAATTAAATACCAGTAATAAATCAAACTAAAAAAAACGCGATCATGCAACGATTGGTGAATTACGAATTAAAATGTCGTTTTTGATGGCACACGATGAAATGCATCTGTTATTTACCACACATTTCTTTCAAACCCTGATTATATACATGTTAGTCACTTAAGATAGCGGTAGGACCGCGTTGTATCAATATATCACGTTGTATCAATATATCGCAGTAAATTCAACTTTTGACATCTTTTATAATATTTGACCCTATATGAAAAGAAAATCAAGTCCTATTCAGCAATGCATCACAGCAAAGTTATCGTTATTGTCAAAGAAGTAAAGAGAAATGGAATCAGGTTTCTTTAGCAGAAAACAAAAGTGTTTGAAATGTAGTGCAGTTTCCATTTCTTTGTTACAGCTCACGAGCTACTGAACGACTTTCTTTATACGTAAGCGTTGATTTGATAATGTATACGAGTTTGGTCCGAGTTCAGATTTTGGCAAAGTTAAACTTCACATCAATAAAATAAACAATAAAACATCATGACTAATATAAAATTTTGTAATGTTTTGGTATAAACCTTTTAACTAATACAAACTTTAGTCTTGTTTAAGAATAAACATTGTATCTAATTTAAACTCTTGCCTGGTTTAAATATAAACCTTGCAACCAATATGAACTCCAGTGTTATTTGAGTATAATCCTTGCAACTAATAT
Source organism: Unio delphinus (assembly GCA_029339505.1). Lineage (NCBI taxonomy): Eukaryota > Metazoa > Mollusca > Bivalvia > Unionida > Unionidae > Unio > Unio delphinus. The sequence continues at coordinate 7,221,266 of JAQISU010000236.1, forward strand.
AAACTCCTGTTTTGTTTCAACATAAACGTTTTAACTAATATAAACTGTTTCACTATTTCAGTATAAACCTTATAACTAGTATGAGCTCCAGTGGTGTCTCAGCATAAACTTTGGAATGGATATGAACTCTTTTCTTGTTTCAGCTTAAACTTTGTAAATCATATGAACTCATGTGTTGTTTCAGTATAAGCTTTGTAAATCATATGAACTCATGTGTTGTTTCAGTATAAGCTTTGTAAATCATATGAACTCATGTGTTGTTTCAGTATAAGCTTTGTAAATAACATGAGAGAGCTCCTGTGTTGTTTTACCATACATTTTGTAAAAACATGAGCTCCTGTGTTGTTTCAGTATAAACCTTGTGACTAACACATGCTCATGTGTTGTTTTTTTAGTATACATTTTGTACCTACTATAAACTCTTGTCTCATTTCAGTACCTAGAGTTGCGCTTCAAAAAGCTGGTAAAAGTTTTGGGTTGCCTCCATTTGTAATTAATATGAACTCGTCTCATTTCAGTACCTAGAGTTGCGCTTCAACAAGCTGGTAAGAGTTGTCGGCTGCTTCCTCTTCATAATAGGGATGGTAAGTAAAAATAGTTGCAATCAACGGATAAATGCGTTGATTCTTTATGTTTTAATTTATTGTCAGCAACACACAAATCGTACATTAAATTGTTTAAGTTTTTCTATAGTGACATTGCCTTTGTTAAATATCTGAGTCATTTCATACTATGATAGTTTAAACTGGATACATGCTGATACAAAGCACAATAATGTACAATCGTACTATTTTAAGAGGTGCATTTTAGTTAAATCCGATGACGGAGCTAAAAAAAATAGGTTTGTAGATGTAACATGTCTCGACACAGGAGAAAACATATAACAGACAGCGGCGAACTTCTGCCGAGGCAAACTAGGGAGCTGCCTAGGGCCCCCCACCTCGGAGGGGCTGAAATGATACACATTGCAGACACAAGTTTGTTTGTTTGCTAAATTACCAAAAAGTGGGCCCTGACTCTGTTAACTGACTGTGGTCCCTGTGTCTCTATATCTGGGCCTGACAACAGAAACAATGCAACCATTTAGTGGCATTCTCTTGCTGAAATTTGTGCAGTTTGACAAAACACAGATTCAAGCGCCGAGTGATTTGTGTAATGAATTGATCATGAAATACGCTTGGCAAGACACGCTTGATAAATCCCCGTGTAGAGCCCACTTTGACGTAATATGGCATGGATAGTTTGAAGAGAAAAAAAACATAATAATATAGGATATTGTTTACTTTTAACACTTCATTACGTCAATTTAATGTTTACTTCCGTTTCAGATTCTCAGCATGGCTATGGGATTGTATGCTCCAGCACTCGCTTTAAATCAAGGTAACGTCACACCAAAGGTACATCAATCATGAATTGAATAAGGAAAGGCCAGTCATGGTACTTGTGAATTATTTCACCCGTCAGCTCTGCTCTGTTTGTCCACTTAAGGGATAAAGCTGACAATAAAATAAAACTAGTCAGCCTTTGCTGGAAAAAATGCATCTTATGGAATATTTTATATAAATGTCATCGTAACTAAGATGGGTTTTTCGGATTTCAAGGATACATTATCTTGTCCTGTGATTTATGAATATATGATTGCATTTCCTTTCAAGATTGCACGATAGAGTGTGGTAATGTTATAATGTTGAGAAATGTGTAAGTAATAATTTTGTTAACAGAAAAATTGAAAAGTAAACCAGTATTTCATTATACAAAACAAAGGAAAACGATCTACATTTTAATAGCATGATTTTTTAAACTTTGAAATCTAAAAAATGTACATTTTGTTACAAGTCCGGAAATTACAGTATGTTTCAACATTAGATCAATAATAATATTTTTTTTCTCTACTGCAAATTCGACAATAGTCTAAGAAACTGCAATAAAAATCCCATAATGATTTTCGACGCCCGATTATTATTATCCTCTAGATAAAAACGAAACATACTTGATAACGTTTTAAAACTCTGTCGTGCCCCCCCCCCCCCATTCGATTTTCTAAGCAAATGCGATAAGCATCAAATAAGGTATGTTCGTGCGTGCTTATTTGGACGTGTGCGTGTTGTGTAATTCTGACATCAGTGGCAATATCAACTTTTAACCTTGGGTTGCCTAGTTTAATCAATTACTTTTTTATGCTGAAAATATGGAGCAATGCTTTTCCCGTGGACGACCTGAGACAGATAACTTTGGCTGGCTCGGGAAGGCGTAAAGGACACATGGTACCAACTATATGGAAAACTGGGAACCAGTCTGGAAATGGGCGTAGATGAAAAAGAGTATTGGTTTGACTGGCTAAGATACTGACTGTTAGGGCCTTGTAAAATAACAACAAAACTTTTGATAGCTTATCCTAGTGGTAACTGAAACAAATGGAGACATTTTTTTTTGTAATAGAATATCAGTCATATAACGGTCTTGAATTTGGAACACTCATCACTGAAATTAGCATATGGCTCGTTGGTACGGAATTGAAATACGTGTTTCAAAGACATGTAGGTCCAGAAAATGCCGTGGATCATAATCTTTTCTGTACACAGCAAATGTTATCCAGGATGAAATATACTGAAATATAGGTTTGACTTAAGCACTGGAATGTTTACAGTTTTACTGCATGCTTTAGTTGGGACAAGTAGTGGGAATCTCTCAAACAGTGCCCAATAAATAACAGTTCTGCACCTGCTTATACCGTGAAAGCAGGTTGCAAAGAACGGTTTTATGAATAACAAAAAAATCAATAGATAGCGACATAATTTCGTTCGTTGCTTCTTTTCGTTTACATACTTTTATTCTTCATTCAGTCAGCCTGTCTATATATATCGATCTATCTATCTATTTTTCTCTTAATCGATTCATCGATAAATCATTCATGGTTGATCCATGCATGCATGTTTCATGTTCCATTTCAGTTATGAAGTTCGATATGTTATTATCCATCCTTGTGATTGGCGCTGTCTGTACTTTCTACACGGCCATAGTAAGTATGCTCAAAAACATAGATTTGCGAAGTCTCTCCTGATTTTAGTTTATCAAGAAACAAAATACTCATTAGCTTAAAACGAAATAGTAAAAAGAAGAGAAATTTAAAGAAAATAAAAAGTCGGAACTCGTTTATTATGATTTCTATTACGACTTTTCTTCTCAGAAAAATATCTGTGATAAACAAAATCTCAAATGAGCAATGATTTAATACTGAATTTACGAAGCTCTATGAATAAGTATCAGCTTTTGAACTCCATCGTTCGCAAAAGAGTGAAATTATTTAATTCGTCGATTAATTCATTATTAAATCCTTACCATTTATGAGATCCGCTGTATAAAAAAGTGTTTATAGACACGTCGTAGTGTGACGTCATGCTTTTGCAGAATAATATATTTTAAGTATTTTAACATTGTTAAATATATGAGTCTGGAGATAAAGCATGTGACAAATTTATGTATTTGCAGGGCGGTTTAAAAGCGGTCATGTGGACCGATAGTTTCCAAATGATAATTATCATTGCGGGATTTTTGGCCGTAGCTATACAAGGAACGACGGAAGTTGGTGGATTCGACGTTGTGTGGGAGAGGGCTCTCAATGGGGATAAGCTGAATCTTAATAAGTAAGACAAGGCTTTTGGGAAACATGTTCTCGATATTTACTGCCAAAGATTTAAATCTCAAGACATTTGCTTGCACTATATGAAATACACGTTGATATACGCGCACTGTCGAAGACATGGACAAACGGTAAATGGCGAACAAAATCAAACACCAGAGTAAAATAGCATAGATGAAAAATCATTCTTCACTCAAGCTCAGTTAGTCACTCTTAAATCCGTTTTCATATGTAAATGTTGCAAAGTTCCACTGTTATGTTAGACCAAATAAAAAAAAATAATAAGTCACGAGAAATCAACTTATTTTGGAAGCCTCTTTCACGCATATAGTCTTCAAAATCAATTCATTAAACGTTGATGCCTAATTTAACGTCTATTGAAAGTCCTATTCACAATTCAAAGATTGCACAAAGGGGCTTTTGGTATACCTCGGCTATATGCGTATATAGCCTTAGTAAAGACACTTAGTTACTATATTCTTGTCATGAAGTTGCTTAGACGTTATGGAAATGTCGTTAATATATCTCTCTCCAGAAGCATTAACAACCAATATTACTCAAGTTCATGAATCCATGTGAAAATTGTTAACTGTGATTATTATGCTTCTATGATGTTCATAATCTGCGCTTATTACACACACACACACACACACACACACACACACACTATATGTAATGGACGGTATCACACAAGTAAAAATTCTTTGCACGAATTTTCTTTAAATAAAATAAACGCATATTACATGAAACATTTGTAATGATATTTTCATAAAATATTAACCCCAAACAATAACAAGTAATTTCTCTTTGTTACAGCTTTGATCTGAATCCTCTCAAGCGCCATACGTTCTGGGGTTTGATCATTGGCGGCAGCATAACAAGTTTGACCGCATACGGTGGGAACCAGGCAATGATTCAGAGATATCTTAGCATGGAGAATACCAAGAAAGCTAAAATGTTGGTTTTCTTCACTTCTTTGAAATTTTATATGTCCAAAACAAAACGAGAATAATTCCAACGGCAATGAGTTAATTGTATTATAATTTTGAATAATTTCAACGTGACGTAATCAAGACTAGCTTATGTGCGATGCAGAGTTTTCTATTAATATTAAAACATCGTTGAAGACAGGGTACATGTCTGTTGGAACTAAGCTGGTGTGTTATGTGATATAGTTTCTGAAAGGCATGATATTTGTCCGTGCCATTCGGTAGAAGAACATTATACTAAAACATGCTATAGTATATTAATATGGAAACGTTCCATTTGTATTCCTTAATGAAGTTATTTGTTAAAATTGTAAAACGATGATTATTTTATTGTTTTAAACTAGTAATTAATATTATATATTATTCTCTCTCTCTCTCTCTCTCTCTCTCTCTCTCTCTCTCTCTCTCTCTCTCTCTCTCTCTCTATATATATATATATATATATATATATATATATATATATATATATATATATATATATATATATGGGATAAAAAAACAACACAAACGCCGATAAACTATATATATATATATATATATATATATATATATATATATATATATATATATATATATATATATATATATATATATATATATATATATATATTTTATATGTCCAAAACAAAACGAGAATAATTCCAACGGCAATGAGTTAATTGTATTATAATTTTGAATAATTTCAACGTGACGTAATCAAGACTAGCTTATGTGCGATGCAGAGTTTTCTATTAATATTAAAACATCGTTGAAGACAGGGTACATGTCTGTTGGAACTAAGCTGGTGTGTTATGTGATATAGTTTCTATATAAACTGCTAAAATCCCAGAATATAAAGAAAGTTATACGTATGAATAATATTGAATGTATATGGGAAACTACTGAAACTTTTATGTACAAAGGTACAAATGTATAGTGCAAATATAAGACAATATCGAAGTGAAATCTGTTTTCAATATACAAAAACAGTTCGCTTACATTTCGCCACAGTTTTGGAGCTATCGACAAATGTTTTTATCATGAGACCAAGACTTCCAAGTGACACCGATTTATGCGTGGGACAATAAAAGTACTTTATTAGTTTCTCAAAAGTAATCTGAATACTGGAATATTGAAGTAAATGACTTAATGACTGATCCTTCGCTACCTGATTTTGACTGATTTTGTCGTTTTCGCGATTAACCACGTTTTAAATAGACACACCTATTGACTGATAGGTGAGTTTTAAAAATGCACAACATTGTCACTGCTGGCATTTTTTAATGGTTCGCTGCCAACTTCAAATAATGTGACAAAAATAAATGCAAACTTTAATATGCTGAAACACATGATATAGTAAAGTTTTATGCAATTTGTTTCTTTTTGATTTTTTTCCCAGAGCGTTGTATCTACAACTTCCGGCTGGAGTCATTGTGACAAGCATGTTTGTTTACGGTGGTCTAGTTCTCTATGCTAAGTATAGTTTAGATGATCCTCTCATGTCGTGTAAAATTCGGCAACCCGACCAGGTAAGGCGATTTTTTTATATAAAAAAAGTTCTTTATCTGGACAACTGACCACAAATATGTCCATCATGAAACTGTTCTGTTCTCCACAGGCGTAGCTAAACTACACTGCTTGTACATATTTATGACCCTAAAGTCAGCCTCGTTTTGAATGGGGAAAACAAGATTAAAGTGTTGGAGTTGCTGGTTAAAAGCTTAAAATTTATATATTTTCCGAGACTTTTTGCAGATATCGTGTAAAAAGAAAGAGTGAAAAACAATATCTGCGCTCTTTTCACAAAAGCGAGATTGCCATATGGGAAACAGTATACATAGGTTATATACCGGCGTCCTTATCTTGTTCTCTTCCTCTACCCATCTGTAGCTACCACGTAACTAGTACGAGCTCATCCACTGTTTCAAAATGGCGGCAGACTGGTTTAAAGTGTTGGGGCTTTGTGTACAGTCGAAATATGCACCATTTGGAAAATAAGACCCAGTACAATATGAATTCTCAAAGTAATCTGACAGACATTTGGGGCGAGCATTTGTTCCTAAAGTCTCAATACAGTTTTGTCCTTAATTTAAATATTGGTGGCATGTTACTGTTAAAGACATTATATTAAAAAACATTTTTGGGAAAGATTTACTTTCTTTACTGAATCCATTATCTATTTTCAATTGTTCTTTTAGTTTGAAAACGTGTTAGGCCCACTTATCCGAATCCCAATTCCAAAACTTAGTATTAAAGATTAAATTTTTAAAATTCTAAAATGTGATTCAAAGGAAATGCTCATTTGTAATATTTTGAATTTCCTACCATGACATATGAAAATAAGGCATGTTTCTATTATTATTATTATTATTATTATTATTATTATTATTATTATTATTATTATTATTATTGTTATTATTATTATTATTATTATTATTATTATTATTATTATTATTATTATTATTTGAAATACAATTTGCAAATATCAGATACAGTCCATGTAAATTGTTAGTTTCAAAGAGACATTCAGTCAATATGAAGAATCTATTCCCGGACCTGTCATGTGTCTTATTTGTTTTCATAGAGTATTATTTTTGTTTGCAGTGGAATAAATCTTCTAGCAATCAACTGCTGAAGGTTATTAACACCGATAAATATTCACCAGTTTAAAGTTGAAATGGGACCAAACAAATTCACATGGGTGTAACAAAAAAAAAGAAATCTCATCATTGTTGTTCATTGTAAAAATGATATTTACAGAAAACGTTTACAGCAAATTGATTAGGTTCAAAGCAGGCGTGGGGTGTCAAAAAGAGTTTGCATAACTAATAAATAACATTCCGGTTATTTGGTAGATACTACGTACCGATATTACACGCTATAATGTAAAATCCGGATTAAACCATTTAGCGGGCTGTACGTTACACATCTCTGCTCTACAGGCTCGACATTCTCAGTGAAGCAACATAGTTTACAAAATTATATAAGCTATCGATCAAAAAACTAAGAAAATAATAGTCAATCTTCAGACTATTGATATGAAAAAGCTGATCAGCAATAAAATGCTAATGCTATGTAAACATTAACAATGAAAGTACATCAGCACAAAACGGCTATATGGCGCTACTTAAAATGCAACCTCTAAAAGTTTATTTTTAAACGCTTGCAAATAAATCTAAATATCGATTACAATAACATAACATATAACAGGTAAATATGTTAAAATTTTATAATAGGTATACCAAATCAGAAATAAAAATTACCTGTGTAAAATCCTTAAAACGGCATGGTTACGTTTTTTTAATCAACTGCAAGAGTCCAATATTTTCTAAGGTGGTACATCATCAGAGAGTGTCTTCATCGAGTTGACTTCAGAATATTTCTGTCTCTTAGTCAAACTACTCGACAAAAATAGGTTATATTGATGATGGACACTGGCAAGATCTGTTTTGTTTGTTTTGTTTTTTATGGTTTAACGCCATTTTTAGCACAATATAGACTATACATGGCGGCCAGTATTCATGGTGGAGGAAGAACCCAGAAAACCCCCGGAAAGAACCACCGACCCATGAGAAGCTACTGGCAAGCTTTCTCACATAACTACATTAGCCGAATCTTAGACTCGAACCCACGCAGACAGAGGTGAGATGGCAGTGATTCGTAACGGACAGCGCTTTAGACCACTCGTCCACTCGGGGCCATGATCTGTAATATGATCGAGGCTGACTCTTACTCAGAAGGTATGCATGAGCCAGGCATGCGCTTCCGATACACGATTCGTCTATTTGATTTGAATCAGACTGCGCAATAGGCACGATACTACCTCATCTCTGCGAAATGAACTTTATGATTTTGATCATGTTCAGCTTGTTTGTGTGGAATTTTAATTCCCAATATTTTGCCAAGTATAAAAATGCAAACCGTTTTATATAATATTTGAGATCATTATGGAATCCTCCATTCGGAAACGATTGAGTGTAGTGCAGCAATGGCTGCTTTAGATACATTTTATTTGCGGTTAATGCCAATTATGACAAGCATACAATACATTGGGGTTAATGCCAGTATGACTAGGAAGACAACACATTGCGATTAATGCCAGTATGACTAGGCAGACAATACATTGGGGTCAATGCCAGTATGACAAGGCAGAAGACACATTGCGGTTAATGCCAGTATGATTAGGCAGACGACACATTTCGATTAATGCCAGTATGACTAGGCAGACGACACATTGCGATTAATGCCAATTATGACAATCAGACAATACATTGCGGTTCATGCCAGTATGATTAGGCAGACGACACATTGCGATTAATGCCAGTATGACTAGGCAGACGACACATTGCGATTAATGCCAGTATGACTAGGCAGACAATACATTGCGGTTAATGCCAGTATGACTAGGCAGACAACACATTGCGGTTAATGTCAGTATGACTAGGCAGACAACACATTGCGGTTAATGTCAGTATGACTAGGCAGACGACACAATGCGGTTAATGTCAGTATGACTAGGCAGACGACACATTGCGATTAATGAAAGTATGACTAGGCAGACATCACCTTGGAAAATACTTTGTCCACACTACATGAGTAAATCAGTGTTTGTGTAAGATCTGAATTCTGAAAAGTTATCGAATTTTAGGTTTTGCATGGCTTCAAGTATGGGAAGAGAATCAGAAAAGATGAGAAACTTTGATTTCTGGGAGAGTTCTATAGTATAAAAAAATTTTAATACGGTTGAAACGTCTATGGTAAAAATATAAACTTTATCCGATAACTGGATCTGGATGGTGACACGGCAGCTCCAATGTTGTTTCGAAGTATTGGTGTATAAGGATATTGCTATGCTGGGAACCTTTCATTTCACTGAATTTCGTAGTATACTGAAGTTCGTCTGAAATAAAGTGATGGTTCATTTATCTCTTCAAACATTGGAAATTACGTAAGGTAGGCAATTCTTTGTACCTGGTTTGAATAAGTCATTCGTGATATGGAACATCCATGTTGTATCGCTCGCTTTATTCATTATAAACGTTTCTACAAACGAAAATCCTAGAAGTCTGAGAAGACTGACTATTTTTCAGAATAAAAACTTTCGACAAATCTAGTTTAATTTTTTGATACCATTGTAATCATTTATTCAAATTTCTTAAATTTTTGGATAAAGCAGTTATTATTTTTTTTTGCCAGTGAGTTTCGTAGTCTATGCCATGCTACTTTAACAGACAAGAGAGGATTTAACCTAAAGTTATGTGATATCCATGTTTTTCTTTTGCTCTCTCTCTCTCTCTCTCTCTCTCTCTCTCTCTCTCTCTCTCTCTCTCTCTGATAATCCAACGAGCATTAGCATTAGCATGGTATAAACGGTAATTGTTCCGATTTTAAGACGTTGGACGGGCATTAAAATGTTTAAGAATATTTTTCAGTTTTCTGACTATGTCTTTGCTTGCATCATCAAACCATGATTTATTTCCACATTGAGGAATAGCCCGAGTTTTTGGTATTTTATTCCCTGCAACATCAACAAGGAATATCGATGTAATTAGGAGTTAATGGACCCACTACGTTGTAAAATCAATTACCTGTTAGATTTGACTCGCAGAGAGACTGAACCGATTTCCAATCTGCCTTTATCCAGTTCCATCTCTGCCCGAGCCGCTGAGGTTTTGGAATATTATAGTAAACTAGTATTCAATTTGGGTTGATTGTGAAGATTTTATTCTTGATCTTGATGATGACAAATTCTTCGGTAGTCTTATCAATATTTCATGTCCAGACCTGAAAAGCATTTTGATACTGACTCTGTTGTTTTCTTTTCAAAAACAAATACCTTTCTCATATGTTTGATCATACATTTCAGCTGATTCCCTGGATGACTATGGATGTTCTAGGGGATTTCCATGGCTTCCCTGGATTGTTATTGGCATGCATTTTTAGTGCTTCACTAAGGTACAATAATTAGCCAACTGACATATGAAAAAACCACGCTCACACATTTGCCTAACATTTTATTTCAAATTTAAGTTGTTACGATGACATTATCTTCATGAACTAAGTAAGAATTTGAAGTATATTGTCACAATTTCATTAAACTTGGGTGACAAATATTTAAGCTTTGACAATTTCAAATGGCACCTATTACATTATATTAATTCACTTTGTGTCGGAGCAAAGACCAACATGCTCAGTGAAGTACTCGCGATAACTTAATACGTTAGCTCAGTGAAGTACTCGCGATAACTTTACAACTTACGACAGGGTCAATATTTTTCTCATAGGTTTTCTATTTCTGTCAATATCAATATCAATAGCTACATATAATGACATTGCGTAATACCAGTCTTGTGACACATCCAAATAATGTTTTGCCCCAGGCGTAACATCTCGCTTTGAAACAGAATAAAAAATGCAGCTTTTTTTCTTTTAGCACTGTTTCGTCTGGAATAAATGCGATTGCCCTCGTAATAATGATGGACATGGTCGAGCCAGTCTACGAGTCCGTTAAGGGCGTCAAGATGACAGAAAAAGCATCAACAATTATATCCAAAATAATGGGTGTGTTTTTGCGATTTATATATATATATATATATATATATATATATATATATATATATATATATATATATATATATATATATATATATATATATATATATATATATATAGAGAGAGAGAGAGAGAGAGAGAGAGAGAGACAGAGACAGAGACAGACAGATAGACAGACAGACAGACACAGAGAGAGAGAAAGAGAGAGAAGTTTAATCGCAAACAATATGGTGGTTTTAGGAGAAACTTAAAATGTGCTTGATATTTTCTGACATATATACAGTTTGAATACGGGAGTGTTAATAACCGCCATTATTATAAATGTACTAGCTGTGGCAACATGTATTCTAATTGGGTGAACTATAAATGCACACCATAAAAACGTTGGTTGAATTGCCGTAAATAAGGAATCCAGGACATAGTTACCTTTTTTAAATATATAGAAAATATAAGTAATTTAACCGATGAGCACCTAACATGCCATGAAAAGAGCTCAGACGTTTCCAAATACAGGAATAAGCTTAGCCATCGATCACCTTAGAGTACCGTATTCCAAGTGCTAACAGAAAAGCCCAAATAACTACAGCAGAGACCTTTCAAAATAGAAAAGATGATGGCCGGGGGTTTGGCTTCGATTTAGCTGACACTAGTGAAAGTGTACTGGAATCAAGAATATCATGTTTGTTGTCATGATATATCTCTGTAGCCTTCTGGACAATAAAGTAATCGGATTTTAAGTCGAAGAATAAGATTTCACAAACAACAGAATAATTGTTCCTTGAAGGGAATACATACCTTGATACACTTCAATATTTTAATTTGAAAATTTCCAGGAGACAAAAAAATACCGCGATGTCAAACTGTTATATAGAGCTTATCAATTCAATTCTGTTTTCGATTAAACAATGACATGAAGACAGACGTAACGGAATTTCCGCATATGTGATTCAAATGCTGTAATAGTAAGTCAACAACGCAGAAAGGAATGACATGGATGTATCACGTGTGCATAAGTATAATACAGTACAAGATGTTGATACTTACGTGTAAATTATAGTAGATATACGTATGTGCAAATTAAAGTTGATTTGCATTCTACATAAAGTCAAAGTATGCTTTGCTTATGGAAACTAATACGGAAACAAAATTTATATTGTTGCTTATGGAAACTAATACGGAAACAAAATCTATATTGTTGCGTCGAGTTGGTTATGAAAAGTGTTGATTCTACTAATTTGTATATTGCTGTCATTTTAGCTTTCGGGTCAGGAGGACTGACTATCGGACTGGCATATTTAGCTGAATACTTTGGCAAATTAATTCTACAGGTGGGATTGAGCATATTCGGGGTGCTCGGCGGGCCTCTGCTGGGTGTCTTCGTCTGTGCCATGTTCATCCCTACAGTCAATGCCATTGTAGGTAGAACTTCATGATGATTTTGTTTTCTTTTCGTTCTTAGAGTTAGTGTTAACAAATATGATGTTCATCTATCTATCTATCTATTAATAAGTTCAGTATATACAACTTTAAAAGATATCAGATTTACAGATTTTGTTTTAGAACCATTGCAGTATTACTGCCAACATGAGAAACACAGCAAATATAGACAAAATAGAAAAACAATTACACTAAAAACTACATATCTAATAGTTTATTGCAGTGAGAACCGTTGTCACCACCAGAATAAATAAACAAATAAATAAATAAATAATGATCACAAAGGATCTTGTATGTTTATGCCACAACTAAAGTATATAGTATATTGATGACTAGACATTCATTATATTTAGAGAGATATGCCGTGTGTGCGCCATTTGATTTGTTTTTATTTTCTTATTGAGAAATACTAAATGTCTATTTTCAATTTAGGATCCCGTCTCCACACAATATGATCAAGCTATTCATGTAATTGTCCTGCACCTTACAAAGAGTTTTGAAACAGTCAAATCAAAGGTTAACTTTTTGGTCTTGCTTTTTTAGGGGGCTATGGCGGGTATGATAGCCAGCCTGGTATTATGCTTTTGGCTTGCAATAGGATCAATCGTAATGGCAAACGCTAATGCCCCTCCTAACCCATGTGATGCACCTCAGAGTGCCAACGTCACAAACATAACAACCGTTACAATGATGTCAACAACGACAGCAACAGTAATGCAGACGCAAGTGAAGAGGTGAGTTTAGTAAATGAAAAATGCATAAATATGTTAAACTGTTGTAATAAGCATTTAAATTTCCCTAAATGTAATCTCTTTGAGATTGCGAATTTGTTTGCTTCAAAAACACATTCTTAGAGGAATAGTTTTATCAATTAACTTATTATCATATGACAACATAACCCAAATATGTTCTGGTGCTTCCGCTCAACAGTTTCGTACTTTTTCATATCACTTAATTTTTAAGGATAAGAAACATTTTCCTATATTGTACTCACTTCTAATCGTGACTATTTAAAAACATCTTGCATGTATTATTAAACAACTTTCAGTTTCGTTCTTTTAGTTCGTGATTGATGAGTGTATTTATGTCGTAGTGTAGACAGTTTGGCTTTACTTCCGATGTTTATCTATTATAAAACTGCTATCTCCGCTTGCTTTTTTTTTCATATCCCAGACCTCAAATGTAACTTGGAGGAAAGAACGATCAGATAATATTTTTTTTACTTTCAATATTTTATATTTCATTTATTCCACTTTCAGAAGCTATTGCTACCTATGTTGTTGACTATTTCCTGATCTCCTATTTTAACAATAGCTAAAGTTAATGTTCTGCAGATTTGTTCCCTCATTTCGGTATTACAAAGTAGCAGCCATTTTATCCGCTGTTTTTTTTTAAGATAGTGCATGATTTCTATAATTACCGCATGTAAAGAAATATCAGACACAGTACATGAAAGTAGCACAGAAATAAGCCAAAATTCTCCCCACTGTACTAGTTGCAAATGGAAGCAACTTCATCTTTTGTCTATCCCTTTTTCTGAGTTACGTACTAGTTGTTGATCGGAACCGATAGTCGTGGGCTGTATACCAGTATATGCCGGCACATGTGTACGACCACGTAATTAAACGGTCACGTAATTAAATGGACACTGAAATATTTTGCCAATAACTTCAAAACTGTTCAGTCATTTTTCATGACATTTTCAGGATTTACCAAAATCTTAAAATAATTAAGATTTGGTAATTGTCACAAGCCTTTGTTTTTCTATTGCCGACTATGCTAACGAATATACATGTTTCCTGAATGCTTAGCGATAGGTCTATTCGGATTAAACATATCTGAATAACTCCGTATCTTAACTAATTTCTTGCAACTGATCTTCTGTTATATTTCGTTCGAAACTTTTCAAGTCAGATTCATACTAGATCCGAATTAAAGAAGTATGAGATAAAAAAAAGATGGTTCTGTGTTATTTGGGTCTGACTTTCATTGAAGTTTCTTAGAATTAGCAAAGCTCGAACATTGTTTGCTTAAAGATTTGATTTGAAGGTCTCTAACCTCGTACCTGCCTGTATTCACTTCTTAAGAAAGCGTGTAAGATTCATTGTGTGAAAATAATTATCAATTACCACTTCGAATACCACTTCGCGGTTGAAAGCTGAAAGAAGGCACAATGCTGATGCTGATGCTCACGTCTTGGAAAACCAGCGAAAATTTCAAGGAAGTAAATAAATCACATAATTTACCGGTAATGCATCATATTGGCTCGTGTTCAACGAGCAATAATTCCACACAACGTAGGCCCAGTTGTGCAGGCGCATTATGCCTCCGCAGATCAAAGTCAAGGCTTTTCCCTTGATATTAAAATAAGAACAAAAAGCTTAAGAGCTAGGTCGTCAGCCACAACATGTGCTGCCAGATTCAGCCATGTTTTCAGTTGAATATGCGTGTACAGGATTATAATCCATATGATAAATCTGTTTGCATGTCTCTATTTCAGGAATATACAATCTATTCGGCACTAATATATATATATATATATATATATATATATATATATATATATATATATATATATATATATATATATATATATATATATATATATATATATATATATATATATATATATATATAATACGATCTATTTGCAGTGGCCTGGAAGAGTTTTACAGCATATCATATTTATGGTACAGCCTCATCGCAGTTATTGTAACTGTCATTGTCGCAGTTATCACCAGTTGCTTAACAGGTTCGATGAAATTAGGCACTTTGAAACTTGTGCATAGATTTATACATATCAATGTCAATTATATGCTATGTTTTAATATAATTTCTGTTCGGCCAGATAATTGCGATCGTACGATTTATTAATATCGCCCTACCAGTGTATGTGAATAAGGTACTTTACAGGAGTGCACTGGAACGGCGAGCGCGGATTCCCCAAAGTATAAGGAAAACACGTAGTAGCAATAATTTAGTACGGAAACCACGAGTACAAATCATAATTTCTTGCAAGAAAGATAGGACACCCAGTGTACGGAAACCCCGAGTAGACATTGCAAGGCAGGAAAGCGCGAATACAGAATTTGATTGACATCGACATAAAAAATACATGTTTATCTTGACAGTAGCTGTCACGTTGCCTTTCCCGCGAATGCTTAAGTCAGAGGAACAAAGATGTGGTTAGAAGCCATGCAAATATGTTAGACACCACGGCTATAGTTGGTCCGCTTCGTAAGGTAAGATAACCCAACTTTGTTGGGTGTGAAAATCGCACGGGGACGTTGAAGGCTTTGTTCAAGAACAAAAGACCCTTTGCAAAGGATGCGTCTTAATTCTCATTATGTCAACAGACGACCCGGGGGCATTATCTGCTAGGTTGAATAGAATAGGGTAGAATCAACATCCAGTCGGAATTGAGAAAGGGTGTCGGTCACCATTTCAATCCGAAAATAATTTCGTATTTTTGAGCTAGGAACTTAGAAATTACCCAAACATCGAGCTGGAAAGGTATAAAGCAATACTTTGGAGATGCCACTCGTAATTTTGCGGGGAAACGTAGAAAATTATAAGAAAGACAAAAGTTTGTAAAGGTCAGTAAGTTACTTGCTCGATTGTTGCAAAATATTACGGCATTCTAATAGTAATTATGTGAAGTATGTAGACTTCATTACTAAAATTGTTAGTACATATAATTACCTATGTAGTGTTTAATTTACAAGCGTATTTGAGAAATTAGTTATGATTATGGAAAGAATTATGTAGATTGTTGGCTCGTGGTCAGAGTTATTATTGTAATTCGCTATTTGGTTAATTCGTAGTAAACACGTGCATATATTTATGTGATATTTTAAACTTTGCAGCTGTTGAATTGAATGATATCTTTGGGAAATGGTTGCAGAGTGTAAAGTTGGTTAATATGGATGATGCAATGATATATCAGATCCTGGATATATGAATATTTATATATTTATATATTTATGTACACTTTGTATGAGTGTAATGTACACAAATGCTTCTGGTTGTTGTGATATTGTTCAGTATATTGAGATTAAGACTATATATATATATATATATATATTGATGTGACGCAGTTTATTGATGTCTGTATGATAAGTAGTTGATACTTACTTTTATTACGAAGTTTGTTTATCATACAATAACGTAGGCTATACATGGCGGCCAGCATTAATGGTAGAGGAAGAACCAGGGGAAAACCCCAGGAAGAACCACTGACCCACGAGAAGCTACTGGCACGCTTTCTCACATACACACATTGGCCGAATCTGAGACTCGACCCCACGCAGAAAGAGGTGGGATGGGAGTGATCCGTAACGGAGAGCACTTTAGACCACTCGGTCACTCGGTGCCCAACTTCAAAATGTAATAACCATTATCTGAAGTTTTATTATTGGTTAGCGTGAGACGAGATAGCTACGGAAATATGCTAACATCGCTGATTTTTTGCTCAGAAAGCTTTCAGGGGACAGACGTCTGGTATAGTTTAGTCCTGAGTCTCTATGAGTTAGACGGAATCAAGATTAGTGGCGAAGTCGATTGTGAATCAAAGGCTAGTTGGAAAAGGAGTCGAGGAGGAGAAATTGGAGAAGGAGCAGTCAAGGAGTAGAAGAGTTAGGAGGGAAGTCGGAAAGAGAAAAGAAATTGGCGGATAGGAGAGATACAGATGAGTAGAAAACACTAATTTTATTTCCTACAAAATCGTGCCTGAGTGGGACTTCTATAATAATTTCAACAAAAAAATATGGGGTGCACTTCACTCCAACCATAATACACTTACCATAGTGGCGGCGTAACAAAGCCCCGCCACACGTCAGTGTAGCTTTAGAATGGTCAGAAGGGTTTTAAAAAGAACCGTATGAAAGATGGAGTCAAAAATGTGGGAGATTTCTATACGTATACGATGTATACTTGTTCAGGCACTATTGTACACATATTGTGAAATATGTTTAGTGCCAGTCAGCCAGTCAGATATGCGCGAAGAAATAACGTCAAGGTAGTTAGCGTAGATTTGCCGCAAACGAGCAGCTGAGCCAACAATATCACGTTTTTATCAACATCCGTCGACGGAGTGAATGTTTACATTGATGTCTCAAGGTACGCGGAGTGCAACGGACTGGAATTCTACAATAAATATGTCAACGCTGCTGACCACTGCTCTGTATTTTTATCCTAACAGAAAGGCCATTAAATTTACAGAGGAACCCCATGAGCGTTAGGATGCATACGACATTTCAAACAGTGTCTCGCCTGTTTTATCACCTGTTCTCAATGAGATATTTCATGATTACATCTTTTAAAGTTTTTATATGTATTTTAATGATTTAGAAAATAACGACTCTTTACTAGTCAGTTTTCGGAAAGGTGGAGGAGATTCTTCCAAAGTTTGCGCTATATACCATAATGTTTACCATAATGGCGGATTACGAACAAGCGTCAGTAAAAGCTATTCACTATATGGGGCGAATATAAAGAAGTCAGAGGCTGTTGTTGTCACTTTGCCCATACTCAGATAAAGAGTTGTCGTTCATTGTGACCCTCAAACTGCCACCGTGACAACGACATTGTCCGAAAATGCATCATGGCATCTCTTTCCCTTTATCTGCTGATACCGATAGACATCGTCGAGGCTATGGGCGACCTGTGAATAGTAATGTGTTCAACAGTTTTCGAGGACTATATTAAGCGTAAGCAGTTTATACATGGTCTGAAGCAGGAGAGAAGATATTAGTCTGAGTCTCGTCTCAATCGTTCGATCCATTAATCGTACAAACATGGGAGTCAACAGCTCTCACGCGATTCTCCAACGTCGGATCAAGAGAACGCATCCTAACATATGTTTTATAGACGCATCTGCAAAACTGGCCATCGATAACATTACTAATTATTATTAATAAGCTTCATCGACTATTACTAATACGTCGACCCAAAGCAAAACGTAGTATCATGAATGACCAGCACATACGATGGTGCATATCACGATTCCAGTCAAAATGGTAGCCCTGAAAGGAATTACTGTGCGTCTTCAGCTGAAGAATTTACAACGGCAAAGGAGGTTTATCAACGTTCATGAGTGTGACGTCTGATTAATGCACAAGTAGTCATCGTTTTAGTGCCTTGGGGCTACTGTCGCTTTTATACACAGTCTGTGGACACAGTTCTGGAACAGAATCTCAGTTGTCTACTATATGGACTTCCCACAATATATTATCAAAGACATTCAACCTATAGCAATACTTCAAGTACACACATTATTATAATTAGTAACAATTGTTGGCTTACTTATTTGACGTTGAATTTGGTTTGTACTTAATCTTGCTTCTTCATCGACATTTCATACTAACGGACATGAAATAAAAAATTTCTTGGATGTGTGTTTTCTTGAAGCTTTGGTGAAATGACGTGTCTTATAAATATACTGTGCTCTTTTCCAAAACAAGCATACTTTCACTTTCTTAATTTTTTTAAAAATTAATACATGACA
The DNA here is from genome assembly GCA_029339505.1 of Unio delphinus. Classification (NCBI taxonomy): domain Eukaryota; kingdom Metazoa; phylum Mollusca; class Bivalvia; order Unionida; family Unionidae; genus Unio; species Unio delphinus. Next base: position 7,240,368 of record JAQISU010000236.1, read on the forward strand.
TCCCTATAAGGGATATTAAAAGGGTGTGGAAAATCCCCTACTGGAGAGAAGAGATGGTCAATAATCCTGCAGGCGATGTACCTCAGTGGAATGTGCTCGGATTCCGTACTCACAATATCCTGCCTTGCGATGCGTGTTAGTCATTTTCGTAATTCCATCCATGCAAAGAGTTCCGACTGGTTTTTGTGTTTTATTAATACTCGCGACTTCAGTCCATCCAGTTACATTCATTGTCTCGGCACGTAAAAGTCTTTCATGTCCTGATGAGGCGTTTATTTCATGAACATATGATTTCGAACCATGATTTAATTGTACGCGACACTCAAACTGCAGACAACGACATTTATTAAAGAAGCAACTGTTACATCAAATATCTTAATTCGATTATCATTTCGAGATATAATTTTCAAAAATTATAAATGCAAAAACGTGACCTTTAACATATTGTAATAAAAACATTTAGTCTAGTTATTCGCAATAAATGCAAGATTGTGATTACAGTTAATAATATTTTTGGCTGTTCCATCCATGAATATCACTTTATTATTATTATTATTATTATTATTATTATTATTATTATTATTATTATTATTATTATTATTTTTATTATTATTAGGTGGTACGAAGAACAGACCGGTTCCCCGTAAATTTTTGTCACCACTCTATCATCAAATGCAGAGCTTCGGACGGATCAAGGACGAAGAGATCACCTACGAAGAGCCTATTCAAAAGGTAGGACCGAGTCATGTATGCAAGAACAAAATGCTATGTATTTGTCGGTATTAGCGTTTAACACCTCAGCACAATCTTTGCTATATGGTACCAGATAAACGCAGTCCTAAATACTTAAAATTACACTAAAGCTAGAGGAAGATAAACTCTAGGAAATAAAAGAAGGGTGATATGTTATAATTCTGTCAAATTTTTTTAAAGCAAAACATAAAGGCAACAAAATAATATCACTACAATATATAGTTAAAACTTGCATTTCCTCAACAGCAACAAAACGGTGTATCTTGTGTTACATATTTTGCAATATTTTAGTACCGACCCATGCAGTAATGTGTGTGCCTTTAGTAACGACCCATGCAGTAATGGGTGTGCCTTTTAGTAACGACCCATGCAGTAATGGGTGTGCTCTTTAGTACGGACCCATGCAGTGATGAGTGTGCCTTTTAGTAACGACCCATACAGTAATGGGTGTGCTTTTTAGTACGGACCCATGCAGTAATGGGTATGCTTTTAGTACGGACCCATGCAGTAATGAGTGTGCTTTTTAGTACGGACCCATGCAGTAATGGGTGTGCTTTTTAGTACGGACCCATGCAGTAATGGGTGTGCTTTTTAGTACGGACCCATGCAGTAATGGGTGTGCTTTTTAGTACGGACCCATGCAGTAATGAGTGTACGTTTTAGAATTTGATTACACATAACTAAAAAAAGCGATTATACATTTTATTTTGATCCTCACTGATCCATACTCCTTGGAAAGTCATTATGTATATTTCCCGATAAATACATATGACAAAATAAATGTTACAGTACGTATACATTTTTGGATGAGGTCATCTTAAAGGTGTGATCCAATACAAACCAGACTGAATGTCACGCGCTGTGATGGAACAATGAAAGCTGCGTGTATTGAAGAACAAAATCAGTACTACCCTGTTATTTCTTACGATTATACAATGCGTCCTCTTTTTTGGAAAAACCTAGTTTAGTACCAGTTTAGTAATGGTCCATAGCGACCAATGATTTTCGTATGGAAGGTGCATATCATTCAACACCCTAGACTGAATATACTATGGTACATTTATATTAGTATCAAATCTTAGAACAAATATTAATATTTAATTTGAGCAAATTCTCCTAACAGATCACGTTGTTATACACTTCGAGTCAATATATGGAAGCTTCCATTAGGAAACGGGTGACTGCAGATTGCTTTGTCTACATTTTCAATACTTTTAAGATCAGTGTAAAATAGGCAGCTAAGAGTAAAGAATACTTTGTCCAATTATGTATATGCAGACCACGTTTCTGTAAGATTCGAGATATTACCGACTTGTCAAATGTAAGGTTTGTCAAGGCTTTTAGTTTGGAAAAAGCATCAGAAGAGAAAATGCAATTAGTTTCTAGAGGTTTCACTGTAGTTCAAACATTTGAGTATGGCTTTTATTTCTACATTAAAAATGAAAGATTTGTCTGGTGACTGGTTCGAGATAGTGCCATCGGGTGATGCAAACGCAGCTCCAACCTCGTCTCTGTCGTTTGATCTATCTGTATACAGTGATGTTTGTCCACGATAAACGACTCAGATTGCATATGACTTACTCTGAAAACAGAAAGGATTTGTTGATGGCAATATGAACTGGTAAAGAACCAATATTATGTTATGGTGTTTTGATAGCCAATATAGTGATTTTGGAACATAGATTCATACATTCATTTGTTTTACATATGCTATAAAGCTTTTGTTGCATATACTACCAATATATTCTTGCATAAACTGCGTAATCTGTATTCATAATAATTTACCTACATGTTTGTTTGTTGTTTTTTTAACGGCGCACCAGCACCTTTTGGCTATTTAGCGCCATACAATCGGTTATATGTATACATGTTTAAAAATACTAAAAGGTTTAAGATCGACCAGCGATATCAAAAACCAAATAGTTAAAATGGTAATATGTTGGTAACAGTAAAATATGAAGTATCCCAATCAACCGGACATGTCAGTGGTTATGTTAAATGAGGACAGATGGAAAGATGCTGAAAATAAGGGGCGTTATTTACATTAGATGAAAATGCTCAAGAGGATGGAATACAATTTATAGTTTAAAATAAAGGTTTACTGCCTTCAGGAAATCTAGAATACAAATGATATGTATAGTAACAAAACGTTGCTTCATGTCATGCACATTATAACACTTATCACGCGTAGGTTGCAGGTAGAAACACTCCGTCATGAAATGCTTAACTGTGAATGGTTCATTGCAAGTAACGCAATTTTACTTTAATGTAGAAGCAGTGAAGAAAATCTTGCCAATACTGTAATAATCACCATTTCCAATTCACTACCTTGGTTAATAAAACCACCCTTTACACCTACACAGTTTGATCATTGTCTTTACCAAAGTCCTTAATCAGTTCCTTAATTTTCCTGAGTAATTTACATGAAATCGGAACCTCGCTGAACAGCGCCCTCTCCAGGTAGTAACAGGAAAAACTTGTATTTTTATCCCATCGATTACATCCTTATTAAGATATTTAAACTAGATCGAAACATATCACAAACAAAATGTCATAATCGTTTCGAATTCTATTTCCACCACGAAAATCTTGTAAAATCTCACATTTGTATCTAGGACAATGCGAATTAAGCCGGTACGTTTTTGAATGGAAATGTAAATTGACATGTACAAATATTACACTCTCAATATTATGTAAATCGGCATGTACATAATACTTTATAAAATATATTAATGAAATCTCCACAATCAAGTTTCTGAACATATCGACACAATATCTGCAGTGTGGCAGTTTATAGTAATGTCTAGCACTGGGGCATCATGCCACAGACAAGAAGCACAAAGTCCAACATTATCCTGACACCAAGCATACCAGTCCTAACACTAACTTTCTAATAGTGAGCTCCAAGCGATGCAGATGTTAGTACCATTTTTATGTCTTAGGTATGACTTAGCCGGGGTTCGAATCCACGACCTCCTGCATTCGCGGCGGATGCTCATTCCACTAGGCCACCGGAGCGGCCTCCACCATTGGGGAGTGGCATTCATCATATAGAATACAATCACAGATATGAGATGGTATTATTATGATTGCATGTATGGTACACATAGCTAACACGTGTGTATCCTGAAAGGATATCCTCAGGGAGCATGTAATGCCAATGTCGATAGTGAATAATCCGTATTGAGTATGTTGACTTTACCATCTAATACGGAAGTATATTTCATGGGAACCCACTCAAAACATTTATGACTAGAAAACGGTTGACTATTTCTTTTAATGAATGCAGTTTATGTTTCGACGTTTATCTTTAATGTTACCATTTAATCTTTTATCTTGTACCGGTTTAAATTTATCTGGAAAGGTTTATCTTCTGAAGGTTTTAGCTAATTGTACGTGTTTCTTTTTTGCATTGCTGAGACAGAAATTCAGTCCCGGATTACCCATTAGGCAGAGTAGGCAACTGCCTATGGGCCCCGTGACTTTTATGGGCCCCATCAGGGGCCCCCATGAGACCGTGACCGTGGGTCTGGGGCCCCAAAAGTTTGACCGGCTAATGGCCTCCACGGTGCTTAATCCGGCGCTGCAGAAATTGTTCGCATTTATTACAAATCAACTTTCGATTTCCATTTGGTAAACAAAATTTATTTATCTTCATCGTCGCAAGAACTATGCACTCATTTCGTATGTACCTTAGTTAATTTACAATATATTTAAGATGATACAATCACAGTATTGTCGACTCCTTACGTGTTTTTTGCTTCATTTATTCAAAACTTCATCTTTAAAATAAACGCAAGACGTAATGTGGAGTAAATGACAACAGTTCAGGAGGTTTAAGACCCAGATGCAGGAGAAAGATGGTCTGTGTAATATTTCCAATTTTGTCATTAAACGAACACAAAATATCCACACATTTGTGATGTTGTATGAGGTCCCAAAAAAGTCCATTGACAAGTTCAGTCATTATTTCGAACAATTTATTTTCCTTCTTTTTTTAATGAGGTTAACTTATCGCCAGAGACAGAATAACCGTGCCAAAAAATTAGCGGATTTTTCTCCATTAAAAGATGTTTCCTTTTGAAAAATGTAATGAAGTTTAAAGAAAGCTATTGAATAATCGAACGAGCTACACTTATATTAAAATAAAGATAGTAAGGATAAACATATTTGTATGGTATATACGGTACGGTGATACTTGTCCCAGACAAAACTCACTGTGCATAGACGATCACGTGATGTTTATGGCATGGCCCACAACTATACTGATGTGATATGCATGGGAATTTTAACTGCACAACAATGACATTGAATGTGTAGATGGTCGTACTGGGATGGAACTAGGCATTTAGTCAAGAAGTATTAGATGAAAAAATGGAAATCAAGTATTCTCTTCTATACCATATTTGTGTCCGTGACATATATTTGGAAAAGAACTATGAAATCGGGATTTATTTCTTAAATATCCTGACAATGTAGTATTGGGGTAAATAAACTTTGTTTAGAATTTTAAATTTGGGAATAATTTTAGCGAAATCGTTCTTTTGCAGAACAAAGTCAGTCCAGGAATTGACATGAAAAATGGTCACGTCATCTTAAAGAATGGAGATTTGAATAATGAAGTCCCGAGCGTCAACGAGACATCCTACAATCTCTATTCAGATATATCATCAGAAATGGTGGATAACTTACCCCAGACTACGACAAAATTTTGAATTATCTATATTGTGGCATCCCATGTAGTCCCTATCTAAGATGGAACAGGTTTTCTTTGTAAAATCAAAGCTAAATGCACAGTAACGCTACATTCGTATGTACTGTACCGATTACTTTTTGTATATTTCATCACATAAATCTGTCAGCTTATGGTGGCCAGGTTAGGTTTCCAATACTATTTACACAGGAATAGCTGGCCTGGAGTGAAAAAAAAGCAAAGGGAGATTACTCGAAAATGGTGATTATCTTCAAAGATTTCGCGGACCTGTTAAGTATTATAAATAGTTACAATTACAAAAGGAGGACATGGTTTTATTAACTGTATTTCCTAAACATTATCGCATAGTAAAGATCAAGAACCTAGATGTACACATTTTATTAGACACAGCTGCTACAGTGTAAACTTAAACACGGACTAAATCATGGTAAAGACCGGTGTAAATATTATTTCGCAGTGTGCTCCGTATTTGCTTTCATATTATTTTCATAAATATTATTTCGCAGTGTGCTCCATATTTGTTTTTATATTATTTTCATAAATATTATTTCGCAGTGTGCTCCATATTTGTTTTTATATTATTTTCATAAATATTATTTCGCAGTGTGCTCCATATTTGTTTTTTTTATATATTATTTTCATAAATTATAGTGATATTGTGATAGATGTAACGTTGGTATAATTCTGTGGAAGAGAGAGGTACTTTAATCTGCCTTGCGTAATATTTTACAGCAATTTGAAAAGAAAGCATGTATAATTTTAATAGCAATGAAATACGGAGAAACCATACGTTGACCTTTTTGAGAACAACCCCTAACACTTGCACATTTAATAGCACCAGGATAGCCAATAAAATTCAATACAATCACTTAATTGAATTTGATTTCTTTTATTATATTCTGCATAATCTTGTGTACATAATGTGGCGGTCTACAGTCTCGTATTAGGCATAGGGTTAGACTTCTAAACAAAAAGAATTTCCCCGGTTCTCTCACCGGTTATGCTGGTTATTTAAAAATGCTTTGTATATATTAGGTATTCTTAAAAGAACCTTTAATTTCCTTTATTTTTTTGTATGATTGATTGGTGTAGCATGGGTACTTCAGAGTACACCTTTCAAAACACTGTTAGTTCCGATTGGTCATTTTGACCTCGTGGGCTTCAGAGGTAAGGTTTCATAATGAAGGGAGCCAATTAACTTCATTTTACGTTTCAAGTATGTGGCAATTCATTCATTTCACTTTCAGAAGTCGGTATTGTCTAGTCTGGCAAATTCATGTCCCTATTTTACTAATGGCTAAATATAGTTTACTTTAGACTAATTCAGACTGATATTTCGAGCACATAAGCAGCATGATTGGAACGCACAATTATTGGTTTGAATGATCAACCATATACTGAATTCAGTACATATATATATATATATATATATATATATATATATATATATATATATATATATATATATATATATATATATATATATATATATATATATATATATATATATCCATTTGGAGTCCATTTAAAGAAAGATTTACATATTGGCCGTATGGATAGGTAGGAGACGTACCTCTTACATATGGGGTACGGAAAAGAATATAATTACAGTTTGGGCCCCGGTGGTTTGATCGTGAACACTATTGCATTAACTTCGTTGTTCTTTTCTTGCTTTGTTATAGCGATATTGTATGAATATGGTGCATGAATTCCGATGCTGAAGAGATACCAACATTAACTTGATGGTTCTTTTTTTTCTTCTTTCTTGTATGTTTTTTTTTTAATGCTTTAAATTCTTTCTTATTGCAATCATTTGTATTATTGTGTGTCCTGTATTTCAATTGTCCTGGACGTTTTTCACTCACATTATTCATTTTAATTCTTCTTTGGATATACAAAGTGCTTAAAACAATCTTGGAATCAGAATTCTAATTTTATAGTGAAATTGAAAAAGGAATATCTTCTTCGATCGTTTAATTATGATTCACGAGAAGAATGTTGGCACATCACTACGACACATCACATTACAGGCCTATCAACACTTCCAGCTTTTATTTTGGAATACCACTATAATTTATTTAGAACTTTAATCAATAAGACTTGTGTTAAAAATTCAAGCATTATTTTGGATTTAATTCACAATACCGTAATTTCACTTTACATTTTCACTTTGTGTTCTAGGAAAATACATTTTTGTTGAAGTTTTCTTTCCATTCTATTACTTAGTTTAAGACCACAGAGTTGTAGTAATTCACAAAACTAAGCTGAGGAAAGATGAGGATAATCCCAGGTTTTAATGGATCTCCGTTGTTCAGGATTGTACTAAAACAGCCTTCTTGATGCTTCTTTTGCCGATCGTCCATCTCTGGAACGATACATAGGTTTCTTTAATCATAGCACTTTAAAACAGCGTTCACATAAGTTGGATAATTGTTGAAAAGGTGTTTTCTTCTTACCTGATTCGTGTGCTCATGAATTGCAACCAGAAATGCTACTTTTGACCTTTAACATCTCCTTTAATTATTTATATTCCTGGTATATTATCCACATTATTATTTTCAGAGTTTCATCGTTGACAAAGATTTCTGTTGAAGATGTGAAAATATGTAAATAAGTAAACAGAAACGGCTTTGTTGAAATTTGCATTGTGTTCAGTGGATTAGGTATACTTTCCGAGACGTTAGTTGTTTTCTTGTTTTTATTATTATTATTATTATTATTCACATTAAATATCAGACTCTTGAGTTCCAAAATATGACATTGGTTTTCATTACATGCACATCTTGACACATCTGGTGAAAACATGCACTTAGGATGTAGACGACTCACGGACACTGATGTAGGGCCTATATGCTGTATGAAATGCAGATGAAAAAATGTGCAGTGCTTTAATGTCTTCTTTTGGTGATGATTTTGCATATGCAAGGAAACTTATTTTATAATCAAGCAAAGAAAATACTGTATACGGTCAATTTCATGTATAACATGTACTGCATCTATTTATCTATCTGTTCGTGTATAATTCAGACACACATCCTGAATACGTCATGGGGCACGTACATAAAAACGAATAAATAAATAAATCACTTTATATTTGTCATTTTATCACCTTCTGGTGAGAATAGTGAATGTAATTGATTTTGGTTGGCGTTACGTTTCCATCGTTCTCTTTCGGATTCTTCATTTGATATGTAGAATAGTTCACTCCCTTTTAATGCTGTACACATATATGAGTTAAATATTTATTTTCTCATCCGTTATTGCATACTGAACGTGCATACATTTGACAAAATTGATTTCCTAGAAAAAAACTTGCAGTGTTTTCATCCCTGACTTTTACTCTGGTTTTCTAAACGTTCCTTGATTTACCAGTATATAACAGGAAAAAAGCTAGCTTCATACCGTGAATATCCACAGCAGTTTCTTGTTTGTTTTCTTTACACTGTTCGAAGAAAGCATGTGACGTATGTGTTACCAATTGCCAGTAAATAATCTCTTAAAATAAATATTCATTTCATGAGCAAGAACCATCACTTCCAGACAGGAGAAGTTACAAGGAACAAACGAGGAACCCATTAGGCAGCTTTGTGCGAATAATTACGTATGTTATCTTAAATAAAAGTATTTTGGCTTTAAGACAGCCACGTCGCTTTCACTTTGCTTGAGATCATTATTATTGATATCCGGGAAGACAGTGAGAGCTGTAAGGTTTTAAAACTCACTTAAACGTCAACAAAAGTGGTGTAAATTAAATGTGTCCTATCGTGCTTGATTTAAAGTTGTATACAACGTACGTGTCAATCCATAAAGTCATTCAAAGAACCATATAATTTGAATCATATGCTCCCTGTAAAGAACAAGGGTTATAACAGGCAGGACCCAATGCTTTGTTTCTTTCTTGATGTAGTTCTTTTGTGTTTTGAACATCCACATTTGTTTCAATTGTTTTTATTTGGATTTGATTCTGATTGGTACTGCAAATGACAATAGCTGAACATTAGAATTGAGATAAAAACTGAAGCATGCTGCTTGTTAGCATAAAATAGTTAAATTAGCACGATTTCAAAATGTTGGAATGCTGATTTGTAAGATTGTTTTACAGTTTACTATGTACCATAATGGCATAAAAATGTATCGAAATATCATTGGGCAAATATAAAGATATGTTAGTACCAGGACAAAACATTATAGCAAGCACAACTTCGAGAATAATTGGTGTTCCATTAAATGGAAGAATAGCTACAATTCACAAGTCAGAAGGTTTTCGTAAACATAATTTAGTCACAACATACGCCTTTATTTGCCTTTCGTGCCAAGGACAACAGGAAAAATATCTTCACTCATAAACACAGTCAAAACTACGCGAAAATACGAAAATATCATCGAGGTAAGAGATTAAAGCGGATAGTTAGTTTTGCAGTAATAAATATTACAATAACTGGTGGTGGTGGTGGTGGTGGTGGTGGCAGTGATGTGGTACTTTCGGTTATCACGGGTTCCAGTCAAGTAAAATACATGCTTACTGGTTGATGAACTAGATCCCCATAGCGCTACGTGAAGATCTGACAGATACCGATAAAAGGCAAATTTGGTGATCTTAGGATTTCCTTGTTTTAGCAGTCTATCGGTCAAAACGTTGCAGCTCGTGTTAGGAAGAGTTATCATTACTTGTCACTTTCAAATATTGGTAAGCTGTGATTTGATTGATAAACACAGAATTGACATAAATTGACCTCTTATTGGCAGGAACGGCCCTTGGATGTGCGGGGCCCAAGGCAGCAAGCAATGAGCGCGTGCCCCAAGCAAAAGATTTCATTGCGAGTTAGCGCGGGGCCCAAGGCGGTTGTCTTGTTCGCCTTGCTCTAGGACCGGGCTTGCTTATTGGTTCAGTCAGATCCCCACACGTGATAAATTTATCACAACTGTTATCCGAACACAACAAATAGACAAACATTAAATTAGGAATAAATAATCTTTAACGTAAAGAACTTTACATACCTCTCAAATATTTTCTGAAAATCATCTTGATGGAAACTTTCATAAAATTCGTTAACAAGGTAAGGTCTGTTTACTTAAATTTAATTTACGATTCGTAAACATGGTAAGGTCTGTTTATCTAAATTTGAGCAAATCAACCTGGCAAACGTCAGGTACATAAAGAATTTCAAAGGTGAAGAACAATACCCTGCAGTAAAAGTCATGTTAAAATGTGTACATTAATTATATTTACAATAATGGTTACACTTAAAGCAAAAGCTGGCTATGACATATGTTGTTTACAATATGACCCTTACATATCTTTCAACATCTAACGTCATAGATGACATACCACTTACAACGTATGTTGCGATGCATATGTTAGACTTGGGTAACTGTTCTTAATTCACGTGTGAAATTAAAAGTGGTCATAAATCTGTCTATAACGACTGTGCAACCGTTTTTGTCGAACGAAATACACGAAAGAACATGCAACTTATTCTACTTATGTCACCGTGTTGAGTACTTGCACAATTGTAGAAACGAATTTTCAACAGCTTTATATTCCGCACTGTTCAGTATTGGAACGGTTTGATCAAAGGTTGAATACCTTTTGACCTCTTTTTTGGTGCAGTGTGTATTCATTCCTACTAGCAAGGACTCATCTGGTAACTACATGTTTTAAATCTCACCTTTTCACCTCAATCGTTTAATCTTTAATCAAGACATTTCTTCGTTGATGCATGCGTCCATTTCTGATGACTCATAGCGTCAGATCATTTCTCCATTTAAAAAAATCAGTAATAATTAGATGCCGGTAGTTTCTTTAATTGGCCCCCAGACAAGAAACTTCTTGTCAAGGACTTGCGCGATTTGTCTTTTGCGTGGCACTGCCCGACAGAAAGATAATTATTATAACTGGGACAGGAATTTCTTTCCCTTTTGCAAACATCTAAAATCATTTTGGTCTAAACAACTCTTAACTGAAAAAGAAGAAATGTATGTCATTGATAATAGTTTCCAAACCAACAGTTATAATTTCAACTTGTTTGTAGTATTGAATCGAAAGTGTCGCCATTCACGTACTGAATATTTGCAATGTTAATGAAGGCTGTGACATGTCAGATCCGAATTATATAAGTTCAACATACATTATTCGAGACTCTGGCTGTATTATCATATTTAATGAATCGATATCATATGAAAATAACAAGGGCTACTTTTGTGTATAAGGATAACCGGTAGCTTTTGTAAACCTAGTTCAGCAGCAGAGAGGGTGAACAGACCACGTTTTCAAGCAAAAATAAGGCTTCCAGATCATGTTTTCGAGCAAAATATGGCCTATAGATAACGTTTTCGAACAAAATATCAGGTTTCCAACAAATCTCATTTAACCAAAAAAAAAGTCTCCATTTTTGCAAAAACGGAGATTTTACGATTTTTTAATCAATTTTGCTCGCAACGATGTGGTCATCCACCCTCTCTGCTGCTAAAGTTTTCAGTTCTGGGTTAATAATTCTTTTACGATTTTAACCGAATATTTGATCAAGTCCTTAGGACGAAAATCATTTATGATTTCACAAACAGACTAATCGCTAACACCTCTTCTTGTAAATCAATCAGATTATTTGACTGGTCGGTGAGTTTGAAATTAATTCTGGTTAATGAATTATTATGGCATCGCATGTAGACAGGATTAATTGGGTTTTCAATAATTAGGAATCCTGGAGGAGCTGTTGGTGCAAACGAATAAAGAATATATCCCTGCTGAGCTTGATTTGATTGCTCTAGATTAATCTGATAGCTTCCTTCAATTACATCACATGTTAAATTGAGCGCAATCACTGAGGATATATTCACGTTGAACGGAGCGATATGCCTGCCGCCACCGTCTGGGTCATTATTGTGTTTGAGGATTTTTATTTCCGGTGATGTTGTTTTTTTCCATGCATCATGAATTATTTTAAAACCAACATCGATGGCATCACTGAGAGATTTTTGTAGTTCTAGGATATTATATCCTGGTAGTTTGAATGTCGGAATATCCTTCACGGAGATTTTATAGTCTGTTGCAAAAATATCTCTTGTTTTAGGATTACTTTCACCTAATACCTCTTGAATGATTTGCGCATTAAATGTTTCCATGTCATTGATGATTTTGTTACATGTTTCTACAACGCTGATAAATTCATCTTGAGTGAGTGTGCCGGATCTAAGGGATATAAACAACAACGAAATATCGCTATTCATCGCTCCGAAATTTACAGTGGGGTCATCCGGTTGAAGAATGTGGTAGATCTTCTTAGTGGGAGGATCTACCAATTCAATAAAAAAATACAATTTATCATAATCTCTATAACTCTTTATTGGATTATCAGGTTTTATTCTGTCGGTGATATAATCAGTTTTTTGTGGTTCTGGTAAATCAACAGTTTTTTCCCCTGGTGGTAATTCAGGCCATCCTAGTACGGTTCTAATAGAACTTTGATAGATATCTACGACGTATCCTTCTGTGTTTATCTCAATTGCGGATGATAGCGTCGGTTCATGAACTGTTATAGCGATTTTTGACTCTACTCCAGTAATCGATTTTATTCTACGCGCAAATTCATTATGGATTTGTTCAATTTGGTATGATCCGGTTGGTATCGAAACGACGTTCCAGTCTGGGGTTCCGTCGGGTTTATTCTTATTTGCAAATACCAGTGAATTATTCGGTTGTTGACCACCAAATGATTTTGATCTGATATTAGGCCAACTGTGATACACTCGTAGTTTTGCTAGCGCTATCTCCTTCACGGGGACTGGGCTAGGGAAATTCACACTAAACTCGGGTTCCGTTGATGTTATTGATATCATACTTGTTTGTACTGGGTTCGTGTTCTCCACTATTTGTTGAAGTAATTCCATCGGTGTCGTCATTGTTATTATACTCATGTTGTCGCTCTAATTTTGACACCGCGGAATCATAAATACTGACCATCACTGAGAACTCACAATTTGGTATGGTTGAGGTTATTGAGATCATTCTGGTTTTTGGGTTCGTGTTTTCTAATTCCATCGGTGTTGTCATTGTTATTATACTCATGTTGTCGCTCTAATTTCGATATCGCGGAATCAAAAATACTGACCATCGCTGAGAATTCACTATCTGATATAATCGTATTATCGAGTGACGATGATATCATCAATGATAATTGCGAGTATGCGGTTGATGCAATATGAAATTGAAGTAAGTAATTCTGCAGTTTACTCTGGCTGCATGATGATATCTTTTTTGCTATCCCGGTTGATATACCCCCGATTGTAGCCACCGCAGAAATGCAAATTGGAACTACGACCGGGGCAATCATTGTAACCGATGCAAGTATTATTCCGGCGCCAGCGAGAACGCTTGACAAAGAGTACACAATAACATCTATTGCGGTGATTCTTCGTCGGTATTTTTTTATTTTTATTTGATACTCCTCAGTGAGGGTTTTGAGTCTATTCTGAAATTCTCTGACCTGATCATAGCGACATTGAGTTGATGAAATCATTTTTATTTTAAAAACACTAGCGTTTTCAATTGTGAAATCCTTTCAATTTATTTACTTAAATCCGCTACGAATTCCACATACCAGGTTGCTGGAATCCCAATCAAATTTTTATCAGTAGCTGTTATAGTGAACTTTTCAGTTGTATCCTTGTCGATGATCGTTGAAATCGTATTATTAACCCCGGATGAACTCGACGATGATATATTAAATTGAGTCAATGGTGTTACTAGTGTTAATCGATAAATACCCTTAACGGTTGCAGTGATATCTAATTTGTTGTTTGTAGGTGTCCACGCAAATGATCCGTGTTGGATTGTATATACCACGTTGTTGGTTTTCTCATGAGGAATTTTTGTTTTTTCAATGATTGTTATCATCCTCGAAAAATCACCTTTGATGGCTTCGATGAAGTTTTTCGTCTCATCGATGGATTTTTTAATATCCGGGAGTTTTATTTCAATTTTATCTAACGGGGTTCCAATAAATTTATCAATGATATTTCTACGAAATGATGTAAACTGTTTTCCGTTTTCTTCAATTCTAGATTCAAGTGTTGTTAGTACAAACACAGAATTGTTTAACTCATCGTTGAGAGTTTTTAATCGATCTGTAATCGTCGAAACGAGTACACCCGGTTTGAGTTTACCCTGATCGGAAAATAGCGCGATAGTATTCTCGATTGCGTTTCGTTGTTTAACTAAAATATCATCCAGAGAGACATCACTAGTTTTCAATTTACCCTGATCGGAAAATAACGCGATAGTATTTTCGATTGCGTTTTGTTGTTTAACCAAAATATCATCCAGAGAAATATTACTGGTTTTCAATTTACCCTGATCCGAAAATAACGCGATAGTATTCTCGATTGCGTTTCGTTGTTTAACTAAAATATCATCCAATGACACATCACTGGATTTCAATTTACCCTGTTTGTCTTGAAATACAACTATTTCATTAGGATCAACATTTGTTAAGTTCAACGTCTCAGCTATTTCATCTTTGATTAGTTTTTTTTACATCCTTGACAGAATCAGGTGGTGCAGTGTCATCGGGTTTGGGTTTCAAAGATCTCCCCCAAATATCAATCATGTTATTGTAAAACTCTTTCTCTCTCTAAAATCGTTTCGATTTCCAGCGATTACTAGTGTATTCATTAACGACAACATGTGGTGGTTTTCCGCTTGGGTTACTCAAGGAGTTAGAAATAGCGTCAAGGACATTTAATACTTCGCTGCCGCATATTGGTGGGTCAATCATCGTTTGTGTTGGTAGCGTAGAATACCAAGTCTTCATTGGAAGGGTTTTTATATACCGCATAAACTCTTTTGGTGGGGCTAATCCATATGAATCGAAATAAACAATCCCACGTGGATCAATAGCGTATGCAACCCAGTGAGTTCCAGGTCCGGTGCTGTTATCTAAATTAATGATTCCGGTTTCAGTGTTGTTTGGTTGATGTGGTAATTGATCTTTCATAAAGACACCTCTGAAGTTTTTAATCGCTAGTTTTTTTAGCAGCATCCATTAAATCAAAATTGGACATAGGAATCTTCGATTCCTCAATTAATAAATCGTTCCTGGTAGTCTTAGACCCTTTCCGCTGTACCACGAATACGGGGTTCCTGGTAGTCTTAGACCCTTTCCGCTGTACCACGAATACGGGGTTCCTGGTAGTCTTAGACCCTTTCCCTTTTTTTTATATCCTTTCCCAGTTGCTTTCTTTAGTGCCATTCCTGCTGCAGTACCAACGGCTCCTAACGCAGCCGCTTTAGCCACCGCTGGGGCTGCTGCTGCAATCAATGCTGGAATCGCAGCTAACAACGGAAATATACCGCCTGTTTTAATCATATTTTTGATAGCAGCCGCAGAGAGAGTAATCTGAACACCTTTTTTGGCTGCAAGTGCATCATTGAAATGTTTCACCTGACGAGTTGTCAGCGATAGTTTATTTGCACCACCAGTCATTTGGTTGGGTTTCAACGTGATTGTGGTTCCACATTTTTTAGCTGATTCCGATTGCAATTTTTTTAATTGACCGGGAGTTAACGCAACACTAATAACACTATATGACATTATACATAATTGATTGATTCTAAATCGTTTACAATTTCAATTACATGTTTTCCACTGGTGCATCTACCACTCTCATTCTTCCACCAACACCTTCGAGTAGCATTGATTTATCACTGAGAATGACAGCAACCGCTCTATAATCAGCAATAACACCACGAGTCACATTAGCTCTAAAATGTATACAACAACAGATTGTCTCATCAAATCGAGATGTTCCAGTGAGAAGTAATAGATCGGATACAGATTTTTAAAATCATATTGTGATATTTGCAAACCAGTATCGACATTTTGGTCGCGTGCCATAAATGACAACAGACGATGATAAACTCGTGCAATATGATTTTCGGTGTAATTAAGTTGTATATCCTCGGATGGTTCCTGCTGGCCGTTTATTCTCAGTGAGACGTCTTTCACACCTAATTGATTAAATATCATATGGCTGGAGAGTTGATCGCCAACTCGTGCGTTATCTTGTAACGCAATAAATATATGACGTGGCGCAGAAACGCCTTGTTTTGATGCTAGGTTCCAAGTGAATAACCCGTTGATATTTGATTGTTTAACATCTGTACTCACGGTTAGCCAACTTAGTAATGATTTTCCTCCTTGGTCCATAAATGATAGTAATCGTTCTTCTGCGGTGATTGCTGGAGTCAACACTGGCATCCACAATGATATTTTTGTTAAATTGACTTTACCAGCATCAGCATTGGGATTTGCAGCATCTGCTGGAATCCTCCAGATTGCGTCGTTATCATCACTTTTTCGTACAAGCGATACTGTATGCTTCGCCCCGTAGATAACTTTTCTGACGTTTCTACAGAATCCAAATATGTGATGCAGTGGAATCACGCATGAAAATGATTTACGCGCTCCTTGCAACATTGAGTTTCGTGTTGCAGCTCCTAGATTGAAATTAGCATCGTTGTTTATAATCATATTCTCGACATCAGCATCACTATTATCACGTTTTTTTGGTCGTCTTACAACAAATGGATTTCCTCCAGCGGTATTCTTACCATCTTTTGCAAACATCATAGAAGGTCCTGCTGATCTTGTATAATCATCAGAATATCTCGCTAACCCGATTATTGTTGTAGCCACATCAACATCGCGATCTATCGACTCAATTTCTTTTCCATCAATGAGATATCTAGCACTCTCAAATAGCGCCATAATACCATTATTGACAAAACCGACTTGAGTACCATCTGGATACGGTGCTGGTACAGCAGTAGTATCAGCAGCTGTTACAAGTTCTCCTTCTACTTCAATAAACGCTTCACAGGGCAAAAAGTATTTACTGGTATCATGGACTTGAAGTTCAATTCTTGCTCGACTATTTGAGTCTATGGCATGATAGGCGTAATATTGATAATCGCGTACAGAATCATCCTTGCGAACTGGGGCATCTATATCAAACGCTGGATCAGGTGACTGTTTGAACATTTTATTCTATTTATCAGAGTCTAAATCGCGATTTTCCATTTTCATCGTCGTAGTTTTTTAAAGTCACTTCCTGCTATCATATTTGCAATATTGCTTTGGTCGGGGGTTAAAGCCATCGACGCTAATTTTTCGTCTACTGCGTTATTTATAATTCTACTAACACTTGCAGGCATTTCCGCTGTAGATGGCAATGGTACCGGTTTCTTTTTTCGTCTCACTAATGATGTTAATTTATTCTTCGCAGTTGAAAACGCTTTTCCAGCAAGATCTCCAACAGCACCAATACCCTTATCACGAATAACATCAATTGCTTTCATTCCTAATTGTTTAGCCAACGGCATCACTTTTGGAGCCATTCTCGCAAATAACCCTAAAATGGTATTGCCTAAACCATCTCCGTAGTATGCTCTATAAACTGGAAACCGTGAATTAACTACGTAGACGGGGGCTGGTTTATCATGATTGTAGTGTATGATCATTATTTGAAATCAGAAACAATTTTTCAATTGACTTTTCAATTCAGTCACTATGATACCCAGTTTCCACTAACTCGCCAATGAAATCTCGATATGTGCTGATATCCATGATACCACCCTGAAATAATCGTCTACAGATATCAGCTGCTTCATTAATTATTTCCGGTGAGTTATTTCCGGCTCGGAACCCTCCTACAAGAACCTCTAATCGTGATATATCACTGAGAACACTACCAGGACATGAAACGCTAGCGTTTCCAACTAGACCACTCCCCAAAAATTTCTTCTCATCGTATGGCCGTCTTATTTGGAGTTGAAATTTTCTCTTGAAGTCTCTGTATTCCTTCATCCTTCTATCTAAACTCCCAGTATTTATTTCATACACTATATCAGCCCATTCATTATGTGACATTCTATAATCCGAATAATTGTCCGTGAAAAACTTCTCTTGTGAATCATAGCTGTTAGCAGCGAATTCACCTAAATTGTCTATATCCTCGTTGAGAATTTGTTGTTTAGCGCTCTCGGTAAATATAATTGATTTAGGTAGTCCACTAACTAGTTCTTCCTGAAATCCTTTAAATTTTCGTTCTGAAGCGGTTGATATATCCTGAGGAAGTGATTGCAAGGATTTTTTTGTTTGTTTAGTTCTTTTTGCTATTTTTTCTAACACAGGAATAAGACCCTCTTCTTTTCTTTTACCGTCAGGATCATCTCCCAGTATAGCACGCTCTATCTCCTTCGTTGCTGTGGTTACTGGTTTAAACAATTCTTCAGATCCCGCAGCAAAATCAGTCTGAAGACTCTGTCGTTGTTGTAGTTTATTCCGTACAGAGTCACGAATTGGTACAAATCTCTTAATTGCATCTAATCGTTCACGAGCCAATCGGGTTGTTAATGCTTTATTGATCATTTTTTGAAATCAGAAACAATTTTTCAATTGCAAAACACTTTTTCAATTGTGAAACAATTTTCCCGAACCCGACCTAACACCATCGTGGAAGTGTTAAGGGCGTTATCATTGATGTTGAAAGTGTCATAATTGCTATAAAAATAATTAATATCACACTTTCAACATTTTATGACATGTCGGATGAGTTTTAATACCACCGTGGAAGTGTTATGTCATCGTGAGACACCTTCTATCAGGTATGTGGAAAGTGTGGAAATCCTTATAAAAATAATTAATACCACACTTTCCACATTGTTGTTTTTATTGATCAATCTGAACCGTCCATCAATTTTTATTCAGTGTGAAATATTTTCACTGTTTTTGACATTATCAATCAAAAAATGCTAAAAAAAATTAAAATCTCTATGAGGGACGGTCACAATCAAATAATGATAAATGGTCAATCAAAATTGTTCATTTTCTTGAATTAACGCCCGTAGGTTTCTAACTTTAGAATTAACCTCCTTTTTCAATTCGTATTCGTACCCCAATTCTTTTCGTATTCGTTCTACGATAGTATATAACGGAGCGAACACACTTACGTCACTGGAGAATGCAAGAGAGTCCCGAATAGAATTCTGAGTTCTCTTGATGAGCGCATACTTCTTTGGTAGCATATACTTGTTAGTGCTAACTCCGTATTCTATATCCTGAAAATCAGACATGATTTGATCAGGATTTAACCCATCTGATAGTTCAATATCCCAACTTTTCAATTTTGAAATCTCGGATAAAATGCTATTCATGTTTTCAGAATTCATTATTCTATAATAATGATATATTTCTAAATGAAAAATATGACGCATTAGACGTAACTAAATCGAATTTTCTGTCCAGTCCCCTTTGAAATAGCCGATCGATAAATCTCCTCTGCAACTTTTCGTACTGAGGCTCTACAAATATCGAAATACTTGCCGGCTTCATATAATGATTGAAATATTTTTTCTTCGTTAGTTGTTGTATTCAAAGATTTTACTGGTCTCGCTTTTTTTGAACAAGTGCCAGTCTTTCCTCGTTTGGTATTCTCACTTTGTGTGATAGCCTGCAGATTTGATAAAGAATTGTTTTTCGGATTAGAATCGATATGATCAATAACAAAATCATCCTCGATCAATCCATAAAAACATTCAAATACGAAACGATGATTGAGATAAGTTTTCTTTCCCTTAACAGAGAACACCAAGTACCCTTGATTATTCACAGAACCAACTGGTTTCTTCAGTCTGCGGTTTCTTACAACACCATCACTGGATGCTTCATAATTTGTGATCACAGGGTGTTGTCTGAATTCTTGGTTCATTCGTATACATAATACTATTGTTTGTCTAATTCATCGTTTGGTTTAATGATAAATCTTTCGATGTAGTCTTGAGGAGTTCTTATGATTTTATCCTTGATACTGACTTTGTCAGCGTCAAGAATACTGACTTTATCAGCGTCAAGAATACTGACTTTGTCAGCGTCAGGGTCATAATTTCTGATTGATTGTCCATTTTTTATTCTTTTATCATAATAACGCTTCAATTCCCTGTATCGCTTACCACCGCAATTTAGACACAACTGAGATTTTCCCCTGACCCCAACCCCACATAGAATACAGGGTAACGGACCAAGGCTTCCACGTCGAAAGCTTTGCATATGATACCCACAAAACTCATTTCTGCATGATTTGTTACACGGGGTTACTGATCCAATCATAAGCCACTT
Organism: Unio delphinus; assembly: GCA_029339505.1. Taxonomy (NCBI): domain Eukaryota; kingdom Metazoa; phylum Mollusca; class Bivalvia; order Unionida; family Unionidae; genus Unio; species Unio delphinus. Next base: position 7,261,008 of record JAQISU010000236.1, read on the forward strand.
GCAGTGATTCATTATATAAAAATCTTTCATTTAAATGCTTGTTTTAATTATAGCATGAGGGAATTAAGGAGAACGCCTTCGAAAAATGCTGATAAGGAGTTTAAGAGATTATTAAAAATCAATCCTAGATTTAATCTCGATAGACCCAAAAAACGTCCAATAGACGGAAACATGAAAGAGTTTAAGAGATTATTAAAAATCAATCCTAAATTTAATCTCGATAAACCCAAAAAACGTAACAAACGTCCAAGAGACGGAAACATGAAAGAGTTTAAGAGATTATTAAAAATCAATCCTAGATTTAATCTCGATAGACCCAAAAAACGTCCAATAGACGGAAACATGAAAGAGTTTAAGAGATTATTAAAAATCAATCCTAAATTTAATATCGATAGACCAAAAAAACGTAACAAGAGATTATTGAAAATCAATCCTAGATTTAATCTCGATAAACCCAAAAAACGTCCAATAGACGGAAACATGAAAGAGTTTAAGAGATTATTGAAAATCAATCCTAAATTTAATCTCGATAAACCAAAAAAAACGTCCAAGAGATTACCCTGGAAAGATGCTCAATTCAATCTCGATATAGTTTCTAATACACCAAAGAATACAATTCTTGATAAAGCCATGATTAGTAAAATCAGAGACTGTTTTAATGAATTCAAGCGTGATGGAGCATCTTATTGTTGGTCAACATTTCGAATTGATGGTGTTGTTGATGCTACCATGAGTGATGAAAAAGCAGCAGTGATAATTTCACGTGTTGGGGAAAAACGGCATTTTTTCCGAATCAAATTCATTATCGAAGTCGATGGTAAATGGATTATTAGGGATAAATTTGAACCAATCCTCAAGAATAAAAAAGCTGTCATTGTGAGTAGAGATTCCAAACCAGGAATTCTAACCGGAATCGATAAGCCATACTACGAAAGATCTTATCCCGTAACAGCAATGGTTTATGGGATATATCCGTTAAATGATAAACCCGATATCGCAAAACTAGCTCCTATGAAATATTCTAGTTCACTGAATTGTGTAGCAGAACGAATAATAGAACACTTCACAAATGCGTCCCGGGGAAATAAACTAACTGATCTAAGACGAAAAAAAATAACCGAGTGGGAATTAACGGTAAAACAGCACGGTGCAAAGATTTCTGATATAGCTAAATTAGAAGCATCATTAAAATTCCCAATATCAGTAACAACAATAACCGGAGAAGTATTATACGAACCGAAATATCAATCGCGAGGAGCCCCAATACAGATTATTGATCATAACAAACACGCGTGGACACCTGCGGTAACAGTATTTCCACGAGAACGAACCGTGAAATATATCCCTAAGGAGTTCGTCGGGGATGTTTTCTATGAAGAGAGATTATTCGATACTATTCATGCGTTGTGTAAAGATGATCCTGTGTCAGTGTGGTTACTTAGAAGTGATGAAGAATTCGATCAATTTGTAAAACCAAATGGTGAATTATATCGCATTGAAGAATTAGATAACAGAATGAGAAAAATCGCTAGTGATTTTTCACCGGAGAATTCCCATGAAAAACTACTCACGGATAGTTTTACTATTCCATCAGTGGTAGCTCACTTCGCAAGAGAAAAAAACTCATGGCGTCCAACACGAAGTGATTTTCTCGAGGATGTTAAATTGAGTTGCGTCAAATTTGGTCATGGTGGACTGTGGAATACGAAATACTCACGTGATGGTATGATTTCAATTGATATATCCGCGTGTTATCCCGGAAGTTTTCTCGGATATGGGGAATGTGCTGAGTACTTCAAACGATTTGGACACCCCACGCATGAAATGACTCGTGTTGCGATTAATGGACCATTGCCTGATTTTGATTTAACCGGATTCGCTCGTGTGATATCATTTGAACTCGCTACAGGATTACATCCGTGTAGTTATGTTTGGCTCGGTAGACACCTATCTGAAAAACACTGGATGCCAATAGTGCTATTGAGATATATGATTGATTGTGGTCTGCTAATATCGTTGATTGTTTCCGAGGCTATTATATGCTATCGAGCTCAGAAAGAAGTTTGGCTACCACAACCCGATCTAGATAGAATAATCAACGAACTACGAAAACAGTTTCCAGATTTCAGTGAAGAAGAAATCATAAATTGGTCTAAGAAGTTATTTGAAATTAAAAAAGAACAAGCCAAAGATCTCGGAAGAAGAATAATCGGTAAATTTACCCAGGGTGGACGATACGACAACGCAAAATACTCTTCGCGGTTGATCATAGATGTCGCTGAATACGATTTTATTGTAGCGGATTTAATGAAACAGGGAAAACTTGTATCCCGTAAGGATGCTTTTCTATCCAATGGTGAGAAATTAGGTACGGTTGTTACCTACTGTGATGGATATAATTCCCAGTACACACATTTGAGAAGTTCAATGTTAGCCTATGCTTCTATTAATCTATTTTCGATGATAAATAGATTTCCTAATACCGCGGTTAGAGTGGCCACTGATTCGATGTATATACACAATAAGTACAAATCAGCTGTAGCGGCATTCACAGATCCCGAAGAAAATTGGGGGGCGTTGGCGATTTAAAAAGGAGATGCTACATGAGTATTGTGAATCCGCAGACGTTGCTATGGATGATAAATATCTTTGTTGTAACCGTATTGAAATTCAATCAGAACTTTCTAATGCACCACCGGTATCTGATCCAGTATGTAGATATAAGACAGTTTATTTAAACGGTTGTGGTGGGTCAGGAAAGACAACTCGTGCAATTGAATTATTTTGTCGTGGAAACGCTCGCGTTTCTAACATGATTGTGCTAACACCGACTCACAGACTCGCCAGAGAGATGATACAACGAGGGGTAAATGCTTGCACTTACCATAGTTTCTTTCGATGGAAGGGTGACAAATGGACTCCTGAGCGTATGGGTGATAAATTCATTCCTGAAATCTTAATTTGGGATGAAATATGCACAGTGTCATTAGATGTATTAAAAACATTTCTTGAGTGGTTGTTAAACAAAAACACAAAAGTCGTCATGTGCGGTGATCACGGCCAACCACCACCATTTGTCGGTGCATCTCCACATGAATGGCTAAGGGGTTTTGTAGACTATTATGAAGAAATTACCACTGATTATAGATCACTTGATGAACGATTACGAGAATTTAAGAAACTAATTAGATTACAACCGGATAGAATCCAATGCGAAATAGCGCGTGAAGTGATTTCAGAAACTCCAATGAATGATTTCTGGGAAACATGGAGACCAAACGATTTGATCATTGCAAGTAGAAAAATAGTCAGGGATACACTTCAGATGAAGTTATTTGAATTGCATAAAGAAAAATTTGCAACGCTTCCAGTACCCCTTTGTTATAGGCCATCGGATACACGAAAACAGAATATTGAAGTTGATATTCCAGGACAGAGTGAAAAACAAATTCTCGTATTAAATGATATTGTGCTGGTTGATATCAATGTCGTTGAAGATGCATTGCGTGCTAATAAATCCCCGTGGACGCTAGGATACGCAGCAACAATACACTCTTCACAGGGATTGACTATATCGAATGTTTGGATGGTGGATAATCACATCGAATGGTCGAATTTAGTCTATCTCGCAGTATCCAGAGTACGAAAAATAAATCAACTTCGAAGAGTTGTTTTCGATGATAATGACACAACAATGGATGATATTGATGTTAAAATTATTGATAAAAAACTCTCCGGTTACAAACAACAGGACAAAAAAAAAAACAACGAGAATTTGATATTGATGCTAAATTAATAATCACTTTGAAGAAACAACAGAATAATCACTGCGCGAGTTGCAATTGTATAATGCGTTGGCAGTATTCGGAGAAGGATCCGCGCCAATTCACCGTAGACAGAAAAAATAACAATCTCGGTCATGTCAGAAATAATGTGATGTTGACTTGTCTTGAGTGCAATAGACGCAACGGTGCTAGTTAAGACCATGCGGTGGCAATTGAGTATCCTCGGGAATCACTTGTAGTTGTTGTCGAGTAAAACCCCGCTGAGGGGCAGTTGAATCCAGTTTATAGACTGGAGGTCTACCAGTTGATCGTGTTATACTAGATATCTTATGTGTAGTGACGCTCCAAATAGGATCAGTAGCCCTTTTTCTACCCCCTTCAAGCTCTCCTGGTTCGTATAAGTACCTCACAATGACACTACTACCAAGAATTGGTTCTTTGAAATCTTTTTGTGGTTGTACGGGTATTGACTTCTTTTTAATCGCGTTGATAGGTTTCATGTTGATTGTTCTAGTAATCTCGTTATTCAGTGCAGTAATCACAGATGGTAATCTTTTAACCCATTCACGGGATCGCTTTTCTTGAATGAATTCTTTTGCGTATTGATATCCAAATAACCGCTCAGCAATCGTCCGATTAAATCGTTCTACAATGGCCTGATCGCGATTTAGCGCAGTATGCCCTCGTCGTATGGTGACATTATGATGTTTCATTGTAGATAACACTGCACCCTGAAATTCCTTGCCAGGATCAACCTGCAATAGATTTGGCCAGTGCAGAGGACCTCGTCGATAAATCCTTTCAAATGCAGAAGCGACTTCAGTGGCTGATTTTGTTTTTAACGGTTCTGCTTCTTTGTATCGACTTGCAATATCAACTGCGGTTAAAGCGTATTTGTAACCACGATCATGTGGCAGAAATAATATATCAGCCTGATGAACTTCATTAGGAGCGGTCACATCAAAATGCGAGAATTGAATTTGTTTAGGCGGTGGTAGATAAATTTGCCATAGTGCCTGTTTGGATAACCAATTAGCCGCAGTGGTTTTTTTCACTTTTGCAGCACTAGCGAGTTTATGGACTGCTGATTTACCCCTCCAGTATCCTCTTGGGGAATAATAAATTGATTCCATATTATTAATTACCAGCACCTAACATCAATTTACTTTTCATAGCCGATTTTATCAAAAATGAAGACAATTTTTCTTTGAAGGATTTATCAGGAATAGCATTTAACGCATGAATTAATTTCACATCCGCGAGATGCCTGTTTTGCAGATTGCTGCTTTTATAAGCAACATCATGAAGGTGACAGGCCTTATCAATGGCGTTTATTGGTTCTTCACCGGGGTTGGGTTGATTTTGATTATTGAGTCTGATATCAAGTCTGGTTCCTGGTCCACAGTAGCTATATCCTGGGAGGTGCTTTTCTCCGGGGTACTTTGCCCATGGGGTTCCAGGGAGCTTTGCCAATTTGGCTGCGATATCACCTCCTCGTTTTTTTTTAAATCAGATCTCATAGACACAAATCTAAATTTCTTTGTACCACATTGCACGCATTTACCAGAAAGCGCTGATCGGTTATTTTTAGTTGTAACCGTCGTCACATCATCTGTGCCAGTACGCGTTTTACACTTCACACAATATAGATCCATAATTTATGTATAGAAATATGGATATAATTGATTTTTCAGCGACTAAAACAAGAGAACCAATTAAGCATCATGCAGCGCTACCAAACTCTATCCGGATGATTATAATCGGGCCATCTGGATCCGGTAAAACGCAATTGTTGCTCAATTTAATAATGAGATGGATGAAGTGGGATAAGTTGTATTTAATTGCCCCTAGCGTAGATGATCAACGATGTTATGAAGTGTTAAAGGATTTTAACGAGAATGCATCAGAAATTAAGGGTGAGAACGCCATTGATTTTATAACCGATATCGATGAAGCACCGAGTATTGATGATATTGATGGAGATATTAACAATTTAGTCGTATACGACGATATAATATTGGATAAACAAAAAAATCCTGCTAGAATATTTTCCCGTGGGCGTCACAAAAACACTGACGTGATATATGTCACTCAACGCTACACTCAGGTTCCAAAAGTCATCAGAGATAACTGCAATATTCTTTCTGTATTCAACGGAGTTGATACTCATACTCTTAGAAATATTTGGCAGACATGGTGTTCTGATATGGAGTTCAATCAATTTCGAGATTTCTTTAGTCATGCTCAGTCGACTCCGCACGGATTCGCAACAATAAATCTACATGATCCTCGGACACGATATCGTATCGGACTTGATCAAATATTCGGTTAAAATCGTAAAAGAATTATTAACCCAGAACTGAAAACTTTAGCAGCAGAGAGGGTGGATGACCACATCGTTGCGAGCAAAATTGATTAAAAAATCGTAAAATCTCCGTTTTTGCAAAAATGGAGACTTTTTTTTTGGTTAAATGAGATTTGTTGGAAACCTGATATTTTGTTCGAAAACGTTATCTATAGGCCATATTTTGCTCGAAAACATGATCTGGAAGCCTTATTTTTGCTTGAAAACGTGGTCTGTTCACCCTCTCTGCTGCTAGTTCCCAAGCGCGTGGACACCATGACCGTGACAGCCAGACGAAGTCAGCTAAATTTCTCGGTAGCACGAGTATGTACTCTACTCTACTCGGTTGCACAAGTGAGAACAATAAATCTTAGCGTTGCAAGTTTTCAAAAAAGGTCCATTAATGAATATATGCTTTACGTTAAAAAAGGCGCTTTGCAAAATCATCAGAGTTTAGGCAAAATAAATCATTATACACAAAAAACAATTTTGACTCAGAGCCGACTCCACCTTCTCTCTCTCTCTCTCTCTCTCTCTCTCTCTCTCTCTCTCTCTCTCTCTCTCTCTCTCTCTCTCTCTCTCTCTCTCTCTCTCTCTCTCTCTCTCTCTCTCTCTCTCTCTCTCTCTCTCTCTCTCTCTCTAGTATTCTGATGCGCTGGTCGTGAAGACGATGCGTGGAGTGCGATACTGCGTAACGTTCCCTCACTTAATTCCAACTTACATGCAAGTCATTACACTACTCCCCTCCTCCCACCAAAAACCTTCACGTTCTGTGGTAGGTATGGATACGCTGTGAGCTATAACTGCGGACCGGCACACAGGAGATTCAAGGCATTGAATCGCTTTCACTGGGCTGAAGCAGCGGTAGATCACAGCAATCCCCTGATTGACTGAACAGCTACTTTTAGGAACACACTGGTCACCATCACAGCATGACGACGGGACTACAAACTAGAGGCCCACACATTGCTTCATCTTAACCATGCAAGGTGTACCTCGGCTGAAAGGAATTCCACTTTAACCATCGAGTTACCAAATAGTAAAAGCAGCTCTAGTTGGTAGAGAACTGGCTAAATTCAGCATCCATAGCAGACGAAGAATAAATCACTGACGTAGAAGATGGCAAAGTGAAGATGGTGATGGGTTTGAAGCATGCTCACAAATGTCCCAACGGGCATAGATGGCAGAATAATGATAATAAAACTTCAACTGTTTGGAAAAAAACTTACAACTATCATCAGCGCATATCTATTCACCATGAGCAACCAAGATGAAATCAAATTTTTATGAAGACTTGAATGTATTTTTGTAGAACTACTACATCATAATGACTATGTCATCAACATGAGAACATACAGGTAGTGTGTCCGAGTGACGAAGGATATGGGAAGCGCGGGATGCTAGACATACCATAGACTGATAGTCTCAAACCTTATTAACAATATTAAGCCTAGAAAACGGTTGTGGACGCAGTTGACTCCACATGTTCTCTGAAGGATGCCCAGTGTTCACCGTCTTTCTCTGAGTTTATGTAGACCGAATCTAGTTGTCTATTCAGGTCTTCGACAAATGTCTGCTTCACATTCTCCTTTTTAATTCGAAGATATTCAGTCTTTTGGGCATTTGGTTTAATTTTGTGGCTGTTTTCTAGATTACGTTAACAACATACTCAGTCAACATTTATCTATCAAGTGAAGAGGCAATTAATCGATTGCCCCAAGTGGAAATCAACATATCATTTGCTGATCCTCCAGAGTCGACTAAAACTGAAAAAACAATTGAACTGCTGAACAATGGTAAAGCACATGGATCAGACACAATATTACTTGAAGTCTACGAAGGCAGAGACTCGCACATGACACAAAAGCTGACTAACTCGTCAAATAAACGTTAACTGCTATATTGGAGAACAAAAATGAAACCATCATTACCTTGTGCAAGCGGAAAGGCAGCGTACAGATCTTGCGACAACCGTCAGGGCATTTCGTTGTTCACACCAGCCTGCAAAATCCTCCGCAAGAGATCTGCTGAGCCACCTAGTTATCACATTGATAAATGAATCCTGCCTGAGAGTCATTGTGGCTTCAGGAAAGGGATGGAGACTACTGACATGGTGCTTGCGGACCGACAAGTACACGATAAATTCCAGGATTTATTTAAAATCCAACCTTTACACGACATTGATCGACATGACAAAAGCCTTTGACACCGACAAATTTGATTGCAGGAGAAATTCATCGTTATGATTTGGCAATTCCATGAGGACATGCTCGCCTGTGTTCTTGACCACAGGAAATCATCTGAGCCATTTCCAATCACCAAAAGAATCAAGCAAGGCTGGATGTTGGCTCCATCACCTCGTTGTCATACCAACCTTATTCATTTGTCCATGACTATAAAACTGTGGTCGATATAAGACACTGGACTGACGGCAAGCTCTTCAGTCCGAGGAGACTGCAGACAAAGTTACAGGCAGTATCTGTTCGTGGCTTCCTTTTTGCTGATGACTGTTCACTTAATGTCAAATTTGAGTTTGACATGCAATACAGTATGGAATATTGTTTTACAACTTGTTACAAATTCGATCTCAGAGTCAGTATCAAGAAGAGAGAGGTAATGCATTAACCTGCAGTAGGAGAGCCCCAAATAGAGCATACCCTAATAGTAAATGGGCCTATAATAATAATAATAATAATAAGAATAATAATAATAATAATAATAATAATAATGATGATGATGATAACAATAATTAGGACTTTGTATAGCGCCTAATCTTTAGAAGCTCTAGGCGCTTTACAACATCTATAATGATATGACTACAAAATAACAAAAACAGCAACAAACACCATAAATTAAAAAAAAAACATAAAAACATACTGAAAATATTTAAGGTTGAAAACATTTTTAATTCATTAAGTTTGTTCTTGCAGTCGAAAAAGGTGAGTTTATTATCATGCACTTTGTCTTTGTGTCTAATTCCAATGGGCAATTCGTTCCACGTTGCTAGGCCCTCGTATGCAAAAAAAAAACCCGTTGTCCATATCATTTCGTTTTCATAGCGGGAATAATGAGTAAACGATTGTCAGACGAGGAGCGTTAATATCTTGCTGGTGTATACACATGGGTGAGGCCAGATAGGTATGTTTGACTGGAGTCCGTCAGTGAAATGTAGCACGGAGAACACATTTTGTGTTTGATTCTGGATCGAACGGACAGCCAGTGTTATGTACAGAGCAGCCGGGAGGTGTACTCTCATTGTGTTACTCTAAGGATGATCGGAGTAGCTGTGTTTTGAACGTCTTGAAGTTTCTGGAGTAGATATTGAGACAAACCAGAGAGAATTGAGTTACAAAAATCCAGTCTTGGAAGTACTAATGAACACACAAACGTTTTAGTGGCATCAACTGAAATATATTTACGAATGGAGCTGATGTGTCTCAGCTCAAGATATGCAGCCTTGCATATGTTCATGACATGTTGGTGCAGTGTGAGAGTACTGTCCAGAGTAACACGTAGGTTTCGTACTGACTGTATGAATTCAATGTTGGTGTTGCTGATATTTATTGTTTGAGGTAAAGGATGTGAATGAGAAAGACTTTGTTTTCTAATCAGAATGGCTTCAGTTTTATCATCATTCATCTGCAGCTTGTTACATGTCATCCTTGATTTAACATCAGAAATGCACCTCTCTACTCCTTGGATGGTAACATCAACTTCAGTTAGGTTGCTACATTTGTATATTTGGGTGTCATCAGCGTACAATTGGTGAGACATTGAATGATGGTCCAAGGACTTGAACAACAGAATGGCTGTATTGTGAATGGCAAATACATGCTGATAACATTAACAATTAATGTGCGCTTTTCCAGTGGTCCTACTGATTGGGCATTGAATAATGCAATATGCAGTGGTTTCTCTAGGATAGTTGACACAAAGATTGACAATTCAATAGGGATTTGCACCAGGTTATCTAAATTAACGGCCGAAACAACTTTTTTCTGCTTTCTTTTACATTTAAGTAAGGTCGAAAGTACTCCCAGTTTGTCGAGTCTTGAGAACAATGTAGTGAACATGTTAACCTATGTAGCCGGCAGAGTATCACGTGCATTCCTTACAGATGATCAAACCAACACCAGCTTTGCAAGTGTGGACTTTGGTAGACCGTGCAGATATGTGGGATCTATGTGGTATTAGTCTTCAAAAAATGTTAAGGTCAATTGTGTTCCCGACTCTGCTGTATAAATGGGAATAATTTACTCTGAACAGATGCCCTTCCAAGAAACTGAAACATTTTTACATGGGTTGCCTAAGGAATCTGGCGAGGATAAGTTGGCAGGAGAGGGTCTCAGAAACTATATTTATAATGTATTATCAAACTGGAGACGCTTTCATAGCCTGTCATACGAATGGGATTGTAATTGTAATTGTAATTGTAGTTAAAGTAATATAATTTTATGTTTCTACCGATATGGAACAACTTTTAAAGATATTCAACAGGTAAATGTCATGGTTAATTAGTATTAAAATATAAATTATGATAAGTTGATTTAAGTGCAGAAAAAAAACGTCGGACGTTAGATATTGAAATAGGTCCGTTTGATCTATTATTTGTAATGCATTATTCAATTACGTTTTAAGTTGTATTTAGGAAACGAATTGCAAATTGCTGACTTCGTAATGACAGACTACGTAAGAGATAACTGATAGCGGAAAACTCCTACAAAAATGTAAAGTAGATCTTGTAGGTAACGATAGTCGACAGATGTTTTTGGATAGTGAGGTTAAATTGCTTGTGATTTATTTGTACAAAGCCCCAAATGTATGACTAGTTGGTGTTAGCTGATTTATACACACATATTAGTGTTTTGGCAGGTATTAAAATGAAATGGAAACTGTGATAAAATCTTGTCGCTCACCTGGCAATAAAGCCAAACGAAAACATTGTGTTCGGTGTGTGTCGATCTTCGTCCATTAGTAATACATTTCTATATTAGCTTTTTTTCTCTTCTAAATGACACAGAGGACTGTAACATGAATATCTATGAAATTTCTACTTAAAACGATGATCTGCCGATAGGTAAGACCTCAAAACCAAAATATGGACAAGTCCTAGCTCGAAGTCGGAAAAATTATTATACAGATATGATCAAATTTAAACATCATTTTAACATAGAATCCTGTTAGATTTGCACGAATATTTCTCTTTCATCTTGAAATATTCTAGGGACTTTTTTCTTTGGGTCACCTTAGATATTCCATCCCACAGACCGCTTTGGCTTACGTATTCCGCTACCTCCTTCGATTTATAGAAATGATGCGAATCCGACATCAGATATCATTACCCATACTAAAAACAGTAACTGAACAAATTATTCTAAATAAAACGCATGGCAGAATTGGATCAATTTTAACATAAACGTTTGTTTAAAAAATACCTTCAATTAATTCACAAATTATACGTTCTTTACATTTTCAGTACATATGACAATCTGCACTCGAATCTTGCCGCCGTAGACCAACCTAAAATGACTTATCCAAAACCAAAACACAGTAGAAAATTGCACCAAATATGACTGAACAAGAATGGTATGAAGGACTGAAATTTTGTTTACAAACGATACTGATTCGCAGTTTAAAAGATATTTGAAAAATGGTTCTGCATCTAAAATAACTGGAACAAAGATTCATTATACCTATAGACTGAATTACAGCCAGTGCACATAGCCTTTTGCTTCAAACTTTGAGATCTAATAGAGGCTAAATGCAGCCATGTGTTACGTATATCTGATTTAATAAATATATATTATAATTTTATTGTTGGTTTGTTTGTTTTAAATTCTTTTTGGATTTTTATAACGTTATTGTAATGTAAATTTATTCACTAGAGATGATGTTTTTTTCAGAAAATCGATTGACTTGAATTATTCTTTGGTAAACATGTAATGGTGACCAAGATCATGACCTTGAATCAAGGTTAGTGGCACCCACGTAAACAGGTTATATTTTAATGTTTAAGTGATCGTTTGCTGTCAAGGTCAAGATGGGAATTCATAATTAGAAATAAACAACTTTTTATTCTGAAAGTAAAATGATTTTTTTTTTAAATTGTATATTCTGGTAACGGAGTTGGTTGTAAAAACCTGTCAATTCTTCTCGGCAATATTGCCCCCAAACACGCCCGATGCAAATGGATCTAACTAAACTTAACCCTTCTAACTCTCACGCGATTATCAAACTTTGTTTGAAAAATAAAGGAATGTCGATTAAATGATAGACTCATCTGGTATATCAAGTAAAATAAACTACTATCACACTTAAATGTGGACTCAAATACCACAGAGGCAAAATATACCATCTTCTCAGACTTGAGGCAGCCCTTTTTACAATTATCTTCAGAGTTAAGATGGGATGCACCTATTCTGAAATCTATCCTTAGGAGATTGGTGTACCTCAAGAAAGCATGCTGTCAGGTATCCAATTCGACAGCAAAATTAAAAGCATAGTGAAACGCATAAATCCAGACACTGAACGTTCTTTGTATGTTAGCGACTATTTAATCTGCGACAGGACAAAGAGTATGCACACTAGTGCGCAAAATCGTCAGATAAGCATAAACAAAACTCATAATTGGGCCGAAGAAAACGGGCTCAAATTTTCGAAATCAAAATAGCCTGTATGTACGTCTGTTGATTATTTCGTGTTCATGATGGCCCAAAGCCTTATCTTGACAGTTGCCTTATTACTGTTGTCCGCAAGGACTTAGTTTCGATTGTAAACTTTAAAAAAACAACAACATATTTTCCAAGATTTTGTCACTGGTTGTCCTGACTATTTAAAAAGGCACTCATATATAATAGATCTTGTCAAAAGGACCTTTTAAAGTGTCTTTGACAGATGAGTCTAATCAGGGTAATAGTGTATATAATTGACAGATGAGTCTAATCAGGGTAATAGTGTATATAATTGACAGATGAGTCTAATCAGGGTAATAGTGTATTCAATTGACAGATGAGTCTAAATGTATACAATTGACAGATGAGTCTAATATGGGTAATAGTGTATACAATTGACAGATGAGTCTAATCAGAATAATAGTGTAGACAATTTGACAACACTTCAGATGTGCATTCGTCCAAAAACTGGAACTTGCGCTTGGTCATTTATACTTACTGGACTTAAAAATTAAAATGTTAAAGGAAACCAGCTAATAACGTATTAAAATTACTTTTTATATATTTTGATTTGCTCATTCTAGTTCCTAATGATGGTATTGCCCACTCTGGCAAAATTCGTTTTGCTTTTATAAATTACTGTTAAGTTTGTTTATTATGGACTAGATCAGGCTGGCTTTTCAAGCACATGAAAACTGCTATTTTGCTCAACTGTGCGCTCATTACACAACTTGACCTACAACAGTCAAAGTACATGAAAGTAGCATAGATGTAAGCCAACATTCCAATATATATATATATATATATATATATATATATATATATATAAGACAGGTAGAGCGCAACCTGAACCACGTAGATGTCTCTCAAATATAAAATCTTACCATCTCTTCAGACTCCCTTTCAACATTGAAAACCTTGCAGACTCGTGACGAACAATCCATTAATACCCCAGACATTATAGAAACATGAGATGTGAGTTGATTTGTACCGATCGCGCTCGTGTGTGCGTGTGTATATATATATATATATATATATATATATATATATATATATATATATATATATATATATATATATATATATATATATATATACCAAGACAGTTACAAAGTTAGCTCGTCAACAGATAATGTCATGATACATAGATACTTGCTGCCAAAGTATATTAAATTTTGTTGTTTAAAAAATTTCTAAAATTATCGCTGTTGTTTTCATTTTCAAACTCTTTTCACGTTTACATAATATGTTTCATACTGAATAAATATTAGCGATGCGTTAAAACTGTATCGCCATAATATCGTGTCAATGCGTATCGAAATATATCGATATATCGTTACAGTCTAAGGTGAAACAAATGTTTCTACCCTGTGAAACAGTATTTTTATGACGTGCACTGTTTAAAAAACGGTATAAAGACGTACTACCCATGAAATATTGTACACTAAAATGGAATTAGGTTTATACTACAGATTTTATTCATGTTTTAATGATTTGTTACCTTTATACGTTACATTACATTTATTTAGCACCTTTACATTTTATATGTTAGATCGTCGTACTTTATTCTACATTTGTATAAGGGTTTATCTTACTAAATGTTTTTGCAATTCATTTGCGCAATTTCCGAACTAAGTCTTAGGTTGGCACTACATAGTCACTTTGTTGCTTAAGTATCCTAAAATAATATTAAATACATCAGTTCAATATTAAAGGAAGTGAATTTATGGAAGAAGAAAAAAAAGATTTTTTTTATTGAAACTGCATAATTTTAAAATACCTTACTGAGGATATAAAATCTGCAAAGTTGTTTTTGCTGGCATTTTAGTCCTTAATCTATGAGAAAACCACACAAATGCAATGTCTAAATAATGCTTGCATACGTGACCTAGATTCCATAAGTTGTGTAAAACTTCCTCAGATATGGTCAGGGGGTAAAGGGTGAATGTGTTTTCATGATCTTTCAATGTCAATCTTTTTATCTTTTTGTGATATCTACATGTAGAATGTTCTAGATCAAGTAAAGGTATTAATTATATGACAACCCCTGGGACGGAAGTCTGTCATAAATACTTTCGCGAAGTTTCATGAGAATTAGACTGGTTTACCCCCAGATAGCAGATATTTTATGCTGCTGACAATCACTTGGGAGTATGCTCTTCAATTACACTTATTTTGTGTTGTGACATATGTCAACGGTTATTTTTAGTTGAAACATTCTCACCTATCAAGCCAATCATATCAACACTCACTGAAGAATAAAAGGAAATTACGCGATAAACACGTATTATAAGCTAAACGCGATATGCACGTATCAAAACATAAACCGATATACACGTATTAACAAGTAAATATGATACATGTATATACATATTACTGTTGCAACTGAGCGTGCGTATTATCATGTACGTTAGCGATGTCGAACATAATTTTGGAGTTATTATTTTATCAGAATATATTTGTTTTGTTTTTTTTTATGGTTTAACGCCATTTTTCAGCACAATATAGGCTATACATGGCGGTCAGTATTAATGGTGGAGGAAGAACCCGGAAAACCCGGGAAAGAACCATCCGACCCACGAGAAGCTACTGGCAAGCTTGCTCACAACCCAACATTGGCCGAATCCGAGACTTTGAACCCACGCAAACAGAGGAGAGATGGCAGTGATCCGTAACGGACAGCGCTTTAGACCACTCAGCTACTCGGGGGCCCCTTATCAGAATATTAAGAAATGACTCTAAAATTGACATACTGTTCACCTGAGTGGCTAAACATACAGAAAATATACCCTTTGTCGTAAGTTAGCTCAGTATAGTTTAAACTTTCACTGAATTTAACTGGAGAAATCGACATTTTGAATTGGTGGGGTGGGGGCATCTGTCTGGTGCCCCCCGCCCCCCAAAAAAGAAATCAACATCAGCCGAGTCCTATAAAGCATTAGTCTTCATTTCAGTGTAGCTACAACAAATCTTCCGTATTTATCTGTACCAGTTTAAATGAAATGAATTCAAAATATTACAATTTTTGTACAAACCTTTCTTAATTTATTACTGAATTTGTAAATATACGAATCTGTTCTGCCTTCTCCAAAACTGGTTTCGTCAACCTGTCTGTTGATTACAGGCAATATTTGGACAGTAATAAATCTGAATTAATAAATGCAGGAATCTGACCTCTTCTATGGTACACGTCACACGGGTCATGTAAGCTCATTGACTGATATAAAAATTAAAATATTAATACTTAAAGTAAAAAAAAGGTATAACAAGTTAATTCAAACGTGATTTTGTTTTAGTGATCTACATATTAATTGTCTTTTTTTATTCCAGACGAAAATTGTTGATCGCTGTTGACGTTATTCGATTGAGCTATTACTAGTACAGGGGATTCAATGGTGAATAAGAAGTCGCGCGCATCTTCATTTATCTCCTGCATGGTTTGTTTGTTTGTTTTAGGATTTTTAACGTAGCTTTAACAATTTTTCAGTCATATCGCTACGATGTCTGCAGTGAGGCACTTTATAGTGATGTCTAGAACTGAGACATCATGCCGCAGACATGTAGCATGATGTCTCACCCAGTCACATTATCCTGACACCAGGCCGACCAGTCCTAACACTAACCTCTTAATGCTGAGCGTCAAGCAAGGCAGCTGCTAGTACCATTTTTGTAAGTCTTTGGCATGACTCGGCCGGGGATCGAATCGACGACCTCCCGCTTCTGGGGCGGACGCTCTAATCACTAGGCCAACGGAGCGGTTCCTGCATGGAAATTCATCTATGAATGGGATAGAGGATTAACATAGAATAAGTTTTATGTTTAGCTTTTTCATTTAAAATTTCTATAGCATGATGTAAAATATCAATAATAAATCTGAACTGAAGGTCGTGCTCCTATTCTTACATGTATGAAAGTACCTATTTGTATGGGAAAGCAAGATATTGAGTTACGAATTACAATACCATACAGAAGATATATACAACGTTACATAATAAACCCATTTTATTGGACTTGTGTGTCGATTTTCTACTTAAAGTCGGTGTTTTGCCAGGCTTTTTTCATAAATGAGTCAATTAAACGATATCATCCCGCTTACTTGATGGTGCTCAAAAATATCCAAGTACGCTATCACTGAATTCGCCGTTAAGCACTTTTCAAGGCACTCATTCAGCAATCTTCATGAGAACTTTGATAGACAAAACGCGAAATAAATTGAATAAACTCGATATAAAGGTACATGTTGTCAACTTCTCCAAAATGACATCTGCAGCTGCAAAAAATGACTTAGAGCGCGTGCATGAACTTTATGACTTGTACTACAATTTAGTTTCGTCAACCTGCCTGGTAATAATAGATATTGTTTGGATATGAAAATATCTCAGAAAGCTGCAATGACTGACAATATGATATTGTTGTTGTTTTTTTATTTTTTTTATTTGGTATAACAAGTTCATAAAAATGTATATGTCTTACGGTACAGGTAGGCATGGATGTTATACAGGAGGTCGCAGCCACTCATGTTCTTACTTTAAGTGTGTTTAGTGATCTCATAGCGTCACTAATAAATCTGCCCGCAAGATAGACTTTACAGTAAATATTTACGTTTCTATCTATAAATAAATCTATCTAAAACGTAATATGCATGTCGCCAAATTAAAGACTAATATATGTATCGAATGTCCTACATAACATGCCGAATCACTTCAAATTAAATGGAATGCTAATGCTATCCAAAGCGTCCTAGACGAGTGCCAAGCTTACATTGTTTATTTTCGGTTTTTTTTCTTCCCACAATACAAAGTATGTACTGTTCGACCAAAATGTGGATACATATACGATAGATAAGAGGTAATTCGGAAGGTAGGTAGGTTGATAGATAGATATATAGATGGATTGGTGGGTGGGTGGGTGGTTGGGTGGATGGATGGAAGGACGGACGGATGGATGGATGGATGGACGGACGGACGGACGGACGGATGGATGGATGGACGGACGGCGGATGGGTGGGTGGGTGGATGGAAGGATCGATGGATGGACGGATCAATCGATGGGTCTATCAATGGATGGATGGATCGATGGATGTTTTGCTGGCTGGCTGTGTGATACTGCCAAATTCCCCATATATTTTTATTTTTTTTCTCTATCAAATTATATAGATTATATTAGCTTTATCGAGTGAATAATGTATATATTTCATCACGCTGGTAAAAAAAAAATTCGAGTGGCAAAGTCACGACTGAAAATACTTGGGTTTTTTCACCCACGCGATGCAACATATCAATTATTCACTCGGAAGAATTTTCAACTGATTTTATGCTCAAACATATTGGTTCTCAAAATAAAGTAGCAGCTTACTTACGGGTAACCCGCATCATGATGTCTACTCTTTAATTTTTTGCTGATATTCTGCTTATATTTGTATACTCAGCAGAAACATATTTCTCCCTTCTTACACACACACACACGCACGCACACACACACACACACACACACACACACACATATATATATATATATATATATATATATATATATATATATATAGTGTGTGTGTGTGTGTGTGTGTGTCCAATTTAGATCTCATTCATGGTAGGGGGGGGGGAGCATATTAGATATTATTCCATTCAAATATGACGTGAAATTTCGTTATCATAATGTTTTCGATGTTTATTCACTGCAGTGAATTATCACTTTTATTCCTCTTGGAAAATCTAGTAATTCATGGCCTTGTTTAAAACAAATACATGTACCTATATATCACTTATTTTACTCCACACAGATATATATATATATATATATATATATATATATATATATATATATATATATATATATATATATATATATATATATATATATATATATATATATATATTGGTTATGTTACCTTGATATGAGAATCAAACACTGTCAGTTAGATACATGAAACGTGAAGGAGGGTAGCTTACGGAATTATATTATGTTTTATTGGTGTTTTATGGTAGTAAGGGGTTAAAATTCGTAATGTACAATAACTGCTCTAAAGATGTTTTTCTCGGGCCTAAAAATACACTCATAGATCTTCGCTTTTGAAACTGGCATAGCGCGAATTGACATCAGTTAAATACGAATATTGTTTCCACCCGTATCCTATGACTTAAATTTATATCTGTACGGATGTCGAAAGTTACTAAATGGTAGCGAAATTAGTATCTTACACAAACATGCCAAAATATATATGTATGCACCGGTCAATCTTTTTCTATCAAGAGGTGGGTATAACGACGAACATTATTTGGAACCTGACTGGCGCAGTGATTTATTATAGCCTTGGACACTATTAATTGCTGAAGAAACAAAGTTGAGATAGAATTATGTGTTCTCAATTGGGACAGAGTTTGGCGGCACTGGTCAAATATGAGATCACCTAAAATACAAAGTATAAGTTTTAAATACCTACACAACTCCTGGTTAACAGGCGAAGTGGCATTAAGACGAATGCTAAGGATCGCAGTTAGTTGTCCAATATGCAGAAAAGCCCCGTTGACCAAGTACCACCTTACTAAAACACATGCGACGGGACAAAGGAAGGTATACTAAAACTGATACCGGAAATCTTTTCCAGTCGACAAAACGTTAACAAAAATCTAATCAGAGAAATTACGGACTACATTACAAAAACAAGTTAAGCTTGTGGACAAATAATTACGATTAAGAAATAGGACAGAACTTTTCTTCCTTCAAAATTCTTACTTACTCACAATAACCAAAACGTAGAGAATTAGGGATACAGGGAACCTTAATGGAGAAAGTACATAATGAAGACGGCAACGGGCTATATCACAAGGCGCTTCGCGAAGTGGACAGGCCTGTGGAAGAGTTTGGAAAGGGCCCCATTAAAAAAAAAACTCACAAGATTTAGAACAATATTATATCTAGAATATAAGTAAAACTTCGGATATCTCCTATCCACAACACTTCCTCTGTGCAGCTCTCGTACTGCACAGAGAACCAAAGTTCTGGGTACCTAAAACCCTTCAGAAAATTTCTTACTTATAAATGAATAAATAAGAAGAGACCCCCCAACTCGAGAAGGGAGAAGTACAATTTACAATGTAATAAAATATGCTAACGCTGTCGGGTGCCGCCACACCAACAAGAACAAACTCCTCCTACCAGTGACGATATTGGCAAATTGACAGTTACTTTCTCCGCGTCCTAACGTTTAACTTCCCTGAAAAGTTTCGTTTATACTGCCTGGAATATGTACGTGCAGTTACATGAATATGAGTTGTCTGATACGAAGTTCCATGCAATGTAATCGTCACGAAATGATAATATGATCAATACACATGATATAGGAATAAAAATGCATTACATACACACACACACACATCTCTCTCTCTCTCTCTCTCTCTCTCTCTCTCTCTCTCTCTCTCTCTCTCTCTCTCTCTCTCTCTCTCTCTCTCTCTCTCATATATGGTGTATATTGGAATCATGAAACGAGACCGCTTAGTTTTTCGTTTTTCGTAATGCTATAAAATTAGGCCGTCGATACCATTCGAATAACTGAATGCCTTTCATCAATACATAGTTGTAATAAAAGAAACAACTAAAACACCGAGGACGATGAAATGGCAGAAATAAGCGCACCAAGCAGCAGAAGAAAAAGAAGACTACTACTTATTACTACTGCTACTATCATAATATTTGTTGTTGGTATTAATGCTGTTGTTGTTGTTGGTGGTGGTGGTGATGATGACAACTACAATAAGAATACAAACAGTGATAGCAACAATTATAATAAAGATGGCGCTGATGGATAAGAAGAAGAAAAATATATGTGGTTGCATTTTAATCCTCTTTCTCTTGTGTACGTAAACGCTGCATTTTAAATACTGTGGAACCATAATATTTCCATAGTTCCTCTAAATTACTATTTTCATGCAGATGTCGTTTGAGTGTGACATTGTGAGATTAATTGGTTTAATTTCGTATAATGACGGTGAATGCTCATTGACGGCAAAACCTGTCATGTACCATATAACGCAGTGTAATAGTTGTGGGTGAAAGCACGTGACTGATCACTATAAAAGACTATCTCATGTACATTCATAGATGTAAATCACTGGAGGGACCTTCTTGATGCTTGATTTGGTGAGTTACACAGTTACTTAGTAATGCATCCTAATAATGATTTGAGCTTGATTGTTAATGCCTTAATGCGCTTATTTACACTTTATTGTTATATATGCAGAACTCGTTAATATATTCCACATACTTTAGGTGTTTTAAATATATTTTTAATTTAAGTGCTTAATTAGTCGCTCTTTTCAAAAGTGTACAAGTAAAATCTTCAGTATTTGTAGTTGTTGTTGTTGTTGTTGTAGGGTTTAACACCATTTTTCAGCACATATTAGGCTATACATGGCGGCCAGTATTAATGGTGGAGGAAGAACCCGGGAAAATCTCCGGAAAGAACCACCGACCCACGAAACGTTACTGGCAAGCATTATCACATACCCACATTGACCGATATGAGACTCGAACCCACTCAGACAGGTGAGATGGCAGTAATCCGTAATGGAGAGCACTTTAGACTTCTCGGTACACATTATGGTTGCCTGATTACAAACTGTAAAGTTTATATGACTTTTACTTCATAAATTCATAATTTTAAAAAATCCTTTGTTAAGAAAACTACAAAGAGTGGCTGACCCATATTACCGTCCCATGGGGGAACAACTCATGGATGTATTTACCAAACTTAGGTATGGTAGTACGTATGGATTAAACTGAACATACATTACAACTTACCTACAAGAAGGAATGTTCACGCATGCACTGGCTGAATATTTCGATTTAAAATAGAAACGAAACCAAAACGGATGCAGAGGTTAAATGGAACACAGTAACGTTAATTAAGATGAAATACACGAATAACGAACAGTACAAAGTTTAAAAAAAAAAAATCCATTCAACTTTATCTGAATTTAAATCTAATGTAGACACAACTGATTTTTCACAACAAATGTAAACTATCCAGTGTCTGTAATTGACACACTGTGCTCATTTAATAATCGAATGATGAATATAACCCTTAAGGTGCCACACAACAGTTTGAAAGTTCATCATCAGATAAAGGCAAGCATGTTTTATTGTCCTGAAATTTCTTCTCACCAGAATGATTTACATAATATACAGAAAGAATTGGTTGAGTAAATAAAAGGGATTATAATCCAAATGGGATTTCAGAAGTTCTGGGATACGGTATAAAACTTCTTTTGAAAATGAGGTGGAAATATGATAGGTTATAAGGCCGAAATTAAACACTTCACAATTAAGGAGGACGAGTTTCTGAATGTGTACGATGTCACATTTGCTGATTGTCTGGGGGTTAATGAATAAGGGCCGTGAATAAGGGCCGTTTTCTGCCCACTCTCCAAATGTCTTTCTATGAAGTATAATAGACGTATGAAATAGTTAACATTTATTGTTGACATCAGTGTAGTATTCACGTGATTGGTTGCCATGGTTACTGGATTTTGAAACGCTATTAAAAAAAGAAATTAAAAGTAGTCACCTTTTCCATTTAGTTTTCATTGATACTACTTTACCATGAACTATTCAACCGGTTTTAAAATTTCAATTTACCGTTTTACTACTTTAGGTGTTTTAAAGTAGGGTTGTAGTTCTACAACTATTCTTAAATTGTCCCTCGTTGCCCAAAAAGAATATCTAACATAAACGTCAACACTGTTCACAATAACATTGAGAAAACGGTACTTAACCATGTAAATGATGCGTGAACAGGGGCTTGTATTATTCGCTTCCTCGCCGAGTATATTGGTTTGTTACCTTGACTAGAAATGACAAGTCTTCTTTATGTACGTTTGAATTTATTTTCTGATCTTTGCATGGCAATATACCACACACACACACAGACACACAAACATGATTTTCAAATTATAGATGCTCATATAAATGAATTCTTACTGTTTTGTTTGCAATACTGTGCATTATTTTCTGGGAGATGTGATAACAGAACAGTTAATAAAATTTGGTTCTAACCTGAACATTGACAGCTTCATTTATAAATAACATGAATGAAAACGAAATTCAATTATGAGTAAATTACACATAGCAACCAAACGGTCGTCACCCTCTTCGTTGGCACACCGAAAAAAAAAAGGCACCGAATATCTGAACCAAACTGTCCAAAAAGAATTAAAGAAACGTGACATTCATTTTGTCAACACCGATCATCCAGAAACCAAAGATAGCATCGGGGAACGCTTTCAACGCACCTTGAATGAACGCATGTGGAAATATTTTACGCATCAACACACTCTTAAGTATATCTACGTCTTACCACACCTGGTCCAAGCGTACAACCAATCTTAACATCGGAGCATCGGATGTGCTTGCTTCCATAATATGAGACTCCCCACAACGAAGTGACTGTTTTTTTTTTCTTCCATTGATTGTATTTTAATGGCGCACCAGCACGTTTAAGCTATTTAGCGCCTTACAAAAAGTTATATTTTTTAAAAAAAAGATTTTATATCGACCGGCGATATTAAAAAATAAAATAGTTGAAAGTAAAAGGGTAAGATGGTAACGGTAAAAATATAAAGCTTCCCGATCAACGGGGGATGAAAATGGTGTATGATAATGAAGACAGATGCAAAGATGTAGAAATTAAGGGACGGTATTTTCAATGCTTATATAAAAGTGCTCTATGCGATGACATGAAAGTTAAATTTTAAAATCAAGGTTTACTTCCTTCAGGAAGTCTATATTCGAGTGGTATTTATATTATCAAAAAGTTCCTTCATGTCATGCACATTATAATAGTTATCACGCGTAAGTTGCAGGTCAAAATACTCTGTGCCATAAAGTGCTTAACAGTAAATGGTTGATTGCAAGTAACGTACTCATGTGGATCTTCACCATTTAGTATGTGGTTGTGGGTTATGTACGTATGACCAATTCGGATTCTTGCAATGAATACCTCCCCCCTACGAATGGTTCTGTAGGAAGGAGTCCATTCTCTTTGGAATGGTTTGATGGCGTGAAGTTTGTCATTTACTGCATCATTCCACAATGCCTATCAGGTCTGGCGTAGATACTCTTTTATACGAGGTTTGAAATCAGTATATGGTATTTTAAAATCAGATGCTTCTTGGGACAGAGCCATTATAACAGCGCTATCTGCTTCTTCATTACCTTTAATACCATTACCTATGGCTAGGTAACTAACATTATACTATGTTGTAGGAGGTACTAAGCTCAGTATTTTTGACGAGGACATTGATTAATAATGGGTTCTCCAGTTTTCTATTGTGTAGTGACTAAAGCACTGATAGAGACTCATGGAGGCAATGCTGTTTAAAATACGTTTCTTTTCTATAAATTTCAAAGCAAGGTCTATTGCTCGGATTTCGGCTGAAAATATGGACGCATCATTTGGCAAACGCACTTTTGTTATGTGTTTGCAACTAACAAAGGCTGCAGCAGCCTTTTCCTCATCTCTTGATCCATCAATATAAATTCTAGTGTAGTTTCTAAATTTGGTGAGGATTTCACGATAAGAGTTCTGGAAGATAGAAGGGTTTGTCTCAGATTTTTTCCCATCGTCTGACGTAATAAGTAATTTTGGTTTTGTAAGGAACCAGGGTGGTGTTTCGAAGACAAACGTTTTCTGAATTGTAGAAAGATCACTTTTGTTACTGTCAAGGCTGGATGATACTCTGATGTCAAATGAATGTATGTCATTTGGTTTTATTTTCATATAAGGTTTTGTATTTTGGGTTGAAAAACAGCTGAAAATGCATTGTTCAGAGGGTTTAATCTTAATACGAGAGCGTACTGTGCAGAAAGCATTTCTCTACGATGTGATACAGGTGGTTCGTTTGCTTCTGCGAGAAGGCTTTCAGGTGGAGATGTCTTAATTGCTCCAAGAGCGAGTCTTATTCCCTGATTCTGAATTGGGTCAAGCATCTTCAAATATGACTTCCTAGCTGAACCATAAACAACGCAACCATTTTCTAGTTTGGAGCGGATAAATGTTCTATACAAAATAAGGATAAGTCGGAAGATAAGTTGTAACGCAAACACCATGCTACCATGACACCATCCATGCTACCATGACACCATCCAATAAATTAAAGTTTCTGAATGATAAGGATGAAAACTGTATGATACCTATCAAACATCGATGAAAGCTTCTGTGCTGAGAAATCCATATATAACCCGGCATTTCATTGATGTGCATGTGTTTGAAACGTTGATTTTAAGTTCTGAAAAAAAAATGACTGAAATACCATACATAAAGCATTGTCTCTATTTTTACTTCAATTAAAAAAACAACTGTAAGCTCTCAAAAGAAAATTATTATTAGCCAATCATGGCTCTCCAGACGTGCGTAATATAGATCTCGCAGATGCACGCGAATCTAGTACAACGAGACAGGAATTGTTCCTCTAACGTCTCTCACTAAATAACATAGTCAGATGTGAAAAGTTTGTCTCCTTTCGTCTGGTTAGCTAGATGAAATGGGCGAAGCAGATAATCGGAAAAGTTTGTTTCCTTTCGTCTGGTTTGCTAGATGAATTGAGTGAAGCAAAACAAGTTTTGGTTGTTTAACAAAGACTACTAATTGATCCGGCATTTCCGTTTCACCTTTAAAATATGTAAATTTGCTATCTACCGATGAATGCAGTGTGGTGATTGTAATATTTATGTAATTACTTGGTATAGTCTCCCTGCATGGTTATTGTGATGGATTAAACTTGAAGAACATGATATCTACACAATGTTGCGATCCAAAACGTTTGCTGAATATAAGTCTTGGTTAGTCCAAAATTTAAAGCTTTTATGAGTCGTTGAATATCATCAGCCTCTCAAGTAAAAGATGTTAAATACATTTGCGCACTAGGTTATGTCCGGTTTCCTTCTTTTCCGGAAACATTATAGAAACTATACATTAGTTTGCTTTGTGCATGAAAATTTGGATTTTGATTAGACTTGGATTTTTAAAGAAATAGCGTTGGTTAACACGTTGACAGGTATAAAATAAATTTATAGCTTCTTTGTCATTAATTTGAATCCATATCATAGGTCTGACATGGAATAAACAAATGCTGACTTGTAACGGATTCGATCTCTAATGTCGACACCTCATAATTTTTAAAGGTTCTCCGATTTTCTTTTGGTCTTCATCCGCAACACGACTGTGATATCCAGGGTATGAAAAATACGTTGTACGTAGATTGATTAACGTAAAATGATTTTTCATAACTCATTATATAACTTTATCAGAATAATTGATTCACTTTTTCATATATTTACACTTATATTTAACTTCTTTATGAATGACATATGTACGCAAGTGCGAACTTTTGTGTACAATTGACTGTCCTTGATAGACTGGTTTCACTGTAATTTTTTTAAAGTTTAATATAAATCATTCACTTCATAACTGAATAATGAAGTATATTAATACATGTTTTCTTGAACAAAACATTGAAATATGACTGTTCGTATAACAATCAATATACATTTGTGTGTCTTTTTGTAATTCTTCTTTACAGAAGATGTGTCTGCATTTTCCTTAAAACCCACACAAAAAAATCTAGTGATTCGGTATGATGGTAGTATTTTTTTTCTATTGTCGTATTCTATGGCAGCGACAGTATTGGCTATAATTAATTCAATTAAAAACTGTCTCTCTGACACCCACTCACCCAAACCACTCCCACACACAACTGTTCTAATGTCACAAAGTTGGTCGGGGGCGGCTGTGCATTACACACATGAGAAAATCAGCCAATGATATACTGTCTGACACGGGAATATGAATGCTTTAGGTCTTGGCCTTTTAATATAATATATGAATGCTTTAGGTCTTGACCTTTTAATATAATATATGAATGCTTTAGGTCTTGACCTTTTAATATAATATATGAATGCTTTAGGTCTTGACCTTTTAATATAATATATGAATGCTTTAGGTCTTGACCTTTTAATATAATATATGAATGCTTTAGGTCTTGGCCTTTTAATATAATATATGAATGCTTTAGGTCTTGGCCTCTTAATATAATATATAAATGCTTTAGGTCTTGGCCTTTCTAGGGTAAACATTTCGCGAACTGACCAATGAAGAAAACGTCTCACCTGAAATATGAATCGGATGCATACTGTCTACTTATAGAGCAATACAATATCGGTGGACCTTTCATCATGTGATGGGAATATAATTGATCTTTTGGGGGTCTGAACAATACATTGAAACAATAACTTCAACCGTCAATTGAATAAAAGACGTAAATGATGGTAATATATACGTACATCAATTTTCAAATTGATTACATCTTAATTTGACAAGAATTTGACGTTTAAATCTTAATAAGTGTATGTGATTAAAGGCTTAGAAGATATTTCTTAATACAGCTCTAACTGAAATGCCCTGTGACATTGTTGGGCATAAATCACTATGACTATTGCAAACTATTAATCAATTTTATGAAAGTACTAGGTGAAAACACCAATACACCATTTAAAATATTATAGCAAGTAAACAATCTAACTTTATCCTGTAGGTAAATATAACATTTTCGCTGCAGTTTTCTTTATCTTGGTTTGTTTATGATAATATCTACCATTCGTAAATTTGTGATTTGCAATGTCGCTAATCTAATTGCATACAACGATAAGTGCAAGGCCACCATTAAGGCGAACCTGTAGTGATCCACACATGTTTTAATTATACGTGTTAAATCAACCCTTCAATAATAATAATAATAATAATAATAATAATAATAATAATAATAATAATAATAATAATAACATTGTTGCTATTATTACTTTTCTTCATTCCTCTTCTTCCTTTTATTATTATTGTTATTATTATTATTATTATTATTGTTGTTATTATTATTATTATTATTATTATTATTATTATTAATAATAATATCATTATCATCATTATTCTTATTGTTATTATTATTATTATTATCATCATCATCATCATCAGTAGTAATATTCGTAGCAATAGTATTAGTAGTAGTAATAATAGTTGTAAATATAGGTATTTAATTTTGTTATAATTCGTCTTATTAACTACTTATGAATTTTTTTACAACTTGCTATTGGTATTTATTTATTAATTGACTGATTGGATTGATTGATTTTATTAAATTTATTATTTGGCTACCAGTTAGATTCCTCGTAAATATAATTCATTGAGAATATTGGATATTTCGTATAATCTTTATTATGCATTTGCTTTTCGAGACTTTAAGCAAACTTGAAGGCAGGTTTTTGCAAAATTATGTCTATGCTATATTTGAATTGTTCATCGTGTATGAAACAGGTGATGCCAAATCGTTCGGTCATGTGTACCACAAATAAAAACGTCAAGGCTAGTTGACATAGACGTGCTAAATTGTAAATTCAGTAGACTCGTGTGCAAATATTTAAACAATGTTTGGGGACGTAAATTTTCAAGAAATGTCGGCATATGTGGTACACCGGCTGCGATCATATAGAAATGAATGTTAACAAGTCCTAGATGTCAGTTTGTGAATCTTACAATTGTGATATGGAATGTTTAGATCAAAGATTTGTCTTACTGCGCGAAAGTGAAAGCGCGATTTTATTTTCTAGGTCAACACTTTATCAGTTGTATGGGCTTTTGAAAAGTGCCAACTCATTGAGAGTTTAGAATGAAAAAAACTTTATTTGCAGAAAGAAAAAAAAACACAGGCCGACTTTTGACAAGAGGGTAATAATAACTCTTTGATAGGAGCCCACCAGTATGGTTTGAATGATTTCATCAGCTCCATGGTTATTTTGATGACGTAGCAGGATATACCTGCTTGGATCAATCTTGTCCGTAATTTGGGTCAATCCAACTCGTTATTGATAAACGGTAGTTTTCGGGTATTGGGACAGAGGAGTAAACTTCGCTGAGGAATGAATTTTCAATCTGCTTTTAATGTGCTTTAAAAACCATGAAAAATTAACATTATATATTTTTTTTACAGAATTGATTTTTAAAAGGCCCAGTCTGCTGACTTCACGTTCCAGTGTTAATTACTGACTTGCTGAGGTTTACATTCAACTATTTTCTAGATGTATTTGTATGCAGTAGCATGCGATCGCTTTCAATCGGTATCCTATCAATCCAGACAATGCAAAGGATCAAGAGAGAGAGAGAGAGAGAGAGAGAGAGAGAGAGAGAGAGAGAGAGAGAGAGAGAGAGAGAGAGAGAGAGAGAGAGAGAGAGAGAGAGAGAGAGATGGATAGGTACGAACGTGGGTATATATATATATATATATATATATATATATATATATATATATATATATATATACGAATTTAAGATTGGATAGATTGATGGGTGCATTATATATGTATATATATATATATATATATATATATATATATATATATATATATATATATATATATATATATATATGTATATACATTACATCGTATGCAGTAGCATGCGATCGCTTTCAATCGGTATCCTATCAATCCAGACAATGCAAAGGATCAAGATATATATATATATATATATATATATATATATATATATATATATATTTGTCTTCAGTGTGATTTAATTATTAAAATACACGCTTATGATTTAAACATGAAAGATTATTTTAATAATGAAAGTAGAGCACTACAAACACATGGTTAGCTATGCCATTCACATGACCGCTGAGCCATTAACACACAGGCTCATAAAAATTAATGTGGAATATAAACTAAGCGCAATGACGAACCAACAAGAGGTAATACAATTTTTGAAATATATTTACAGTTGATATAAGTCATTATTCCGCTTTAGTCACAGTACAAGCGATCATAAACTCTGTATCTGTCTTTCTCTCTGTCTATTTCTGGTCGGTCATATACAAAATGGACCGATGTCTATGCAAGTGTTCCATAATAAATCCTTCAGGTTTTGTTATAAAGGATATTATGTGAGTAATTTCACTAAATCATGCCCGGTAGCTTAGTTTTTAGAGTATCCGCCACGGAAGCGCAAGGTCGTGGGTTCGATACCCGGCCGAGTCATACCAAAGACTTACAAAAATGGTACTAACAGCTGCCTCGCTTGACGCTCATCATTAAAAGGTTAGTGTTAGGACTGGTCGCCCTGGTGTCAGGATAATGTGACTGGGTGGGAAATCATGTTACACGACTGCGGCATGATACCCCAGTGCTATACATCACTAAAAACTGCCTCACTGCCAACATCGTAGCTATATGACTGAACAATTGTTAAGGCTACGTTAAAAATCCTAATCAAACAAGCAAACTAAATCATGCGGGTCTCAATTTCGCAAATACCTGACCAATTAATGTTGGTAGTTTATCTTGCCGCGCAGCGGTTTTTATTGATGAATATTAACGATTAATAATGTTTAATTATTCGTTGCGGTCATTATGCTATGCTAGGTTCTTGTGTTTTGTTAGTACATCTTAGCAAAATTAAGATCTTAAGAGCACATAGATTGTTTGCAAGCAGCGCAAATATTGAACTAAACGGATCCAAGCAGGGTGTGTTTCCAACGAAAATAATTTTTAAAACAAAGTCTTAGCGTACCATGAGGAAACAGACTCGGTGATATCGAGCTCGATGCAATGCGATATCTAATTCAAAAGTGAGCTGTTCTTTTATTCGTTTTATAATCTATCTAACTTTTCTTTTGACTGTGATGTCTTTGTATGTTCACGTGTGTCTTGATGCACTGACGGATAGGTTATTTGGTGGGTGGATCTATCTCTTTTGATCAGTCTTTCTGTAATGAAAAAGATTTATATGGAAGGAAACGTGTACTACTGAATAGATTAAAAATTAAAAATATTGAACGTTTAATATATATGGTCCGTCACATATACGTACACTGACAAACAAAGCCAAATCAAAGTATAGTAAATAAACAAGGAGTGGGCCTCTTCAGGGTTCTCTGAGTCAAATAAAACTGTCTTAACGCTAACCACTTGACTGTACCAGTGCCGTGTGGCTGGTGATCTTGTTTGCATTACAAGCATATTTGGTCGTTATACGACGTGAGAAAACATTCAGTCGAAGGAGTTTGGGTTCTACATGCAGGGCTACTAAGTTTGGAAGAGGTAAGGGTAGATGTACTATAGTACATTGAATTGTGTTCTTTTCCGTTGAAATTCTATTTTTTAAAACAAATATTTAGGTAAAAATAATCTGTTTTAACCTTTTAAATTTAGAAATCAAAGACACTTTGAGTACTGCGTCATACTCTTTCCGCTAATGAAAAGATTATTTAAGTCTTAATCTAAGAGTTGGCTTTTTATGTAATTCTTTATAAATGTTTCTAAATTGTTTAAGATGTTAATGACATTTTGATTCTAAGATATGTTCCTTATTTAAAATCATAAGAAATTCGAAGAACTAAATGATTCAATGTTAATACTGTTATATACAAAATTGTTCCTTTCAAAACCGTATAATCTTAATAAAACATTATAAATGTTTGTTTTAAAAAAAAGCAATTCATAACAGTATTTGGTTTAAATGTGTATTAACTTTTTCTATCGGTAATCATCTAAATTTGTATCATGTTTCTCTCCGTCGATTTCTTCTTTTTCTACTACTCTATCTTTGCTGCAAGTCAGAATTTCTTGACAATTATCAAAATTTTTATTTGCAACCATTTTTAAGTCGACTTGAAAGTTAGAATTGTAAATTGTTTACCTAATATGTAGTGGCGTTTAAGACCGAACTGCAGTAATCCTTGTCTTGTTTTGACTGCTAGGAGCAAGTTTTTGTTCATTTATGTCTTTAGATCTTAACATACAACTACATGCTATAAAATGGTAACATAACACATTTAGTGAAAAAGTATAAACGCATCACTGAGCAATGCAAGGAAAGGTTGAATACTTCATTGTCTATTTCCATCTCGTTTTAAACCAGCTCAGTCCTTGGCAACCGGCACGTGAACAAAGAAAAACGTGTTTCGAAATGAAATAACACCAACTCTTGTATGTTATAGAAAGAAATAGAACAAAAATGAACTAGATTTGTGCTGTATTTTTCAGGTCTCATATAAGATGGTGTGGCGTGTTCTTATGAAAGGATAAGGATTATTTAATGTTAAAACAAACAAATCACTGCCACACAAGAGAGAGAGAGAGAGAGAGAGAGAGAGAGAGAGAGACAGACAGACAGACAGACAGACAGACAGAGCTTTTTAACATAATTGCAGATATGAAATGAACTAAACATTCACAGATACAGTAAATTCATCATATAAATGAAAGGTTGTTCATGCTACAGAACTTATATGTCAAAAGAATGTTAGAAAGAGACACTTATCATGTAATATAAGTTCTACTGTCATTAATCAGGGTTTGAGAAATTGTAAAATAATAAAAAATGTGTTCAGTAAACACGCATCATAGAAATCAACATACAAAAATGAACATCACATGTGCTGTTTTTAGGTTGTGTCATTTGTTTTAATAAGTTTTAGATAATAAAAGTGTCATTCAAAAGAAATACCGGTCACCTGGAACCCTCGCGCCGCCATTGAACAGGTACAAATATCACATATTGTTATAACAAGACACACACACACCCAACATAGACTATCATTCAAACAAGGGAAATTTTTCCCTATATTAACAATTTACAAAAAAAATTAAATCAAGCTTTTAATAAACTTGGATATTTTTCATAAAATTTTTAAAATTTATTATGGAGAATCGTCACCAAAAAGTTAGTCGAATGTAAAAATAAAAGTCAAGGTAAATGACTATATCTCGAGAAATATGTAGACAGACAAGCGAATAGTTAACTTCCTTTCCCATTTCTGCCTTTTTACATGTGTATTATTCTTTCCTCGTCTGATACAATTCTCATCCCCTTTGATTCAACAGGTAATTTATGCTTTTAGTTCTAAACTCCAGTAGAAATTGTATATCCTTGTCTGCAGCGATACGATGTACATTAAAAAAATTAGTTCTAAGTGAAAACAAAATCGTATTCTCTGGACGATTAACAATTTTCTATGATTCATTTTTGTAAGTATAAATCATCCAAAATTTGTATATTGATGGCGTTAGTGTTTCTAGAGTTATTTATTTGTTCGTGTTATTATATAAAACAATGCATCAAACGATAGCAGTTTAATGTTTTTAATGCAAGAAGTCATTTTTTAAAAATAAAAATTACCATCTTTTGAATCTTACACATGATTTTATATCAAGTTTAAGAAATGCTTGAGTTTTATCCCAATTTTATGTTGGAAAATGAGATGAACAATTAATCTAGA
Source organism: Unio delphinus (assembly GCA_029339505.1). Classification (NCBI taxonomy): domain Eukaryota; kingdom Metazoa; phylum Mollusca; class Bivalvia; order Unionida; family Unionidae; genus Unio; species Unio delphinus. The sequence continues at coordinate 7,294,126 of JAQISU010000236.1, forward strand.
CTTAATATAACTATCAGTTGTTTTTGTTTATAGTTTTCCATATTGCATATAAATACACTGCAGTAGCAAATTTTTTCACTTTTATAATGTTTCTTATAATGTTTCTTAGAATATCGACAAACTTTCTCGGCAATCCAGGTACATGAATTGTATATATATACATATAAATCAGATTTCACAACCGTAAATCAGAATGGACGATACAATTTGGAGAAAGTCTATTAGGATATGCAAGTTGTGTACTTTTTAAATAAAAAAAAATATTTTGCTTTCTTGTTGAGTACGACATTTTATTTTATGCTCAGCAGTGAATTACTTGATTTTCTAGTTAAAATAATATCGATATTTCACTGCAGTGAAAAAATAACAGTGAAAAAATAACAATATTTTTTTCACTTTAGGAACTACATTTTTGGGTCAGAACATACTTACGTAAGAAATCTGCTCTTTCACTGTGTCACAAACTTGAGGTAGCCAACGTATGTGAGCATAAAATAAAAAAAATATTTGCTTGAAACGAGTGAATAATGGATATATTTCATCTCTTGGATAAAAAAAACAAACTCTAGTATTTCATCCACTCGATGAAATATATCCGTTATTCACTCGTTTCAAGCAAATATCCTCTATATATTACAAATCTTTATAAAATATGCGGTTATTTTAAGAAAAATATCTTTGTATTTGAATTAGTTACAAATAAATTTATGCATTTACTCCACATTTCGTGCACGAAAAATTCGTGCAGTTGATAATGGTATAGTTTATAATAAGCTTCCACAATTTTCTGTAAAAGCGTTTAAATTCAGCTGAAGAAAGTCTGCTTCCGTAGGCTAACAATTTAAATTGCATCACGACTAGGATGTTCAATGTTTATTCCAGTATACTGAGATTGCTGCAGAAAGTTTAACAATCAATGAGAAACAATGAGAGTAGACGGAGACAGGTAAGCCTCGGAATGACTACTGGAAAAAAGCAGATTGTAAGCCTGGTTGCGTCACATATGACGTCAGGTCTAAGCCCACTCTTAAGATTAATCTTTAATCCTTAATGAGTTACCTCCTGATTAGATGGCGCCACAGGGAAGACCTATATCTATCATCCGGATGAACTCTAACCCATCTCAGTGTAAACCGCTAATAATTTTATAATTTTGCTAGCAATTAGAACAAACTTTATCCCATCAATATGTGTACTAACAAAATGTTTCAAATCAGGTCTTTGAGATCTTATAATTTTCATATCACTCATGCGATGTCACAGTCTCACAGATGCATATTTTCCATTCATATTAAAAGTATCATTTTATTATTTAATTACTGAAATCAAATATTTCATTTAAAATTATTAGTTCTAAGTTTGTTTATGACGTCAGCCTAAGGCATAACCATAAATTATTTCAAAAATATCAATTATTAGTATTGATTTTGGGACGTTATGTTTTACTTCTGCTACAAACCATATCAGCACTCTTTGACCTATATCCCCTTTATTTCAAACGTTCTCGTGTATTTCGATGAAATGTTTCGTATTTAGATATCAGATTAGTAAGTTTAAGTATCATCATCATCATCATCATCATCAGACTGAATTCATGACAATAATAATAAATATTAGACACACCATATACAAGTTCCAAACTACCATCACAGAACAGGAATTTTTATTTATTTATTTATTTATTTATTTATTTATTTATTTATTTATTTATTTATTTATTTATTACAATTTGCAAGTAGTGCAAGACTGCTAATTTATGCCAAGAAAAACACCATTAGATTAATTTCAAGACGTTGTCCTAAAATTTAAAAAAAAATAGTAGGCTTTGATTCAAATAGGGAAAACATGTTTATATTTGTCTCTTAAGCTTGAACAAAATATTTTATCCCAAGAAGATTCCACTTTGGCAAGATGCTTTTCTCGTATGGAAAACTTAACGGCAACAAGGACAGCTACGTTCTAAAACGCATAAAAAAGAGATTTGTTGTACGGAATTTTCTTGGGGCACCAGATGCAGGAAGAAGTGACATATCTCGGTCCCCATTGGACAATGCTTGTGGCTGTTCTCTTTTGTAATTTCTTTATCAACCCATACTTTGTTTTTTTTCCAGATTTGTTATAAGTGATTCCGTTAAAAGAAGGAGGAAATGGCGAATGTGAAAGAATTCCATTGGGCGGACTATCTCATTTTTTCCTTGACCCTTGTCATTTCCGCGGCAATTGGTATATTTTTTGCATGGAAGGACCGTAACAAGCAAAATACAGGAGAGTTCCTTTTAGGAGGCCGAACAATGGGAATACTTCCGGTGAGCTTGTCCTTGATGGCCACTCTTCTGAATGCTGTGATGGTGCTGGGAGTTCCAGCGGAAGTCTATTATAACGGTTCCATATACTGGCTCATTTTGTTCTCCAACTTCATCACATATCCACTGGCTGCACACGCTTTCCTCCCCGTGTTTCACGACCTAGGCCTTACCAGTGCATACGAGGTTAGTTTTAACTTTAAATAGTTCTTACTTTCGTTTTCCTTTCGTTCTTTCCTTGTTTTTCCTTTCTTTATTTTGTCGTGACGTTTCTGAATATGATTTTGACTAACAAGATAAGAACCTTTTCATTTTCTTTGTTATTAGGCTACCGATATTAAAAGATATCATAGGATTTTATGCGCCAATCCATTACCACCATTCCCATTCCCTCCCGGGCTTCAAGTATGTTAGTGGTACGAATTAACAAGATTGTTTGCTCGATTGCATTATTTATGAGCAATAAACTGAACGCGTTAATTCCCAATTTTCCCATGACCTGACCTGAATATTGTACACCTTAGCTTGAGATTGAGCTTCCGTTAATATCAAATCAGAAACGACACTTCAAAAGTAACGATTTTTGTAATTGGTCAATTTCAAGCTCCGATTTAAGCTACAGAGTTGTATGATTTCGTAGTTTTCATTGTGTAGAATGTTGCTGTTAGGCCGACTGATCCAATTGCAAGTTTATCCAAAGAATATCGATCATTTATATTCCTGTATGCAAACCGTCCAGTTAAAAGTGCCTGCAGGCTGCAGCTTCGCTATTGGTTACACGGTAATTCCCAAAGAATTACAATTCAGTGATAAGGAAAGTATCGTGATCCATTGGCAACTCTGATTTCAGTCTGACTTATATTTTGAATGATGCACCATAAACAAACTAAAAACGCTGTAATAATGAGTAATATGTAGTTAATAGCTCTACTAACAAACATTAATAAAATCGTTTAGAAAAGAAAAATGTCAAAGATCATCAATGCATCTTTATAGCATAATCATCGTGATCATCTTGCAGAATTTGAAGGTTAAATATTACATTTTCAACATAATGGTTTCTTCATTTAACATGTTTTTATCTTTTAAACTGAAATAAAGCTTTTCTTTCATTGTGTTCATTAAATCCTTAAAAGCTGCTGAAGTTTTCGTAGGAATAAGTATCTTTATCCAGACCATTGGATATCATGTCTCTGAAATGCTTAATTTTCTCAGTGAATTTTTCACCTAAAAGGTTTCCATCCAGTTGTTGTTTTCACAGCTCTATTAATCGAAACCTATCTACAAACCTGACTGGCGTGACAACCTGGTCTCAGATTATAACACTGGTAAAAATAATTATTCAGTTTTACATGTACACTGTAGCGATTTCGAGTATTTTGGAAATACTATCCCCCGATCTGGCTGCTGTATAATTGTTGTTAGTTGCTTTTGAAAAGTAGACATGGGTCCGAATGAGCTAGGATTGCAAAATATTTTGCCACTGAATGAAATTTAAATAGAAACGATCTAATACATAAGCACTGTTATTGCCGTGAATAATATGTATGTATGTATGTATGTATGTATGTATGTATGTATGTATGTATGTATGTATGTATGTATATATATATATATATATATATATATATATATATATATATATATATATATATATATATATATATATAAAGAATAAATGCTGTAAGAATAATTACACATTTTAAGATAAACAGATCAACATTAATTGATTTAAATCTCATTGTGCAGAGAGAGAGAGAGAGAGAGAGAGAGAGAGAGAGAGAGAGAGAGAGAGAGAGAGAGAGAGAGAGAGAGAGAGAGAGAATGGGGACATGTGTACTTAAATAATCTAGATCAATCTATTTATTGAACCTATCTCGGATGAAAACAGAATTAGAACAGCACGTAAAATCGACTTACATTTACCATATAATTTATGGTGTCGTAAAGAGACCACTTCATTTGAAATATGTGTTTCTCGTTTGACATGCATAGCAAATCCTACCTATCATAAAACATTTTTGTTTAAAAGACCGGCAACAACTATGCGGCGTTTCGGAGCTGGAATTACGTACCATAGAGATATATAAAAATTACATAAAAATGTATTCAAACAACAGAATGCGAAATATGAGATATACATGTTAAAATGGAAAGCAACAATGTATAGCAAAATTATTTTGTAGGTAATATTAATTCATCAAAAGAAGAACATTGATAGAAAAAAGACAAGAAAAAGCGGCGATTAAACTTCTAAAATCTTATGGATCAGCCTGTGAAAAAAATGAACGAGAGAAAAATTGTTTGTGGTTTTTTGTGTCAAACACGGTGTTAAACCTTCTTAAAAGCGGGCACAAAACGAAGAACAACTATGGCTAATTCTGGCGTTCAAATCAGTGAATGTAATTATGGCATTATGACACTGATATTGGTGCAAGTAAAGTAGGCGGTGTATTGATGGCACCAAAATGCTATATTTCTTTTATCAAATCAACATAAAGAGATCTAAGATGATTTTTTAAAAATACCCATCCTTTTAAGCTGCATAGTCTTCCATGTAGGGCATTTATTTTTCTCATATAGAAATATACGGATCTAACTGACAGTTTTAAACTTTCCTAGTTTTCTTCGTGCTTTTTTAAAAAAAATTATACAGATCCAAGAGGATTCGTGTCTTTACGCTGCGTCAAAGAATAACGTTGTTATGAATTGTCCATATACAGGCGAGTAGATTTGATTCGGAATCGTATTCAATCGCATCGCCTGAATGTGACATGTATACGCATCTATTCAGAAGTGCATGGAATCTAACAACACTGTTGGTGAAGAGACAAATCAAACAATCCGTCACTCGTTATGCTGCAATTTTCTGTAATATACTTTCAGATCCTCTCCTAGAGATACTGAAAGTTTCATGTCACAATGTCAAAATGTAATTTTGAGTGCTTTCACGGCTGCAAGGTCACGAATACTGTCACATGGTAATGTATTATCCGACTTCGTCTACCTTCCGCTTCTGTGTCATTGAAAACATTGTTATCAAAAGTGTAATTATTGTTGTAAACTAAAAATCCGGGTCCGGCGCTGCTAATGTTGCTGCTTGAACCAAATCAACATTAAACTTGTGCAGCTCCGCACTGTCGGGCTAATTGTCAGCAGCTTTGGTTGCGGGTTTTGTCGAAACAAAATATCGACGAATAGCTGAAGCGCCTTTTAACATTTTCATGATCTGTATACATTCTGACATACTCTTTTCTGCTGCTTGCCCATAATGTGATCGTTGTAATCAGGTTAATGACACAGATTGAACGGTTAGTATCCACACAATCTGAGGAGACTTTTTTAAAAGTAAATAAATAGTACAGTTACAATATTTGTATGTATGTGTGTGTGTATGCATGTGTGTTTGTATGTATGTGTGCATGCATGCATGCGTGCGTGTGTGTGCGCGCGCGTGTGTCTGTGTTTGTGTGTGTGGACTGGCGTACCAGACTTCGGACAATGTTGGTGAATCACTCTGAGAGGTACTGATGTAGGGGTGACAAAAAGGGAAAAAGAAAACAAGAAGAAATAATTATAAATTAAAAGTAAGAGAGAGACTCTCTCTCTCTCTCTCTCTCTCTCTCTCTCTCTCTCTCTCTCTCTCTCTCTCTCTCTCTCTCTCTCTCTCTTTTCCAGGGAATTCCCATCATTTTTCAAAACTGCCATTGTAAAGCATCTACTGAAGAGACCAACACTCGACCATAACGATTAAAAGAACTATCGCCGAGTTCATATCACAAATCGTAGAAAAGTTTGTTCTAAACCAAATGGAATTCAAACAATTTTTTTTAGCAATGTACAGTCTGCATATCGCCCTTGCAACAGTACTGAAATTACTCTTCTGAAAGTAGTTAATGACATTTTCTCTGCTTCGGATAGCGGAAAGATGACAGTCGTCACCCTCTTTGATTTGTCTGCAGCATTTGCCACAATAGACCATGATATATTACTTCACCGTCTCCAGCATGTATTTGGCATTCACAGTATAGCCTTACTGTGGTTCAAGTCCTGCTTATTCAACATGACACAAATTGTACTTGCAAATGGAATACACTCCAGCCCAGTTGATCTATGTTGTGGTGTACCACAGGGATCTGTTCTTGGTCCTGTTCTCTTCATTCTATACACTCAGCCGCTCTCAAGTGTCATAGATCATCATCTAGAGTCTCAACAATTGTATCCTGATGACACCCAAATATACAAATCTAGCCACCCAACTGACGTTGATGCTACCATCCAAGGAGTAGAGAGGTGCATTTGTTATGTGAACTCATTGATGACATGTAACAAGTTGCAGATAAATGATAATTAAACTGAGGACATTACGATCACAACAAAAATACTTTCTCATTCACATCCTTTACCTCAAACAATAAATACCTGCAACACCAACATTAAAATTCACACAGTCAGTACAAAACCTAGATGTTACTGTTGACAGTACTCGCACATTAAACCAAAATGTCATGAACATATGCAAGACTGCATATCTTGAGTTGAGACGCATCATCTCCATTCGCAAATATCTTTCAGCTGATGTAACTAAAACACTTGTGTGTTCATTAGTACTTTCAAGACTGAGTATTGTAATTTAATTATGTCTAGTTCAGAGCACGACTCCCCCACCGCTCTGTACCCTACATTGACAATCCATTCGATCCAGAACCAAACATAAAATTTGTTTTCTGTGCTACGTTTCACTAACGGACTCCAGACCAGCATACTCATATGGCCTCACCCATGTGTACACACCAGCAAGACACCTCTGCTCCTCTTCTGACTATCGTATACTCATTATTCCCACTATGACAACGAAGTCATAACGGCAACGTTCTTTTGTATACCAGAGCCTTGTAACGTAGAACGAAATTCCCTTTGAAATTAGATACAAAGACACAGTGACTCCTTTTAAGAGTGCTCTTAAAACTCATCTTTATCGACTGCAAGAACAAACTTGAAGATGTAATAATGTTTCCTACCTTAACTATTTTCAGCACTTGTTATGTTTTCTGATTTCATGGTGTTTGTTTTTGTTTTTTGTTTTTTGTAGTCATATCATTATAGATGTTATAAATCCCTTAGAGATTCTAAGGATCATGTGCTATACAAAGTTCTCATTATTATTATTATTATTATTTTATTATTATTATTATTATTATTATTATTATTATTATTATTATTATTATTATTATTTATTAGAGACGTGGGTAGTTTCGGGTGCCGTGATTATATATATTAAAAATATTGTAACTGTACTATTTATTTACTTAAAAAAAAAGTCTCCTCAGCTTGTGTGGATACTAACTGTTCAATCTGTGTCATTAACCTGATTACAACGATCACATTATGGGCAAGCAGCAGAAAAGAGTATGTCAGAATGTATACAGATCAGTGAAAATGTTAAAAGGCAGGTGGCGCTGCAGCTATTCGTCGATATTTTGTTTCGACTAAACCCGCAACCAAAGCTGCTGACAATTAGCCCGACAGTGCGGAGCTGCACAACTTTAATGTTGATTTGGTTCAAGCAACAACATACATACATACATACATACATACATACATACATACATACATACATACATACATACATACATACATACATACATACATATATCTATATATATACACACACATTATAGATACATACATACATACACACACATATATATCTATATCTCTATATATATACACATTATAGATATGTATGTATGTATGTATGTATGTATGTATGTATGTATGTATGTATGTATGTATGTATGTATGTATGTATGTATGTACGTACGTACGTACGTGTGTGTGTGTGTGTGTGTGTGTGTGTGTGTGTGTGTGTGTGTGTTGTGGGCGTTCAAACCTGGATGAGCACGACATTTTGCAGTTGTATTATTTTCTAATTTACATAAAACCTTTCTAAATAATTGTAATACAGGTAGTCACAAGTGTCTTAAAATATTGATCTGCCTCATCGAAAATGGAACGTAATATATGTGAGTGGTGGGACTGGGTGACTGTAAGTGGAGAATAATAAAACAAATCTTATCCGAGAATTAGACCATGTGCGATACGTTGATAAAAATACTTTATTGGTCTCCTGGTACGATAATGGGAGAAATACGGTAAGGCTTGCTGCGTAATAGCTTATTTGGTTTGGAACACATTATCATGCAAACTGAAATACAAGAGCTTATTTGTTTGAAGTACGTTTAAATAAATCTATATTGATATTCACATTTTCATCATTTGTACAGAGACAAAGAAACTTGTTTTTGATATAGATGAAGACAATATATATATATATATATATATATATATATATATATATATATATATATATATATATATATATATATGTGTGTGTGTGTGTGTGTGTGTTTCAGTTTGCATGGAAGTGTGCTCCATACAAAATCAGCTCCCGTATTTCAGTTTGCAAGGAAGTGTGCTCCATACAAAATCAGCTCCCGTATTTCAGTTTGCATGGAAGTGTGCTCCATACAAAATCAGCTCCCGTATTTTAGTTTGCATGGACATGTGCTCCAAACAAAATCATCTCCCGTATTTCAGTTTGCATTAAAGTGTGCGCCATAAAAAATCGGCTCCCGTAAAGTGCTCCAAACAAAATCAGCTCCAGTATTTCAGTTTGCATGGAAGTGTGCTCCAAACAAACTCAGCTCCTGTATTACAGTATTTTTGGAAAATGTTCTTCTTGCAAATCGTCTTCTGTATTTCAGTTTAGATGGAAATGTGCTCCAAACAACTTTGTTCTTGTGTTACAGTATTTATGGAAATGTGCTTCAAACAAATCACCTCATGCATTTCAGTTTGCATGGAAATGTGCTCCGAAAACAAATCAGTTCTTGTAATACAGTTTTATTTCAACTCGAATAGCTTCTTAAATTCGCAGTTAAAAATACTAAACAATGTGGCACATTTGGCTTGTTGGCTATGTTTGTTCCTTCTAACTAAATCCTCTGTGAATTTGGATATGATAAAATTGTATTAATGATCAAAACATTATTGAAATAAAGAACTTACTTCTTCTCTTCAGGCGTCAATCAGATTTTATACTCAATCAGGTCAAATCATGTAGGTCATACAAACATGTGTTTGTATGTATCATCTATATATATATATATATATATATATATATATATATATATATATATATATATATATATATATATATATATATATATATATATATATATATATATATATATGTATATACCTGCTGATGACCAATTGGCAAAATGCAAATCAAATTCATTCATATATACATGCATGTTAAACAGCGCACATTCTACACCATTCTTTTCTTGTGATTGGTAAACTTGAATTTACTGTAGATAGCAGTTTTCACGTGTTCATTTGGATTCGTTATTTGCATTTTAATTAAATCATTTTGGCACGCATCCATACTGATTAATTAGTAAGTTTAAAAAACAAATATGTACAACTCGTTTTCTTTTATTCAGACATCATCCTACGCTTATAACGGAGATGAAGTCTACAGGTTTTCGAGATATCTTCATGTGCTAAAATTAGAAAGGAAGTCCCATGAATGTATTCAGATCTCATCATTCTCTAAATATAGAATAGGAATCCCACACGCATATACAGACATCATCATACGCTGTAAATAGAATTAAAGTCCCACAGACTTATTCAGGCATCGCCAGAAATGGAAATGATGTCCCACGTTTTTCTCTCCAGACTATACATTATTAATGCAGCTATCAAGGAGAAAGACGTATCATTTCCAATCATTTTGCATCTTTATCATCAAATAGTAAGATCTTCCGAATGAATGTTCTAACGAAACTGTTAGCTAAACCCATCAGATACAGAATTTCACGTCTTGAAAGCGGATGCTTTTTAAAATATCAAAAATACAATGAATTCGGAAATTGCAAAGGAAGCTTATAAGTATAAAAAGACGCACGCAAAAGTGTTCCAAACAGTAACATAAATAAGGTAACATGACTAAAACCCGATTTAAAAACAATGTTTTACATTGTTCAAGGTTGTTGAATGGTGCTCTGAACCAACTAGTCTAGGATCAATTCTCTTCAATTTTTTATTTACATAGTAATGTCAAATTCACAGGTATCCATTTTCCCCTTTTTTTTTCATGTAATGATAAGTCATGTGTTTACACCTGATTTTTTTTTCTTGAAAGTAAGTCGACGGACCATGTGTAGTCTCCGTTCTTGTGGCAAGAAATCTGTGATGCGTTTGGTCACCAGAAAAGTCAATGAAAGTATGGAGTGATCACGCAAAGCCTTCAAACCACTTTCTCAACATCTTCTCTTCTTAGATAAGATGCCATGTCCCTTGCAGATACTCTTCCAACTTTTTTTCTGGACTCGTCAAATTTTTGTTATAGTGTTTCTAACTAAGAGGATAAATTTGACATCTTTAACAACGTTCTCTGCTTAAGCCTGTAATTCATTCAGCCGTGACAATAGCAAACTGGAGAATTAATGTTGTTCCTGTTTCAGGCCTTCTTTACATAATGACTGTATTTTTGTCTTCTTGTTCCATTGTGTTCTATGTCTGGTGATGGATGTTCTAGATTAAAAGTATCTTAATTGCCTTGGATCAAAATTGTTCTAATTGCCATATGTTTTTCGTGTACTCGTATTTCTTGTTTCTTTCAATAGTCTACATTCACTTCTCTCAAACTTATGATTTCCAGAGTATCCTCATGTTCTTCATCCAATATTGTACTGGTTATAGTTTATACATTTTTACCAGTAATAAATATTGTATTACCAGTGAGACGCAGAATTGATATTTTCATAAATGCATTGTATTATTAAGGACATCGTTTCATATTAGAATATACCTTTGCATTGGCTTGTGTGTAACATGCTCGTGCTAATAACATAAAGTTCTACGTTTGTTTGGTTTAAATGTCTGCAGTTTAGTAAAAGAACAATTGTATTGATGTTTTAGCTATTGGTATTTAAATGCTAGGGAAACACTGATTAGTTTTAAAATGATCAGATGGTGAAATCACATTTGCCTCTTCTGCTGCAACAACACATTTGTAACTACTTTGTACAGATTCGAAAGCAAAGCAAAGAAAACTGCAATGATTTCTAAGTGTTTCCACAAGGTTAAATCCTTTGGAAATATCCAATGGTCAGAGATTGTTCAACCGAGAAGACAATTACAAGACTCGTCCTGCCGCGACTTCTGTATCAAACATACACCAAATATCATGGAATAAAGTCTATGACACTGTCCAAGGCTTCAAGTGGATTGCGGAGTACTGTTAAAAGAACTTACTCGACAAGACGATGTGACAGTAGTTAATTCATATTCAATTGGACTCGACTTAAGAGAACAAACCCATTCAGGTTTCAGTCTTTGAAGATGATATGTCCACAATAAAACGCATTTCAGGTCGGAAATGTATAAAGGGTCATTCGAAAGTTCACTTGCAAATAGACTACTGACTATTCAACTCGAGATACCTGTAATGTGTGTCAAAATAAAGGACATTTGGACTCCAAAATGTCCATACCGTCAAAGAAAGGTAAACACAGGATAAATATATACCAAAGTAAAGATTGATATTATCCATGTGAGGAAAAAGGACATTGGTCTGAAGAGAAAAAGAGAACAACGAGAATGAGCAGACTTAAAGGGATAATAACCCATTCAAGTAAAGAAATTTAAGATGGTAACGCAAGAAGAAGAAACAGCGTAAAATGAACAACTCAAACCAATGAAGAAATTCCAAAAGATAAGACAGTCAAAAGTGGTATTTTGGGGTGTCATGGCATTTTCATTGCGATTCTTATTCAACAGAATATATTAAAACGAGTAGGAGTATCTTTGTCTTGATTTGATATTTTTTATGGACAAATTACTCAGACACATTTTCATTAACAAATAGTTTGAAAAAATATGGCGTGATGGAACGGAAATCCTAGGTGTTAAGAAATATGGGTATTGGATAGTAGATAAATTAGTGTGAGTGTTGATCACTGATAACAGCGTGACAGTTTTACTTTTGTATACATATAAGATAAAAGTGTATTGGTCACTACATACGGCATGTTGGATAGTAGATAACGGAGTGTTAGTCACAACATACGATGTGTTGATGGTATAGTGTAAGGTACTGAATAATAGATGACAGTATATTGGCAACTAAAAACGGCGTGTTGATGGTATACTACAGGGTGTTCGAGAGTAGATAACGGGGTGTTGGTCACTACACATCGTATGTTTGATAGTATATTACGGGGTCTTAGTCACGATACACAGCCTGTTGATGGTATAGTGTGGGGTGATGGATAGAAGATAAAAGAAAGTTAGTCGCTTTAGAGCCTTTTCCTTTAAAAAAAAAAACTTTAACACTACCATTTCCGCTTGTCATCATAAATGTCGGCCCTTTTCACCCATGAAAATGTCAACATCGCCATTCCAGTTTGTTCGACACTCTTTCACTTTTTAAATGTGACATTACTCTTCCTGTTTGTTTGCATAATCACTTTTGTTCTCATAATATCATTGTCGTATTAAACATAGGTACACTGTTTAAGTAGATGTTCCACATTGTCGTTATATCGCTTCTTAATGTAAACCTATAGACTATGGATAATTCCTGTATGTCCCAGAATTCACCCATATAACTACGTCTACTCTATCTAATGTTATAAAGCGAATTCATAACTGAAACAATGTAGTCTAATATCAATGTCGCATGATGATCATATGTAATATGAAACAAAATACTATCATCATCTGTGTATAAAGCGCATCCAACTAATAACTATGTCTCGCAGGCCAAATCTTCTTTTGAAAATTAAAAATGCAGAGCAGTGTCGACAAGTATATCTAATAGTATTAGCATTATTCAGCATGGGGCGGTTTATACACAAGCGTTTATTATGATAGTGTACATACTTTTAGACTGAGTCCAGATTTTAACAATATTAAACTTTACATTAATAAAAGATCTCACTACAAACCCTATCACTAATATAAACTCTTTGTGTTGTTTAGGTATATAAATTTAAACTAATATGAACGTCTGTGTTGTTCCAGAATAAAATTGGTAAAAAATATCAACGCCAATGTTGTTTCAGTATAAAACTTGTAAATAATATGAACTTCTGTGTGGAGTCATTATAAACATTATAGCTAATATGAACTCTTGTCTCATTTCAGTACCTAGAGTTGCGCTTCAACAAGCTGGTAAGAGTTGTGGGTTGCCTCCTCTTCATAATAGGGATGGTAAGTAAAAAATAGTTGCGATCAACGGATAAATGCGTTATGTCTTTCTGATTTAATTTATCGCAAAGAACGCAAATCAAATAGCAAACCTTTCGTGTTTTTTTATGGGCTCATGTACCTAGTTCAATATCTGACTCATTCCATACTGTAAAAATTTAAACTGGAGACATCCCGATACCAAGTAAAGGAACTTACAGTCACAATGTTGTTTGATGTTCATTTTGGTTTCGGTCTTTATGTAAGTTCAAGGTCATTGACATTGGTCCAAGTCTAGCTTTATTGACACGAGGGAGAGCCCGCTGCTGATGCGAAAACACCCACATCAAGACATTATTATAAATGAATTTCCATGTTCAGATACTATGTTAATATAACCAACTATGTATACTGTGTCAATATCCAGTCAATGTTTTAACTGAATTCATATCATTAAGTTAGTGCAATGCGTCAATAAAATCAACTCCGTACACTGCATCAATATCATCAACTCAGTATATTGCGTCAATGCAGTCAACTCCGTACACTGCATCAATATCATCAACTCAGCATCTTGTGTCAATACGATCCACTGCATCAATATCTACTCCGTACAATGTGTCAATACAATCAACTCCGTACACTATATCAATATCATCAACTCCGTACAACGTGTCAATGCAATCAATTCCGTACACTGCATGAATATCATCAATAACGTACAATGTTTCAATAAAATCAACTCCGTACACTACTATATCAACATCAACTCCGTACAATGAGTCAGTACAACCAATTCCGTACACTACATCAACATCATCAACTCCGTACAATGTTTTTTTTCAATCTTATGACCAGTTAGGAAAATAGATATAGACTGGTTATAAGTTGTACGGTACATATTTGTATGTATTTACCGATGTTTACATCCGTATTTCTATGTTTATTAAATCCCATGTCGGAGCTAAAATATGTTTGCCGATGGAAGCTGTCTCGAAACAGGAAACAACATACAACAGAAGAGAGACATCCATTTAGTGACAGTGTCTTGCTGAAATTTGTGCAGTTTTACAAAACTCAGATTCAAGTACCGTTTGTGTAATGACACAAGACACGTGTCTGTGCAAGACACGGTTGATGCAAGACACGGCAAGACAGGGTGTATATGAATAAACCTGAGATTTAGGAGAGTAGTATAATCCCGGTATACAATTCCGTGAAGAGCCCGCTTTGCCATACTATGGTGTGGGCAGTTTAAAGATTACAAACACTTAGTTTATTAATAATATAGGATAATGTTTACTTTTAATATAAGGCGAAAGGTCCCATCTCTCGAGACCGACTGCTGACACTTCATTACGTCAATTTAATGTTTACTTCCGTTTCAGATTCTCAGCATGGCTATGGGATTGTATGCTCCAGCACTCGCTTTAAACCAAGGTAACGTCACACCAAAGGTACATCAATCATGAATTGAACAAGGAAAGGGCAATCATGGTGGTCGTGATTCAGTTCACTGCAATCTCTTCTCTGTTTGTCCACTTAAGAGACAAAGCTGACAATAAAATATAATCAGTCAGCTTTTGTTTGCAAAATGACATCTTAATGTATACTTCAAACAAAGATCGGTGTTTCGGATTTAAAGTCTACTTTATCTTCTTCTCCGCTTCAAGAGTGTAAATTTTATTTTCACTCAAAATTGGCTCTTGGGGTATGAGAATATTAAAAGGTTTAGAAAAGTGTAAAATAACTAGCAATAACAGAAAGGGAAAAAACGTCGGCTTTACTATATATTATAACTTAAACGCTTGACTGTATATGGTTCTACTGTATATTATAACAAACATTGGATAAGAAAGATAATTGGGAAAAGTGCTGCCGATATCGGACATACTGCCCAAGAAAATACAATTCTGCCTGCACTTGTTTATACTGGGAAGCAAGTCGCCAAAAAAATACGTTTTTCTTTTTATTAACAAATATAGATCTGTACATATAATATACATACATGCGTATATTCACGAGTTGATTCTTCGTTAATTCATTCACAGACTTTATTCTCACTCATTCTCTCTTCAATTAAATATATAATTAATTTTTCTGTTAATCTTTCCGTGGATAAATCATTCCCTCTGATCCATGTATGCATGTTCCATTTCAGTTATGAAGTTCGATATGTTATTATCCATCCTTGTGATTGGCGCTGTCTGTACTTTCTACACGGCCATAGTAAGTATGCTCAGAAATATCGTCTTGTGCAGTTGGCTTCCAATTTTGATTTATCGCATAAGAAGCATACACTGGTTTAAAGATACAAAAAGATGACAAATTATTTTAAAAAATAAAAACGTTGTCGATGTTAGTGGTACAGTTCTGAAAGTGACATTTTAGGGTAAACTTGTACGAAAAAGTACAAAATACTTTAGTTCAACTTTGTTTGAGACTATATTTATGCACAGCAAATGAAAGGTGCACCGTCTATTAGAGTTAACGAAATTATTCGTTCTTCTTTCTATCTAAATATTTTCCACTGAAATAAAAACTATGTAAGTAAAAGAATCTCAAAAGTGTAATGATTTAATAGTAAACTTATGAAAGAATAATAAATATATGAAACTTGTTGAATAATGTCCAGTTTTTGCTCGCCATGGTTCGAAAAAGCTGGATATTGGTCGACTCGTTTCTTAAATTCAACATTAAATTGTTACCCATTTAAGATCCTATATGTTAAACATGCGAGTCTGGGGATTAAGCATGAAATGAATTTGTGTATTTGCAGGGCGGTTTAAAAGCGGTCATGTGGACCGACAGTTTCCAAATGATAATTATCGTGGCGGGATTTTTGGCCGTAGCTATTCAGGGAACGACAGAAGTTGGTGGATTCGACGTCGTGTGGGAGAGGGCTCTAAATGGGAGCAAGCTAAATCTGAATAAGTAAGGCAATATTTGTAAGAACAAAATATGCCCTTGATCTTTAATGCCTAAGGTTTCGATCTCAATACTTTTTCTTGCACTATGTGAAATACATGGGATATGCGCATACCTGGTTGCACTGTTGAAAAAGAACAGAACAAACATTAAATGAAATAAAAAAAAACTGGAAACTAAAGTAGCAGAGATGGAGATCTTCATTAAAGCTCAGATAGTCACTGTTTAAATCCGTTCTTCATGTTGCCATTTTCCTTTGTCTTGCTAAATCTTGTAGTCTACAAATTACCCCCTCCCACGGACCACAAGAAAATGAACAATGAGATCTTTCTCCAAATCACGAATCAATTTACAAAAATTGTGTTGTCTTTTTTATAGGCCGGCACATTATGTTTCTGTGATCATAGTGTTGCTTATCACACACACACACACACACACACACACACAAACACACACACATACACACACGAAACAGACACACACAGATCTTTCTCCAAATAACGAATCAATTTACAAATTGTGTTGTCTTTTTTATAGGCCGGAGCATTATGTTTCTGTGTTCATAGTGTTGCTTATCACACACACACACACACACACACACACACACACACACACACACACACATACACACACACACGTGAAACATTACACGTAATTTATGGTATCACAAAAGTGGAATTCCTTAAATAAATGCAACATTTAACTAAAAGAAACACATAAGAGATGAAACATTTGTACAGATCTACTCGTCAAATATGAACGCCAAACTATAAGAAGTAATTTCTTGTTTTATTTCAGCTTTGATTTGAATCCTCTCGAGCGCCACACGTTCTGGGGCTTGATCATTGGCGGCAGCATAACAAGTTTGACAGCATACGGTGGGAACCAGGCAATGATTCAGAGATATCTTAGCATGGAGAATACCAAGCAAGCTAAAATGTTGGTTTTCTTCACTTTATAGCGACTATTTATTGAAAAATTAATTGGTGTGAAGGAACTTATTTCATGAGGTACTTTTATTAGTTGCTTGTGGATCGAATCGGAACGAAATTTCGTACTCTTCTGTTAGTTATCTTACTGAAAATCTTGAACTGAGTCGAACGGCAACGAGTATATATATATATATACATACATATATATATATATATATATATATATATATATATATATATATATATATATATATATATATATATATATATATATATATATTAGATTCAAACTATTACATTCAAAACAAGCATAATTTCAACGGCAATGAGTAAATTACCTTAAAACTAGATTAATACCAACGGCAACGAGTTAATTGCATTCAGAACGAGCATAATTCTAACGAGAATGAGTAAATTACATCAAAACGAGAATAATGCCAACGACGATGAGTAATTACTTTCAAAATGAGAATGATTCCAACGTAAATGAGCAAATTATATTCAAAACGAGAATAATTCCAACGGCTAAAGTTAATTACATTCAAACCAGCGGCAATACATTAATTTCGGAACAATTTCCACGTTACTTAAAAAAGGACTAGTCTACATGCGTAACAGTTTGCTGGTAATAGTACAGCATCATTGAAGACAGAGTAAATGTGTGATGAAGCCAAGCTGATGTGATTAGTAATATAGTTGAGCGAGATACTTGTCCGCGCCATCCGGGAGTGCACACCCTTTTTCGGCCAAGGGACAGATTGCATTTTCTAAGACCATTCGAGGGCCCAAACACTAACTTCTTTTAAATAATTACTGTTCGGGGGCCAGATTTCTGTGTTGTTTTAATTTGCCATTAGGGCCTGACAGAATACGTTCGTGGGCCGGAGGTTGTGCACTCCTGCGGTAGAGGAACATCGCATTAACGATAATACCATATTTTATATTTAAAATATTTGTAATTAATATAATTCATGAAATTTCTTACCTGCCAAAATAGGTGCCATTGTTGCCTCCACCCCCACCCCTATTACCTCAGGAATGAAAATTGCTATAGTAAATAGAGCGAAACTAGAATAGACGTACACATAAATATATGAATACGATTGAAAAATAAATAAGGTAATTAAGCAGAATCACATGATACCTTTCTATTTACACAGGTACACTCCTTAAGGATAATGTCGATGTCAAATCTGTTTACAATATGCAAAACCGGTTCTCTTACATTTTACCACAGTGTGTGGAGCAATTGACAAACATTTTATTTTTACGAATCCAAGACTTCCTAACTTTGACACTTTTTTATGTTTGGAGCAACAAAAAGTACTTTATTAGTTTTTTCAAAAGTAATATGAATTCTGAAAAGAGGAAGCTTGAATGAAAAGACGGAGACTCCTCTAATCAAGGAGTGAATATGGCATACACTCAGTTTGAAATTAGCATTTCTTTCTCTTAACATTTGTCGTTACCGATTCTAACTACCTGATAAATAGTGACACATGTTGACTGACAGGTGAGTTTTGGAATAAAGTGTTTTAAAGAAATGTATTTGGCAATATGCTGAAATACGCAATATAGTTACGGTTTAAGAACTTCATTTTACAGATGATACAAAGTGGCGTAATTTAAAAAAAAATATATTGATTCTTTTTCAGAGCTTTGTATCTGCAACTTCCGGCTGGCATCGTGGTGACAAGCATGTTTGTTTACGGTGGTCTAGTTCTCTATGCTAAGTATAGTTTAGCTGATCCTCTCATGTCGTGTATAATTCGGCAACCTGACCAGGTAAGGCGATTTAAAGAAAAATTTCGAGTTTATATCTGGACAACTCGCTAACAATTTGTCCATCATAAAACTTCTCTTCTTTTATGTAGCTAAACACCACCATTGCCTGCACAGACCATTTGACCCCGGAGCAGGTATTGTTTTGACTCATTATCTTAGTCATTTTTGTTTTGAATTTTGGGCGAAACAATATGAAACGTTAACAATAATAGCGTTAGAGTTGCTGGCTCAAAGCTTACAATTTCTATATTTTCTGACATGTTTTGAAGATCGCTTGTAGAATGAGATCAAACAAAAAAAGAGCCGGGAACCCGGCGTGAACGTTGCAGTTATAAAGTTGTGGTGGCAGTGGCGTTTTGATAGAATCCATAGAAACACATGGGAAACAGTTTACATCCTATTTTTTCTTTTTCGTTTAACATGTAAACGAATAAGTTGTAAAAAGTGCCAATACATGGGGAGCACTTCACCACACATACACGTAAGCACACACACATACACCTTACCCTTACCCACCTGTACGGTTATGTGATTTTAACCCACGTTTTTAATTACATGTGTTCAACGGACTCATGCCCAGTTGAATTTAAATGACATGGTACTTGTCGCATGTTAGGTTCATATCTATTACGTACACTTCCATCTAGTGGATAGGCTATTCTATTATTAAGACACCTCTCAATTGTACCACAAGGTTCATGTAAGCAGTGAATTTTTCAAATATTTTTGATAGAAAGAAAAGTTCAAATGATCACACGTTTCTCACTGCCTGCAAATAAATTGGTTTGAGGGTTAAGATTAGTGGAGTTTTTGAAGGTAACGGTGTGACAAATATACTGTCATTCCATGAAAGGGTTCTAGTATTGTGGAATATGTTCTTTCCAGACAGGTTTTATTTTCTTATATATATGACCATTCAAAGTATGTTAGACATGTAGAATAATTAAAATGAGTGTATTGTATAATTAAATTATCTAATTGTTTTGTATATATACTCTCCCATGGAAATCATGCATAAAAAAGATTATAAATATTTGTCTTTGAATTCCTTTACATAAAGATGGCTATGCAACTGTTATAAGATCCTATATTATGGTGTAACAGTTAGGACAGGGTAATGCCTCGTAAATTCACACAATGCATGTGGTGATATTTATGCTTGTATACATCAATGTATAGATACTGGACAATGCCTATTAACACTCATTAACATATCTCAGAAATCTACAAATTATATTCTAATTCTACCAAGATTTTAAAAAGTTCTATATACAATGGCACAGGTTTTGTTGAAAATGAAAGAAATAATTAATTCTTTTCCAAATTTAAGGAGTTACGGAAATTTTAAATCAATTGTTTTTAAGATCTGAATTTAAAAGAACGCGTAATTTTAGAAACAAATACTAGATTGAGATGTATAATGGAATATGTCAAGCAGAAGGACAAAAAATTATATGAAATACAATTCATAAATGTTAAAGAATACTGGAAGCTATTAAAGTAGACACGTTGTCCAAAAGGAATAAGTTGCTATCAATATTTCCAGCATTAGTATTTACCCTTCAGATCAATGTTATATTCCTCATTTGAGGATGATATGATAGATTTATACGAACGTTATATAAAGGGTTGTTTTAAATCATGTTCGATGATTTAAATACCGAGATTTCTCAAGATTAAATTATTCAAGTAAAATATATATTTTAATTCTGATTTATGGTATTGACACATTGGTTTCATTTGTTTATCAAGCTTTTTAATACTATTTTAAATGTATGGCCAAGCTGATATATTATTCCCTTACACAAGAAAGAATATTGTATTAATGTGAACAATTACAGAGGTAGCGAATTCAATAGGTAAACGTTTCACTAAAATGTTAAACTGATGAATAGGGATGAAGATCATATTGTTTACATTTGTTTGAGTATGGCTGAAATTTCGGCGGCAAAAACGGAAGCTTTATCCTGTAAGTGGTTGGAGATGATGCCACGAGTTATTGCAAATGCAGCGTCAGCATTGTCTCCATTTTCTGAGGTTTATGTATAAAGGGCACTCATGAGATTCTTTGCTTTCAACGAATTAACTCTGACAAAACAAGATGATTCTTTAGGTTGTTGGGAATCTTCAAAAAAATCAAATATGATTATAGAAGGATTAAATAACCTCCGTGGTTTCTTGGGAATACAGCACTGTACAATATTGGCAACACTGAAATTTGCTGCTTCTATGTCAGGGCGAATGAGGCGTGAAAGGATGCGCCATATGCGGGATGAGATAGATCAGAAGATAGTTTAGTTGTATTCCAAAGACTCAGTGTCGTTCGTTTGAAATACAGTAATGGTTCGTTTGCCGAAGTATAGTGGCTTTCTCGGTGGGAAGTTCTAAATGCACAGTCTAAGACTTAGATTGTGTATTGTGTAAGACATCCATCAAGATCGTATGGTCATCATAAATTCCATGTAATCTGCAGACGCGCATTAGAAAATTAAATTCTTCGAACCATTTTATTCTGCAAATTTTGGAACAATATTTCAGCTGATGTGAAGCTGACATTCATTATTGTGCGTATGTTTTAGTAGTATAGGGGGCACTTTAGCGATAATGGGACCTTAATGTTAAAATAGTCGGTTTGCACTTTGGCGACAATGGGTATTTAACATGGGAATGGCACCTGGGGTCAATGGGAATTGAACATTAGTGGCGTCCAGGGGTTTATAGGATCGAAATTATTTATAGTGTGAAATGCATTTATAAGGGGAATGGTTGATAGGGACAAACATACATCAATAAACAAAACAAAAAAATCCACATTTAAAAAAAGAAGATGAATACACAGAAAAGAGGACAGAGATGTTCCAAAGAAAGACTCACACATAGAATAGATTATCCAATAAGAAATTTATACTGTATTGCTACAAAGCAATTATTCAAGTATATACACGGGCTCTGTGGCCTGCGCTTTGGTCTAAACACCATTTGATACATATATATTTGGTCACATATCTATTTATAACTTTTTTTAGGTCTTGGTTTTGGTAAATTACTTTTAAAATTAAAGTGTATGCCTTCAAAGAAACACTTCATATACAACGTATTTACATTTCGTAAAAGAATGCATGTTTCTTTCATGCTACATTAAATGTTCGTTTGTAAGAAAAAAAGATTAAAGAAAACGAGTAACAAACAATCAAATAAGACAAAGATGATGTTTCTCTCCATATCCGTCAGTTGCCACTTTTGTTCCAGCATAGATGTTTTCCAACACGTACTCCCTTTCATTTGTAAATCTGTAAAACCAAACATTGCACGCAGAGAATCCGCATTTCACTCCACCTTTTGGCGTACGAAGTCATCCTCAGAAACAATATAAATCAACGATGGAAAAACCGTAAAATTCAACGCAAACTCTAAGAAACCTTAAATCTAACAACCCGCTAATGTCCTAGTTCTGACAGAAACTTGATTTGCTCATTTTATCTGTAGAAATGTATTCTTCACTTAAGATTGTCTAGTTATATTGGTATAAAAGGGTGATGAAAGGGTAGATAAAACTGTCCTGCAGTCACTCGAATAGACGATTCGATGCTGTCTTAAAATATTGTATAGATCAAGATTAGAAGTCCACTATATTCAGAACATAAACGCCAACACTGGAGAGTGGAATCCCTCATTCAGAACAAATTGCAGAAATGAGGTGGTTGTATCCCATGGTGCATCGGGCACACAAACGTGATTCATGCATATATCCTAAAGGCTATCTAGAGTTTATACCATGCCAGCGGAACTATCTTAATTTGTCTATCCACCTCCACCCTTTGAAACATAAGTATTTTGCGAAGAACCTTTATGATAATATGCCAGCTGATAACATCTTTGACATTTGATGAAATGTAGTTTATGTAACAAATGTTTAGCAAAAGCAGCAGAGTGTGTGAACAGACCAACTTTTACAGGCGTCGATTTAGCAAACTGAGGCTTTCTCGAAAATGCTTAATATAAGCCTCCATTCATCAAAATAAAATTAAAAAAAAAACGACGCCATTTTTGTTGTCACCATCCCCTTTGCTGCTTGGAACTTTCAGTTCTGAGTTAACGATGCTTGGAAAATTCGTGGAGTTTTCGGGTAAAAAAAAAGACGCCATTTAGTTGACGTTCACCTCCTCGGCTGCTAATGCGCTAACTAAATATTTGATCAAGTCCGACACGATATCTTGTCCGAGGGTCTGATAAATTTATCGTCACAAATCCGTGTGGGATTGACTGAGCGCGGCTAAAGAAATTTTTAAATTGATTATGATCCATATCACCACCGCACCAAGTTTGCCAAATATTTCTAAGAGTATGAGTATCAACTCCGTTAAATACACACAGCATATTGCAGTTATCTCTGATCACTTTTGGTATTTGAGTGTAACGTTGAGTGATATATATCACATCGGTGTTTTTGTGACGCTCCCGGGAAAATATTCTAGCAGGATTCTTTTGATTATCTAACATGATATCATCATATACGACTAAATTGTTAATACTTCCATCAATATCATCAATATTCGGTGCCTCTTCGATATCGGTTATAAACTCAATAACACCATCACCGTTAATTTCTTGCGCGGCATCATTAAAATCCTTTAATACTTCATAACATCGTTGATCGTCTACACTCGGAGCAATCATGTACAATTTATCCCACTTCATCCATCTCGTTATCAAATTAAGTAGCAATTGTGTTTTACCACTTCCAGATGGTCCGATGATAATCGCGCGAATAGAATTTGGTAACATTGCATGGTGTCTAATAGGTTCCCGTCGTCGAGTAGCTGAATAATCAATTACATTCATAACTGTTATATATAAATTATGGATCTATATTGTGTGAAGTGTAGGACGCGTACTGGCACAAATGACTTGACGACGATTACAACGAAAAATAATCGATCAGCGCTTTCTGGTAAATGCGTACAATGTAGTACGAAAAAATTTAGATTTACTTCCACGAAACCTTTAAAAAAAAACGAGGAGGTGATATTGCAGCCAAATTGACAAAACTCCCAGGAACACCGTGGGCAAAGTATCCAGGAGAAAAGCACCTTCCAGGATATAGCTACTGTGGACCGGGAACACGATTAGATATCAGACTTGATGATCAAAATCACCCCCGACCCGGCGAATATCCAATAAACGCTATTGATAAGGCGTGTCATGCTCATGATGTCGCTTATAAAAGCAGCAATCTTCAACACAGACATCTCGCAGATGTAAAATTAATTCATGCGTTAAATGCTATTCCTGATAAATCCTTCAAAGAAAAGTTGGCTTCGTGGTTGGTAAAATCTGCTATGAAGGGTAAATTGATGTTAGGTGCTGGTAATTGAAAATGCTAGCATTTTAATATGGAATCTATTTATTATTCTCCGAGAGGATACTGGAGAGGTTACGCAGCAATCAATAAACTAGCTAGTGCATCAAAGGTGAAAAAAACTACAGCGGCAAACTGGTTATCTAAACAGGCAATATGGCAAATTTATCTACCAGCGCCTAAACAAATTAACTATTCGCATTTTGATGTTACAACACCTAATGAAGTTCATCAAGCTGATATACTATTTCTGCCGCATGACAACGGTTACAAATACGCGTTAACGTTAGTTGATATTGCAAGTCGATACAAAGAAGCAGAACCGTTAAAAACAAAATCATCTACTGAAGTAGCTTCTGCATTTGAAAAAATTTATCGACGAGGTCCTCTGCGCTGGCCAAATCTGTTACAAGTTGATCCTGGCAAGGAATTTCAAGGTGTTGTTACATCTACGATGAATCATCATAATGTCGCCATCAGACGAGGACACACTGCGCTACATCGCGATCAGGCAATTGTTGAACGGTTTAATAAAACCCTTGCTGAGCGGTTATTCGGATATCAATACGCAAAAGAATTCATCCAGGATAAACGATCCCGTGAATGGGTCAAGAGATTACCAGCTGTGATTACCGCAATCAATAATGAGATTACTAGAACAATTAATATGAAACCTGTCAACGCTATTAAGAAGGCGTCTATCAAAATGGAAATCCAAGGAATTTCACAAAAAGATTTCAAAGAACCAATTCTTGGTAGTAATGTCATTGTAAGGTACTTATACGAACCAGGAGAGCTTGAGGGTGGTAAAAAAAGAGCTACTGATCCTATTTGGAGCGTCACTACGCATAAAATATCCGGCATAACACGATTAACTGGTAGACCTCCAGTCTATAAACTGGATTCAACTGCTCCTCAGCGAGGATTTACACGCAAACAATTACAAGTGATTCCCGAGGATACTCAATTGCCACCGCGTGGTCTTAATTAGCACCCAGGGTGCTGTCACCCCGGCGTCTATTACACTCAAGACAGGTCAACATCACATTGTTTCTGACATGACCGAGATTGTTATCTTTTCTATCTACGGTGAATTGGCGAGGATCTTTATCCGACCAATTCCAACTCATTATACAATTACAACTCGCGCAGTGATTGTTCTGTTGTTGCTTTAGTGTCTTAATTAATTCAGCATCAATGTCAAATTCTCTTTTATTTTTTTTATCCTGTTGTTTATAACCAGAGAGTTTTTTTCTGATTATATTATCATCGGTGTGTATATTACTTATTGTATTGTCATTATCATTAACAACAATTCTTCGAAGTTGGTTTATTCGCCGTACTCTGGATACTGCGAGATAAACTAAATTTGACCACTCAATGCGATTATCTACTATCCAAAGAGTTGTATCGGATATAGTCAATCCCTGTGAAGAGTGTATTGTTGCTGCATAACCTAACGTCCATGGGGATTTATCAGCACCTAATGCATCTTTAACGACGCTGATATCAACCAACACAATATCATTTAATACTAAATTCTGCTTTTGTTGTTGTCCAGGAATGTCAACGTCGATATTCTGCTTTCGTGTATCCTTAGGTCTATAACAGAGTGGTACTGGAAGTGTTGCAAATTTTTCTTTATGTAGCGCAAACAACTTCATCTGAAGTGCGTCTCTGACTATTTTTCTACTCGCGATTATTAAATCATTTGGCTTCCACATTTCCCAAAAATCATTCATGGGAGTTTCAGAGATTATTTCACGCGCTATTTCACATTGGATTTTATCCGGTTGTAATCTAATTAGCGCTTTGAATTCTCGTAATTGTTCATCAAGTGATCTATGGTCGGTATTAATCTCTTCATAATAATCTACAAATCCTTTTAACCATTCATGTGGAGATCCACCAACAAATGGCTGCGGTTGGCCGTGATCCCCGCACATGACGACTTTTGTATTTTTCAATAACAACCATTCAAGAAATATCTGTAATACTGTCAATGATACCGTGCATATTTCATCCCAGATTATTATTTCAGGAATAAATTTATCGCCCATTCGATCAGGAGTCCATGTATCGCCTTTCCATCGAAAGAAGCTGTGATAAGTACAGGCTTTTACCCCCCGCGCTATCATCTCTCTGGCGAGTCTGTGAGTTGGTGTTAACACAACCATGGTTGACCGACGAAATAATTCGATTGCACGAGTTGTCTTTCCTGATCCACCACAGCCGTTTAAATAAACTGTCTTGTATCTGCAAATCGGATCGGATACGGGCGGTGCAGTAGAAAATTCTGATTGAATCTCTGAGATATTATGGTTACTTTTCAAGTATTTATCATCCATAGCAACGTCTGCGGATTTACAATACTCATGTAGTGTTTCTTTTTTAAACCTCCAATTTCCCCACGCTTCCTTAGGATCTGTGAATTTAGCTACATCTGATTTGTATTTCTCATGGATATACATCGAATCAGTAGCTACTCTAACCGCGGTATTAGGAAATCTATTTATCATCGAGAATAGATTAATACAAGAATAGGCTAGCATAGAACTTCTCAAATGTGTGTACTGACAACTATATCCATCACAGTAGGTAATAACCGTACCTAATTTCTCACCATTGGATCGAAAAGCATCCCTACGGGTTACAAATTTTCCTTTTTTTATTAAATCGGTTATGATAAAATCGTATTCTTCATTGTCTAAGATCAATCTCGAAGAATATTTTGCATTGTCAAATCTTCCACCTTGAGTGAATTTACCGATTATTCTTCGTCCGAGTTCTTTAGCCTCTCTATTCCTACCTTCGAATAACCTCTTAGACCAATCTATGATTTGTTCCTCGCTGAAATTCTTCGAATTTCCATCTAGAAATTGTTTTCGTTGTTCGTTAATTATTTTTTCTAGATCGGGTTTTGGTAACCAAACATCTTTCTGCGCGTTATAGCATATAATAGCTTCACTGACAATTAACGATATTAGCATACCACAATCGATCATATATCGCAATAGCACTATTGGCATCCACGCTTTTTCATACATATGTCTACCAAGCCAAAGATAACTACACGGATGTAACCCTGTAGCTAATTCGAATGATATCACACGAGCGAACCCGGTTAAATCAAAATTAGAACTGCTAGCAGTTCCAGGTAATGGACCATTAATCGCAACACGAGTCATTTCATGTGTGGGATGTCAAAATCGTTTAAAATATTCAGAGCATTCTCCATATCCGAGAAAACTTCCAGGATAACACGCGGATATATCAATTGAAATCATACCATCACGTGAGTATTTCGTATTCCACAATCCTCCATGACCCAATTCGATGCAACTCAACTTCAC
Organism: Unio delphinus; assembly: GCA_029339505.1. Lineage (NCBI taxonomy): Eukaryota > Metazoa > Mollusca > Bivalvia > Unionida > Unionidae > Unio > Unio delphinus. The sequence continues at coordinate 7,322,051 of JAQISU010000236.1, forward strand.
ATCCTCCAGAAAATCACTTCGTGTTGGACGCCATGAGTTTTTTTCTCGTGCGAAGTGAGCTACCACTGATGGAATTGTGAAGCTATCCGTAAGTAGTTTTTCATTAGAAAATTCTTTAGAATTTTCAGGTGAAAATTCATTAGCGATTTTTCTCATTTTAGTATCTAATTCTTCAGTTCGATATAATTCACCATTTGGTTTTACAAACTGATCAAATCCTATTTCCGGATCCTCATTACTCCTGAGTAACCACATTGACACAGGGTCGTCTTTGGTTAATGTGTGAATAGCATCAAATAATTTCTCTTCATAGAAACCATCCCAAGAAAATTCTTTAGGGATATATCGAACAGTTCTTTCTCGTGGAAATATATTTACCGCGGGTGTCCACGCGTGTTTGTTATGATCAATAATTTCAATTGGAGCTCCTCGCGATTGATATTTCGGTTCGTATAATACTTCTCCGGTTATTGTCGCTACCGATATTGGAAATTTTAATAATGCTTCTAATTTAGCTATATCGGAAATCCTTGCTCCATGTTGATTCACTGTTAGTTCCCATTCGGTTATTTTTTTTCTTCGTAGATCAGTTAATTTGTTTCCTCGGAGGGAATTTGTAAAGTGTTCTATTACCCGTGTTGCTACACAATTAAGTGGCAAAGCCACTGATGATGAAAACATTGGAGCTAGTTTTGTAATATTAGGATTATTATTTATTGGATATAACCCATACACAACTGCTGTTACAGGGTAAGATTTCTCATAGTATGGTTTGTCAATTCCAGTTAGAATTCCTGGTTTGGAATCTCTACTCACAATAACAGTTTTTTTATCCTTAAGGATTGGGTCAAATTTATCTCTGATAATCCATTCACCTTCCTCTTCGATAATGAATTTTATTCTAAAAAAATACCTCCGTAGAGAATTGCTTTGCAATTTACCTTTGGATTTCTGGCCAAGGTGTGAAAGTATCACAGCTGCTCTTATATCATTCATAGTAGCATCAATTATGGGTATATTGACATCTTCATCAATAATTCGAAATGTCGACCACGTATGAGATGCTCCATCACGCTTAAACTCATTAAAACAGTCGCTGATTTTACTCAATAGTGGTTTATCATCTACTAGACTTTTAGGTATATCAGAGATTCTATCGAGATTAAATCTAACATTTTTCCAAGGCTTAATTTTCGATAATCTCTTGAACTCCTTCATATTATAATTAAAACAAGTATTTAAATAAGAAAATTTTATATAATGAATCATTGCAAATGGCTTATGATTGGATCAAAGACTCCGTGTAACAAATCATGTAGAAATGAATTCTGTGGGTATCATATGCAGAGTGTGAGAAACGGTTCGGAGGGACCTCTACCATGCTTGCATTGTGGGGTAGGTGTAAGAGGCAAGTCGCAGTTATGCATTAATTCCGGGGGTAAGCGTTATAGAGAGTTAAAACGTTATTATGACAAGCGAAGAATCAAAAATCCTGACGACGTCAATGGCAAAATCATAAAAACTACGGATGACTATATAAAAAGATTTGTTAATGTTATAATTCAGCCAATTAATGAATTAGACAAATAGATATATTATATATATAAATGAGCCAAGAATTTCAAAGACATCCTGTTATTAAAAATTACGAAGCTTCTCGTGATGGTGTTGTTAGACACAGTAAAAATAAGAAATCTGTTGGGCGGGATAATGGTATGGGGTATTTGATATTTAAAGCTGGAGGGAAAATGTATCTCAATCACCGTTTCGTCTTCGAAGTGTATAACGAATCAATCAAAGATGGTTTTGTTATTGATCATATTGATTCCGATACTAAGAATAACAAATTGAACAACCTTCAAGTTATTTCTCAATGTGAAAACACAAAACGAGGAAGAACTGGGAAATACCCGAAAAATGCTAGATCCGTAAAGTCAATGGACACTGACAACAAGGAGATAGTATTTCAATCAATGTCAGAAGCTGGTAGGTATTTCGATATTCACACCTCCTCGGTACAAAAAGTAGCAGAGGGAATTTATAAGACCGCTTTTTCAAAGCGTTTTAAAAACAAAATTCAGTTTTCTTACGTAGGGAGATAACTCCGTTAGGTATAACTCGTGTGACAAATCATCAATGACAGAGTTACGGATTTTAAACATGGAAATATTAATGTTTCTAACATTGATTGGAAAATCTTCGATTTTTCATTGGCTGTTATAATTACATAAATCTGAACAAAACACAATCAATTTTGTCTTTTTTCAAGTATTAACAAAACTGTTTTATAAACACGTCGTATTTAAACATTTTTTTTAATGTCTGTTTCAAGTATTATATGTGTTTTCAACGTTGTCAGTGATCGCTAATAAACAAACAAATAATTACAATCACTACACCTATTTTATATCACCTCGTCGTAATGAGTGTATATATACAAATTCGTCTTTATTATAATTGGGCATTTAGCCGAAATTCAAGTGTAAACAAAACCACACCGTCACACGTGGTATGAACGTTATTATTGACATTCAAAACCAAAGTTTCGATTTTGCGGTTTTGTTTACACTTGAATGTAGAATAGCCCGCGTCATCCATTGTCATTGAAATCAATTCATTGTGTCACCTATAATCTATTGTTGTACCGTCCTATGTGTATAACCGCCTACCACACTAGATCAGGGGTTATTGTACCGTCGTCATTGTCATTGAAATCAATTCATTCATTGTTCACCTATAATCTATTGTTATATGTTTGTCGGTTGTAACCGTTGAGCGCGCTGCTTGATGTATAAAACACCAAGGGGGTTCAAAACGGTGAATGTGCCGTCGTCATTCATTATATATAATCATAATCACCTATAATCGCATTAAGCTTCTGGGTATACTAAGATGATCAACACCTTAGTGTATCCAGAATTCATTTTGAAAATACAAAGTATTTAAACAAATATATTTTTATATATATATGAATATTGAAAATCTCAAATTGATTATTATTGAAATCAACAAGTTGAAGGATGAAAATGTAAAATTATGTTCAGGTTTGGATTGTGATCAAATTATGACCAATTTCGAGGATATACAATTTGCAGAACAGACCGGAAAATATGTCCTATCTAAAAAATATTTTTTAATTAAGAATATCCAAAAGCTTATACGTGAGAGCTTAGTAAATACTGAAGATGTTAATGTCTTCGTACCATTATGTAGCATCGTTGAACGTGTTCGAAAGCAATTAGGATTAGAATATGAACAAAAGAGACTTATTAATTGTAAAGTGAGACAATTAAAAACATTAATGGAAAACTCTGAAGGTGATGAGCCCACGCGTAGAGAGCCTCCTTTGTTTGTATAACCGATACGGTATGAGGAAGTAAAATTATGTGTGTAAGGGGGAAGTATTAAAATGATTTGCATTTTTAGGTTAGTGATTTGCATTTCTAAAATGCTTTGGATTTTTTAATTTGACAATTAGTGATACTCTTTCAATAATGGTAGGACAATCATTGACCACACGGAACGTAAAGGAGCGACTTGAAGCTCTTAAGAAAATATTACCCCTTCGTGATCGCATACGTGAAAAACTTCAACAGCGGCAATTATTTCAGACTGATTTCACAGAGGATTCTGAACAACTATTCAAACCGATTGTTACTGCAACTACAGATGTGAAAACAGCTACTGAACGAGCTATTTACGGAGATATCCCTAAGGAAGGAAAACGAGTAGAGAGACCTCTTCTTGGTGAACTTGAAAAAATAGCAAAACGAACTAAACAAACAAAAAAAATCATTAAAAACACTTCCTGGTGATATAATAACTACTGCAAGACGACAAGAAGAACAACAACGAGAACTTCAGGAAGAAATTGAACGATTAGGTGATGTTGATATTTCCTCACCAGCACCTGAACCTGAAGAATTTCAAGAACAAGAAGAAGAAGAACAACAAGAACAAGAACAACAAAAAAGTAAAACGGAACGAAGAGATCTTAATCCGGAAAAAATATTTAAAAGTGATACGATAAGTCGTATTAGTAAACAATCTATGACTGATGAACAATTTGCTAAATTTCTCGTCGACAAATCTATAAAAGGTCAACGAGAAGAGTATATGAATCCTGGATATGAAGACTCAATCACCAAGAAGGAATGGAAAAAAAAAATATATTTAGCAAGAATTAAAAAGTCTACACTACCACATAATGATACAGGATTTGAAAAAATTGAAAAGTTGGTGTCTCGAATAAAAAACCCAGCGATACAAATTAGACCCCTTATACAGCAACCCACCTCAACTGAAGGTGCAACTGGTATCACTGAAAAAAAAGGCAGTGGTTTAGTTGAAAACTCTAGTGTAACATGTCCCGGCAATATTCTCGGTGATATAGCACGATTAGAAATACTTGTAGGAGGAAAACGAGCCGGAAATAACTCACCAGAAATAATCAATGAAGCTGCTGATATCTGTAGGCGGTTATTTCAAGGTGGTATCATGGATATTGCAACATATAGAGATTTCATTGAAGAGTTAGCCGAAAATTCTTTGGATGGAAATTCTTCGAATTTCTACGGTTATCATAGCGATTAGATAAATATCAATTTGGAAATGCTAAAGCATTTGGAAAAACACTAGTGTTTTTGTATATAGAAGAATGATCATACACTACAACCATGATAAACCAACTAACGTCTACGTGGTAAACTCACGATTACCAAAATACCGAGTATACTATGGAGATGGTCTCGGTAATACTATAATGGGATTATTTTCAAGAATGGCTCCAAAAGTGGCTCCATTTGCAAAACAGGCAGCAATGAAAGCAATTGATGTTATCCGAGATAAGGGTATTAACACTGTTGGTGATCTTGCTAGTAAGGCATTTTCAGCCGCTCGGGATAAACTAACAGCGCTAGTTCGACGACGAAATTCTTCGAATTTCCAATCAAAACCTGGAAATGCTAGCATTTCTAGAATGACTTCACTGCCATCTACTGCAGTAATGCCTACACAGGTTAGTAAAATAATAAATAACGCCGTGGATAAAAAACTACAGTCGTTAATGACTAACGCCCAGGATAATATAACAGCAAATATGATAGCAGGAAGTGGGCTTCCGGGAAGTGGGCTTCCGGGAAGTGGTTTTAAGAAGATTCGACAGAAACGTTAGAAATATTTATTTGAACAGGATTTCCAATTATTATAGTTATTGTAGAAATGCTAGCATTAGAAATATTTGTGTCAGAATCACTTGTGATTCTATTTATTTGAATAGGATGCTCAGTTGTTATGGTTATTGTAGAAATGCTAGCATTAGAAATACTTGTGTCAGAATCACTTGTATCAGAATCACTTGTGATTCTACTTACGTTATCTTCATTATCAGATATTTTCATCATCATTATTAAAATACACCCAACTAAATAATTAGTTTAAAAATTCTTTAGAATTTTGAAAATTATTTTTATATTATAAAATATTTATTTTTTGCTAATTTTGTTAGATTTTTTACTTTTTTTACTCATTTTTCTAGTGTTTTTACTCATTTTTCTAGTGTTTTTATGCAATTCATCGACAAAATTTCATGAAAATCGAGGATGAAACCCCCAGGAATTCATTTAGAGAAAATCGATTTTGATCAGATTTTTTATCCTGTGAGGCTAAAAATATGTTGTTTCATCGAATTTTCGATGTTTTTTTTATTGATTTTGTATTGTTTTTTGGCTAATCCGTCGACATAATTTCATGAAAATCGATTTTCTCTAAATGAATTCCTTGGGTTTTCAATTCAAAATTCCTTCAGAATTCTTTCAGAATTTTTGATTTAGACCATCGGATATATAATAAAAATGTTCAAACAAAACCCTGATGTTGCATTTGACATGGAAGCCCCAGTGCTTAAAGATACTTCTGTACGTGATTATCAATTTTTTGCTTATCACGCAGTACAACCTGATCTTCGTGGAAGAATTGAACTTCAGGTTCATGATACCAGTAAATACTTTTTACCCGCTGAAGCTTTTATTGAAGTCGAAGGTGAACTCGTACAAAATATTCCACTTAATACAGTATATGGGCCTAATTTACAAGTTGGTTTTGTTAATAATGGTATTATGGCATTATTTGAAAGCGCAAGATATCTCATTGATGGAAAAGAAATCGAATCTATTGAACGTGAAGTTGATGTAGCAACAACAATACTAGGGCTAGCAAGATACTCTGATGACTATACTAGATCAGCGGGTCCATCTATGATGTTCACGAAGGATATTACTGATAATGCTAATGGCGTTCAGTATTCTAGAGTAAAGGCAACACGAGCTACAGCACTTGATCCAGCACCAGCCGGATATGTAAGACCAGGTGCTGATTTTGATGTCATAAATACTATTCCAGAGTATAATCTAGGATTTGCAACACGAGTAGCAACGTTACAAGGAGAGCATCGACAGTTTTCATGTGCGATTCCGCTCCATCACATATTTGGATTTTGTAGAAACGTCAGAAAAGTTATTTATGGAGTAAAGCATACTGTAGCACTAGTGAGAAAGGGTGATGATAATAATGCAATCTGGCGCGCTGCTGGCGTTGCCGCTGGTAAAGTAATTTTATCAAAACTAACATTATGGATGCCAGTGTTGACTCCATCATTGTCAGTAGAACCGCGGTTGCTATCATTTATGGATCAAGGGGGGAAGAGATTATTAAGCTGGTTGACAACGTCCACAGATACCATGGATTCTAATATTGATGGTACACTTACATGGCATTTGGCAGCACGACAGGGTGTTTCAGCTCCACGGCATATTTTTATTGCTCTACAGGATATTACGAGATTAAACAATCAAGAACGTTCCCATATGATATTTGATCAACTTGGGTGTAGTGAAGTCTCGCTGAAAATAAACGGACAACAAGAACCATCAGAGGATATACAACTTAACTATGAAAATAACCACATTGCACGAGTTTATCATCGATTGCTATCATTTATGGGACGTGATCAAAATGTAGATACTGGTCTACAAATATCACAATTGGATTTTAAAGGTCTGTATCCGATTTATTACTTTTCCCTAGAACATCTTGACTTGATGAAACAGTCCGTAGTTGATATACACTTCCGAGCTCGTGTACATCCTGGTGTTCACCCTGCTGCTCCTCCTCCTGGTGCTGTTGCTGGTGATGTTGTTAATTACAGAGCAGTTGCTGTTATTCTTAGTGATAAATCAATGATACTCGAAGGTGTTGGTGGACGAATGAGACTAGTAGATGCACCAGTGGAAAATCTGTAAGATTTTCTTAATCCAAAATTCTTTAAAAATGACTCGCGATTTAGAATCAATCTATTTTGTATAATGTCGTATAGTAATATCAATGTTACGTTGACACCTGGTCAAATAAAAAAATTACAATCCAAATCAGCTAAGCAATGTGGAACCACAATAACGCTGAAACCTAATCAAATGAATGGCGGAGGAAATAAACTATCGCTGACGAAAATTCAAACTAATCATTTTAATAAAGCGCTGAAAGAAAAAAAAGGAGTTCAAGTTACTCTTTCTACGAGCGCGATTAAAAACATGGAAAAGACTGGTGGTATATTCCCGTTGTTAGGGTTGATTCCAGGGTTGATTGCCGCAGCAGCCCCAGCGGTAGCGAAGGCAGCAGCATTAGGAGCTATTGGTACCGCAGCAGGAATGGCATTGAAAAAGGCAACTGGAAAAGGGTATAAAAAAAAGGAAAGGGTCTAAGACTACCAGGAACCCCGAGTTCATGGTACAGCGGAAAGGGTCTTCGAATTCCAGGAACGATATAGTTCCGAAATCTTCGATTTCCAAACCGATGGTTCCCATGTCCAATTTTGATTTAATTGATACCGCTAAAAAATTAAAAATAAAAAATTTCAGAGGGGTTTTTATGAGAGATCAGTTACCGGCACAACCAAATGATGTTGAAACCGGTATTATTAATTTAGATAACAGCTCCGGACCTGGAACTCACTGGGTTGCATACGCGATTGATCCACGTGGGATTATTTATTTTGACTCATATGGATTAGCGCCGCCGAAAGAATTTATGCGTTATATAAAAGATTTTCCAATGAAGACTTGGTATTCTACGTTACCAACACAAACAATGCTTGATCCACCAATATGTGGTAATGAAGTATTAAACGTACTTGATGCTATATCCAAAAGATTTTCGAAACCACCTCATATAGTAGTAAATGAGTATACTAGCGGCAAATCTCTTTAAAAAATTCTGAAAGAATTTTAGATTAAAAATCCTTAGATTGAAAATCCATCGGATTTAAACGATGAAAATATTTCTATAATAATGATTGATATTTGGGGACGACCTTTATCATCGCTGAAGAAACCTGATAGTGGAGTTGAAACCGTTGATAACAAGGATATTAAAAAACTAATCGAAGATGAAATAGCTGAAATATTAAACCTAGCAAATGTTGATCCTGGTGAAATAGTTGTATTTCAAGATCGTCAGGGTAAATTGAAAAGTAGTAATATCTCTCTTAATGATATTTTGGTTAAACAACGAGACGCAGCAGAGGATACTATCGCGTTATTTTCTGATGAGGGTAAACTCAAACCAGGTGTACTTGTTTCAACAATTACGGATAAATTAACAACATACGATAACACGGTGAATTCATTAAAATCGCTTAATGATAAGTATGACGATCATATAGTTGCGTTTGATCAGTTTACTGCATTACAAAGAAATATAGTTGACAAAATTTACAAACCCATACTAGAATTTTTTGGAAATCCACCAGTGACCACACCAAAACTCACCACAATAAAAGATTCTATATTGGAACTAGCAACTCTTCAATCCGAATATGAAAAACACACGAAACTATTTATGACGTTTCGTAAAAACCTCATGGACAAGTTTATTGGGAGCCCATTTGATAAAATTGAAATAACACTTCCCGATATTAAAAAATCCATCGATGAACTTAAAACATTCAACAACGCAATAAGGGATGATGCAATGAGAATGATAAGCGTTGTTGAAAAAGTAAAAATTCCTCATAATAAATCTATCGTCAACAACGTAGTATACACGATTCAATACGGATCATTTATGTGGACTCCCACAAACAATATTTTAACCGTAACCGCAGCAGTCAAGGGTATTTATCGATTAATAATAGTATCACCGACTCAGTTTGAAATATCATCAAGTAGTTCATCTGGAGTCAATAATACGATATCAACGATCATCGACAAGGATACAACTGAACAATTCACGATAACAAATACAGATGGAAATCTAGCCAAGGTTTCAGTAACGTGGTACGTAGAATTCGTAGTGGATTTAAGTAAACAATTAAATTGAAAATAAAATCCTTAAAAATTACTTTGCAATTTTGAATTTCGTAATTGAAAATGCTAACGCTTTTAAAATAAAATGACTCCATCATCGAATCAGTATCGCTATGATCAAGTCAAAGAGTTTCAAACTAAACTCAGTTCTCTCTGTGAAGAATATCAAATAAAAATCAAAAAATACAAACGAAGAATAACCACAGTTGATATCACCGTGTACTCGGTGTCAGGAGTAATCACTGCTGCTGGAATAATACTATCTTCGGTTACAATGATTGCTCCGGTCGTAGTTCCAATCGCTATTTCCGCAGTGGCTACAATTGCTGGTATATTAACTGGGATCACAAAAAAACTATCATCGTGTAGCCAGAGTAAACTACATGATTATTTAATTAAATATCATATTGCATCTGCCGGTTACTCGCAATTATCCTCGTTGATATCATCGTCGTTGGATGACACAACAATATCAGATAGCGAATTTTCAACGATGGCTCAATTGTATAAATCAACAATGCTGAAATTAGAGCAGAATAATAATAATAATGTTGTCGCAAGAACTACTTCAACAAATAGTAACAAATACAACACCAGTGAAAACAAGCACGATATCAATAACCTCAACACGTCCCGAATTTAGTGTTAATTTTCCAATTCCTGTTCCCGTGAGCGAGATCGCACTAGCAAAACTACGAGTGTATCATAGCTGGCCTAATATTAGATCGGTAGCATTTGGTGGTCAACAACCGAATAATTCCTTGGTATTTGCAAACAAGAATCGTGAAGACGGAACACCAGATTGGCAGGTTGTTTCTATACCAACTGGGTCATATCAAATCGAACAGATCAATGCTGAATTTCAACGAAGAATAAAATCTCTCACTGGAAAAGAATCAAAAATCGCTATAACAGTTCATGAACCAACACTATCATCTGCTATCGAGATAAATACAGAAGGATACGTTGTAGATATTTATCAGAGTTCTATAAGATCAGTGTTAGGATGGCCTGAATTACCACCGGATAACTCGCGAGAAAATTCGAAGGATTTTCCACCCGAACCTAAGAAATCCGATTATATCACCAACAAAATAAAACCCGTCAATGAAGTCAAGACTTATCAGGATTATACCCCCGATAAGTTCATAAATAAAAAAGTTTTTCATTCAATCTACCTCCCTCTCATCAACGGAAATTTCACAGTAATGAATAATGATTTTTCACGACTGCTAATATCTATTAAATCCGGCTCTCTCACCAAGGATGAATTTATCAACGTCGTAGAAACGGGTAATAAAATCATCGACGATATGAAAATATTTCACTCGATAATTATTCAAGAAGTATTAAATGAAGAGATATTACATGATAAGTTTGCGGATCTATACAATATTAATAAAACGGAGATTAAAGATTTTAAAATCCCTGGATATAACCCGGATAAACTAAAGAAACAACTTGACGATGCTATTGATATTGGGTTCAAAAGAATCCACGATAATTGGAAAAAATCGAAGAATCCTACAGCAAATATTCTGAAATTTAATAATGATCCAGAAGGCGGCGGTAGACATATTGCTCCGAATAATGTGAATATTTCAACGGTGATTGCGCTCAATTTAGTATGTGATGTTATCGAAGGAAATTATCAAATAAATCTCGAACAATCAAATCAAGCTCAGCAAGGATATATTTTATACTCATTTGCACCAACGGCTCCTCCAGGATTTCTAATTATTGAAGACCCAACTAATCTAGTCTATATGCGATGTCATAATAATTTGTTAACGAGAATTAATTTCAAACTCACTGACCAATCTAATAGTCTGATTGATTTACGAGGTGAGGTTTTACAAATTAGTTTGTTTGTGAAATCTTAAGGACTTGATCAAATATTTAGTTAGCGCATTAGCAGCCGAGGAGGTGAACGTCAACTAAATGGCGTCTTTTTTTTTACCCGAAAACTCCACGAATTTTCCAAGCATCGTTAACTCAGAACTGAAAGTTCCAAGCAGCAAAGGGGATGGTGACAACAAAAATGGCGTCGTTTTTTTTTTAATTTTATTTTGATGAATGGAGGCTTATATTAAGCATTTTCGAGAAAGCCTCAGTTTGCTAAATCGACGCCTGTAAAAGTTGGTCTGTTCACACACTCTGCTGCTGCAAAATATATAATGATGATTTGAAATGTTTTACCTTAATATTTTATTATATATTTTTCTATCTTTTTAAATGAATTTTAACAGATTTTCCTTTGAAATTGTATTCTGTTATCCTTCATACTTACATTGCTTTGAACGGTTTATATTCCTAAATGTTTGCAAGTCACATTCACATGTGTCAAATTTTACATTAAGCTGGCTCCAATCCAATATCATGTTGAGATGGCGTAAAATGATACTACATACATACAAATAAATGCAAAATATACTGCATTTCAAGGAAATGCTTTCAACAAAAGAATATTGTGACTTGACAGATTTTTTCACAATTGTTGCCGTAAATCAGCTACTTGTAACTTCAGAATATAAGAAAACATTAGTGTTGGTGCACGTGCCCTTCCTTCAAGTATTACCTGGCTAGAACTGTGATTTAGATACACCTGGGTCGTTGTGATTTAAGGTTGATTCAAAATCGCTTGAAAATACTGATTCGTACCACTTCAAAAGGATAATTTATTTAAGAACTGTTCTCTAATAAGAACATTACTAATAAAAAAAATAATCTACATTTCAGCTGATGCCCTGGATGACTATGGACGTTCTAGGGGATTTCCATGGCTTCCCTGGATTGTTATTGGCATGCATTTTTAGCGCTTCACTAAGGTACAATAATTAGCCAACTGACGTAAGCGATAAACATGCCTATACTTGTATATAACATTGGATTCAAAATGTAGATTTTTTCATGGACAGTATCTTCTTGTAACTAAATAATAATTTGAAGAATATTGTGAAATTTGTATGAAATGTTTATAAAATATTTACGCGATGACACTTTGAGTGGGTACGTATTACACAATATTAATTAAATACGTGTCGGAGCAAAACACCAACATGCTCAGAGAAGAACTCGCGATAACTTAATCACTTACCTCAATGAAGTACTCGCGATAACTTAATCACCTACCTCGATGAAGTACTCGCGATAATTTAATCACTTACTTCAATCAAGTTCTCGATATAATCGATATATTTTTCTCATCGGTCTTATACTTATGTGCATATAAATATCAATAGCTATATATACTGATATTGTGTGGTGCCAGAATAAAGACATGCAACCATTTTATTTCTAGCACTGTTTCGTCTGGGATAAATGCGATTGCCCTCGTAATAATGATGGACATGGTTGAGCCAGTATACGAGTCCGTTAAGGGCGTCAAGATGACAGAAAAAGCATCAACAATTATATCCAAAATAATGGGTGTGTTTTCTTGTGATCTGGATAATAAAGTTTTATCTAATAATGTTAGCTTTATTGCAATATTTTTTGGTATGCTTTGTTATATATATATATATATATATATATATATATATATATATATATATATATATATATATATATATATATATATATATATGCAACCGTTATGGTACATTTAGGAGAATTTAAAAACTATCCGTCTGATATTGAAATTTTACAAGAGACACAGAGATAATTTGGATGCCTGAGTATGTAATAATCCCTAATGTAATAACATTTTATACTGCAATAAAAGGGGTCACGATTGCCGACAAATTGCAAACAGGTTTCCACGACTTAGTTAGCTCTGTTAAGTAAACATAGTATACAAGTACTTTAAGCAAGAAAGATCAAACTTGCCACATGAGAGGGGTAGACTTTTCGGAAAACGGGCAAAAGCTGAATCACCGAGCACCTTTGATTATTCTAAGTGTTAATAGAGAGGCACAAATTCCTCCTGCATAGTACTTACAAAAGGGATACAAATGATGGGCGGGTGTTTGGCATAGATGTAACTCCCACATATATAATATAAAAATGGAATCGAGAAAAACATGTCGTTTCTTCATGGATATCAATGTAGACTTCTGGACAGTAAAGTAATCGGATTTTCAGTCGGATAATTTAATTTTGACATACAACAGAATAATTGTTCCTTTAAGGGATTACATACTTTGATACATTTCAATATTCTAATTTGAAAATCTCCACGAGACAAATAAATACCGCGATGTCAAACTGATATATACATATATACATGCATACATACACACACACATATGTGTGTGTGTGTGTGTGTGTGTGTGTGTAGGAATGACGTATATGCATAACGTGGGCATAAGTACAATAAGCTTTTATATTTGTGCAAATTAAATCTGATATACATTCGACCTAAAGTAAAATTATCCTTTACTTGTAGAAAAAAAACGCGGGAACACAATTTCTCTTACTTCGTCAAGTTATATTTGAAATAGTGTTGATTCTATAAATTTTTATATTGTTGTCATTTTAGCTATCGGATCAGGAGGACTGACCATCGGACTGGCATATTTAGCTGAGTACTTTGGCAAATTAATCCTACAGGTGGCACTAAGCATATTCGGAGTGCTCGGCGGGCCTCTACTGGGTGTCTTCGTCTGCGCCATGTTCATCCCCACAGTCAATTCCATAGTATGTACAGGCTTCATAATGATCTTCGACATATCGTCTTAGAGTTAGTAATTAACAAATATGATGGTTATCTCTATTAAAAATTCTAACTGCATATATATACAAGTCTAAAAGACACTATATTTAATTTTAGGACTGATGTAGTATCACCACTTGCACCAACATAGATTAGCTCATTATAGCGAGCACCGTTGCCTCCGCCATGATAAATAAATAAACAAATCAGGAAAAATAAAATAAATAAAAATAATGACAACAAAAGATCTTGCACGTAAATGCATACACTAAACCGTCTTCGTATATTGATGACTTGTCATTCATTATATTTTGACAAGACAGACCCGAGTGTCCGCCTGTTCTTTCTTTTTTTACCAAAAAAAATACATTTGCGTCTAAATATGATCTCAGCCATAAACGATATGATCAAAAAATTGTGTCCTTTTATTGTCCTGCACTTTATGAACATTTTCGCAACAATCAGGTCAAAAGTTAAATTTTTGGTTTTGCTTTTTAGGGGGCTATGGCCGGTATGATGGCCAGCTTGGTGATATGCTTCTGGCTTGCAATAGGATCAATCGTCATGGCCAACGCTAATACCCCTCCGAGCCCCTGTGATGCCCCTCAGAGTGCCAATGTGACAAACATGACAACTGTTACAATGATGTCAACAACGACAGCAGCAACTACATGTATACCGGCGAAAGCGATGAGGTAAGCGATGTAGTTGAAAATAGTTTAAACTGTTCGAAAAAGCATTGAGGTTCTCCTAATTGTATACTCATACAGGCTGCTAATGTATTTGCCTGAAGAAAAACGACCTTACATGGCTACATAGAGGTCTCGTCAATAAATCTATCATCATATGTCAGTATAATTAGTTATTTTCTGATGATTCCGCTCAAAAGTTTCGAGCTTTGCATAGAACATGCTTTTCAAAGAAAGAAACAAAATCCTAAGTTTTACTCACTGATAATCTTGGATATTTTTAGGTAGTCTCAGGTATTATTAAAATAACGTTTGATTTTCTTTATTTAACTGAATGTTTGATGGGTGCAAGTTAGGTTGTACAGTGTACAATCTGGCATTATGTCAGATGTGCATCAATTAAAATACTGCTAGCTCCGCTTGGTTCGTTTCAGTTCATTGACTTCCGATGTAAATATGAGCGGGAAAAATAAGCGAATACCATGTTGTGCATGCTGTATAATGTATAATTATTCCACTTTC
This sequence comes from Unio delphinus, assembly GCA_029339505.1. Taxonomy (NCBI): domain Eukaryota; kingdom Metazoa; phylum Mollusca; class Bivalvia; order Unionida; family Unionidae; genus Unio; species Unio delphinus. Next base: position 7,337,275 of record JAQISU010000236.1, read on the forward strand.
AGACGCTGATATTGCCTATGCTGGATATTTCATGTTTTCCTATTTTAATAACTGCTAATGTTAATGTACTGTGGACTTAGTCACCGTTATTTGGAACAGATTTTCTCTTAAGTTTCGTTCAACTGCTTTTAGGTCAGATTCCTAGTTGATTCGAACTACATAAATGTTAGTAACAAATGTTCCGGTTTAACGTGGCTCTGCGTTATTTGGGTCTGATTTTCTTTGAGATGTCTTAGAATTGGCAAATACGAACCCTTGTTTGCATTTAGATTTCATTTGATGTTATTGAAACTCGTAATTGTTTGTACTTATTTTTAAGAACGTGTATAAAATTCACGACTTGCAAAAAGTTAGCTATTACCACTGCGAGGAACAGTTGAAGAACGTCAGTGTTGATGGTCACTTCTTGCTATGAAACGCAATGAAACTAGCAAAGAAGTATTAAGGCGATAGAATAACAGATTATAATGTATCATATTGGTTCGTGTACAACGAGCAATAACTCCCAACAACACAGATCCAGTTCTGCCGTCGCAATATGCCTCCGAAAATCAAAGACAAGGCTTTTCGCTTGAAAACTGTATGCCGTATGTACTCGCTTAAAAGACGAATTCAATTGCAAACTGGACAGACCCAGATCTGATATCGCACAATGAGTTGGCAGATCTGGAGTAATCAGTAGAACAAACAGGGTAGACCCTGATCTGTTGGCGCTATATGTAACGGCAGGTCAGGATATTTTTGGCAGTTAGACTCGACTTATCAGCTAGTATAGACGGTAAGGACAAGAGTAGATCCTGGACATCAAGTATAATATGTCGAGCAGATTCTGTGCTATTTTAAGTCCAATGCGCTTTGTATCTAATTATAATCATTCTAATCCATACTGTATATGTGTTGGAATTTCAGTTCTCTATTTGAGGAATATATATATATATATATATATATATATATATATATATATATATATAATATAATATAATATAATATAATATAATATAATATAATATAATATAATATAATATAATATTTTGCAGTGGCCTAGACCAGTTTTACAGCATATCATATCTATGGTACAGTCTTATTGCCGTTATTGTAGCTGTCGTTGTCGCAGTTATCGTCAGTTGTTTAACAGGTTTGATGCAATTTTTTTATTGTATACATGTATATTGACTTGAATAAAGAAATGCCAATTATATAGTCAGGTTTTTTTTATACTAATTTCGTTCGGCTACATAGTTGCGATTTATGAATATTTCTTTACCATGTAGAAAGGAAAGGAATTGTTTTTTTTTTACCGTGTCTGTGAGCAAGGTATTTTACAGTGTTGCACTCAAACCGCGAATACCGAACCCCGAGCTTTACAAAAATGCAGGGCATGAATTACTGAGTACGGAAACACCGAATATGAATATCAACTCTCGTAAAATAGGTCAAGCCTAGTACGGAAAACCCCGAGCAAATATGGTAAGGCGGGAACCTCAGGTACAGTAACCCAGAGTATATATCGCAAGGTAAGAAAACACGAGTACATAATCGGATTCACGTCGACATAAAGAAATACACATTATGTTGACATTAACTCTGCGTGCCAACCTAAAGAACTAGTTACGTTCAACAAATTTCGAGGCCTACATTATGCGTATTCCTAAGCGCCTTACACACTGTCCGACTCTCATTTCAGTCATTGGTTCCACTAGTCGTACAAAAATTGGGTTGGGGATCTTCCACGCATCAGGAAATCGCCCCACGACAATAATTTCTCACGCACCTGAAAACTACACCATCGTTAACATGACTTATATTAATTGATGTCATCGACACGTCGACTCAGAGCAAAACGTAGCATTAATATATGATGCCTGTTGTGATACCAATTGAAAGAACGCATCAGAATGGCATTTCTGTACGCCGTTAGCCACTGTTCGTACAGCATCCATGCGGCATAACTATAAAAGACGAATCCTCTACAATGTCGACGACAGTGAGTCCGAGTGTCCACGGCAACGAAAACAGTTGAAGAAACGGCCGCGCCCAAGAAGCTTTAACTTATTAATGTCCACCAATGTGACGTTTGTCTTAATAATGCACGAGACACCATCGCTTTAGGTTCCCAGTGACTGCTTTCACTTTTAAGGATAGTGTGTAGACACAATGAGTGAGTGATTAGGATTTTTAACGTAGCCTTGAACACTTTTTCAGTCATATCGCTACGATGTCTGCAGTGAGGCAGTTTATAGTGATGTTTGGCACTGGGGCAACATGCCGCAGACATGTAGCATGATGTCCTTCTTACCCAGTCACATTATCATGACACCAGGCCGACCAGTCATAACACTAACCTCTTACTGCTGAACGCGAAGCGAGGCAGCTGTTAGTACCAATTTTGCAATGTGACATTTGTCTTAATAATGCACGAGACACCATCGCTTTAAGCTCCCCGTGACTGCTGTCGCTTTTATGGAGAGTGTGTTGACACAATGCTGGAACAAACTTAACTGTCTACTGTGTCACGTTCCATTCGTGTAGAAGTTAAGCCGTTCGCATTTGCATTGAGACCTATAGCAACACTACCAGTACAAACATTAAAATTAGTAATGATTTATGTCCTATCCAGTGGATTAGTGGTGAGAGATTCGGCCTCGTATGCAAGAGGTCACAGGTTCGAATCCTGGACGAGCCATCCCAAGAGAAAAGACAAAAATATCATCAAGAGTTACCTCGCTTGATGGTCGGCATTAAGAACTTGCTTTGGATGGACAGGCAGTTGTCAAGATAATGTATTTTCCGTATGCCTGTGGTGAAAGAAGACGTGTCTCATAATATAAATATACTGTGTTCTTTTCCATAAACACTTCCACTTTCTTAATTTTATTTAATTATTACATGACGTCTCTTGCAATATATTACAAAGGTGGCAAAATCCCCTGCTGCAGAGAAGAGACGGTTTATAGTCCTGCACGCGTTGTCCCTCATTACAATGCGATCGGATTCGGTACTCGCTTATTCCTGCCTTCTGCTGAGTCTTCAGGGTTCCATACTCACGAATTCATGCCTTGTTCGGCATATCCGTAATTGCGATTTTCTTCCTTGCAAAGATTTCCAATTTGTATTCAGGGTTTCCTTACTAGCGATTTCATGCCACCCCTTTACACACATCGGTACTTAAAAGGCTTTCATGTTTCAATGTGGCGTACAAGCAGTTAATGATCATTTCATGATCATATAAATTCGAACTGTGATTTAATTTTACGAGACGCTCATATTTAAATTGTAGCCAATGGCATGTACTAAAGACGCAACGGTTAAATCAAATATCGTATAAATTTATGTGGATCAAATTTTTCAAAACGTATATTTTGAAAAATATTGTTCTTCATTGTATTGCAGTTTGAACATTTTTGACGAATTTTTAGCAATAAATGCAAGATAATGTTACAGATTATAATAATTTTATAATAATTTTGGGTGTTCCTTTCATACGTATCACTTTATTATTATTATTATTATTATTATTATTATTATTATTATTATTAAGGTGGTACGAAGAACAGACCGGTTCCCCGTAAATTTTTGTCACCACTCTATCATCAAATGCACAGCTTCGGACGTATCAAAGAGGATACCTACGAAGAGCCTATTCAAAAGGTAGGACCGAATAATGTATGCAACAATAAAATGCTTTGTGTTAGTCGGTATTAGGGTTTAACGGTACCTCAGTAACATCATGGCTATGGCAGAAAATAAATATAAACTCCTAAAAACTTAAAATTATACAAAAACTACAGGTAGATAAAATCTGAGAAACAAGGTTGATCTGTTACAATTTTGTAAACAGTCTTTAAAGCAAAATATAAAGACTAAATATACATTCAATAAATATATGTTTGCAGCTTGCATTTCCTCAAAACATGCAATTGCCTCGGGTGTTACAACGTCATTGAGATTCTGTATCGAGTTTACATTTACTCGTTTTGTCTCACAAGCTGGAGATTGACAGAAAATGTGTTCTTCTGTCAGTGCTGGGCATGGTATGCACTTTGGACAAGGTTCTCGCGAACGACATATTGCTACTTCATGTCAGCCATTTTATTTATACAAGGGACGCCACTCTCAAATACTGGGTTTGGTGTTCCGAAATTTGCACAGGCACTTGATTCTGGGTAAATTAATGTATACACTCACCATATAACACGAGGTACCTAACTCTCGCACGTCACAATCTGACCCCTCGATGACTCTGATCTAATTTTGTGAATCTTTCTGTGCATCCAATCACTCATAATGTACACCACTGTAAAGAAGACACTCCACATATTTCATCCATTACCAATTATGTAATCATACTGATTCTGAAGGGCCGATTTTGCGAAAAGTTTATCCGTTGCTTCGTGTATACCACACGTCCTCTCAATGATACACGAGGTGTCCGTCAATTTCACGCCAACGCGTTAGAGTATACATTGTGACTGACTTCCTGAAAGAACGGAGTATTCAGACTTTGTTACATCATCCATACCGCCCTGGTATAGCTCCAGTTTAAATTTGGCTGTATCCCGTTTTCAAAGACTGGCTGAGGGGCAGACGATTTGAAAGCCGCCATGCGGTTACAAGTGCAGTTTTCTAGCGTCTAAACACTATACTAAAAGTGAAAAGATATTACCACCAACCTAGTTTTGCATTTACTTCCGAATTAGTCCTTTACACAATACCAACCTTTTTGCATATACTACCAACCATTTATTGGATAAACAACACTACCAAACTTAGTCTTGTATATACTACCAACCTAGTATTGCATATTCTACCAACTGGTTAATGCTTATATTACCAACTATTTATTGTATATACTACCAACCTTAGATTGCATATTTTACCAACCTTATATTGCATATTCTACAAACCTTTAATTGCATATACTGCTAACCGTTTATTGCATATCCTATCAACCTTTAATTGAATATGCTACCAACATATTGCTGCATATACTAACGACCTTTATGGCACATATTAAGAACCTTTTATTGCATATTCTACCAACATTTTATTGCATTACCTACTACCAACCGTTTATTGCATACTAACAGCCATTTTTTGCATATACTACGAGCCATTTTTTTGATATACTACCAACCTTTTTTGCATATACGACCAACCTTTTATAGGATATACTACCAATCTTATATTGCATATACTACCAACCGTTTATTGCATATACTATCAGTCGTTTATTACATAGACTACCAGCCTTTTATTGCTAATACTACCATCCTTTTATTCATATTCCACCAACCTTTAATTGCATTTCCTATCAACCTCTTCTTGCAAATACTACCAAATTATTATCCCGTGTATTACATATTCTTAAATCATATTAATTTGACTTTATCTAGAATCAGTGAAAATAATCTTGCCAATACTGCAATATTCTCCACTCCCAATTCGCCAACTTGGTTAGTAAAAACACCCACACTATTTGATCATTGTCATTACAAAAGTCCTTGATCAGTCACCTAATTCGCCAGAATAATTTCAGTGTAATCGGAACCTTCATTGAAAGCAATATATCACTGTATACAGTTTTAAAGAGGCTGTATCTAGCTGTTGGTTCAACACCCAACAGCGTCATCTATAGGCAGTACCAGATAAAGACTCTTTCTGTCCCAAATAAATTTCATCCTTTTCTCGATATATGAACTAGATAGAAACATATCAGCAACACAATTTCATAATCGTGTTTGATTCACTTCGCAAGTTGACAGTTTTGTAAAACCTCACTTTTGTATCGAGAGCAATACGAAAAAAAAAACTGCTCATTTCTGAATTGAAACGTAAATCAACATGTACATTACTCTTTCAATATTATGTAAATCGGCATGTACATTATACGTTTCAAAATATATTAATGAAATCACCACAATCACGTTTCTCAACATGAACCCCATCATTGGAGAATGGCATACATGACAGAATACAACCAGAAAAATGAGATGGCATTGTGTCTCTTGCATGCAAGACGCACACGGCTAACACATGCGGTTGAACCTCGAAGTACATACAATGTCAGTGTCCATAGTGGACACTTTCTTATCGAATATATTGTTTTCATCGTCCAATACGTAGGTCTTTTTTATGTTAAATCGCTTAAAACTTGATTGAGGAGAAAATCTTGGAATATTCTTTAAAGAATGGATTTTATTATTAAGGTATTAGCTTTGGGCATTTAGTCAATTTGTATCTGATGGCAAGAAATGGAAAGCAGGTGTCCTCTTCTACATTATAGTCCCTTTACATCCAGTTCAACAAAACATATTATTTGAATATTTTTCTAAAATGTTCTGAAAATGCACTCTTTGGATATATATACTTTTGTAGAATGTTATGTTTAGGAATAATTTTAGCGAAATAATTCTTGCAGAACAAAGTCAGTCCAGGAATTGACGGCCCAAACACGAACAATGGTGACATCATCGTAAAGAACGGAGACTTAAAGAATGGAGACTTATTCTATGTGTCCAAGTCCTCCCCAGAACTTCAAAAGAAACATGTAAACAACGTGCCGAATATCAACGATACATCCAGCAATCTATATTCAGATATATCATCGGAAATGGTGGATAACTTACACCATAATACAAAATTTTAATTGATCCATGTTATGCTATGATATGTAGTCCATATTTAATTTGGAACACCGTTTCTTTGTAAAAAAAAAAAAAATCAAATCCTATATGCAAACAAAGTAATTCTACATCACAGATGTCAGTTAGTTTTCATCGTGAACACCAATTCCTCAACGCTATTTAGACAGGTCCATTAAGCCTTGATGTAGTGAAGGAAGACGGGAGGAATAGTTCAGAAAAGCGATCCGCTTTTTAAATTTTGCTAGCAATGTCTATAGAGTCATACTATGCTGAAGTTACAAAAGCAGGAAATATAGCCCGGTTAGCTTTATTCTCTAACCAGTCATGCGTAATAAAGAATAAGAACTAAGATGTACCTATTATATTACACACATCAGCCTGCGTCGTAAATGTAAACACTGACTAAAAAGCGTTGAAGACCAATGTTAATATTATTTTGCCGTGTGCTCCAGAGTTTTTAATACATAATTTTCATGAATTTGTGCAGTGATATTTTGATAGCAGAAAGTTAATTTTTTTTAATGATTTAATATGCCTTGTTTAATATTTTACAACATTTTCCGAGAGGAAAGCCTGTAGTGTTTTAAGAACAATGTGATTTGGAGAATTATTTTTGGTACATCTTGTTAGCTTGTCTCGAAAATATGCCCGTAACATTATTTACTCATCATAGGACCAGTCAAGCTAATACATTCACTCCACTTGATTCTTGAATTACAGTCTGCATACACGTCAAATATGCGTATAAACTCAACCTGTATTCGACACCTACACTTATATGGTACATACCAAGTATAAGAAGGTACAATTAACCTTCGTTAACTAAAAATGGATCCTCGAGTATCCTTGGTGTCCCTGGATTCAAAGCTCCTGCATTTTAAGTGTGCCCAAGGCATACACTGCACTATCCAAATGTTTTTTTTTTTAAAATGTGCTCTAGGAAACCTTCCTGTTGTACGTTCAATTCTTTCTTTTCATTATCTTTTGTTTCGGGGGTGGGTGGTACCTGCTCCGTATCCCCAATCCGCGATCTGCCCATGTTGGCTATCTACACTTATGCCATTTCTGCTTGTATCCAAAGAATCATCCGTGTGTATAATTTTTTTTATTAAATAATCCACGTACATGAGGAAGTATTTAAATTTTCCTCGTAACATTTAAAGCTATCAAGAAACACGATATGAGATGTAAACGCTCACGAAAAAACATGCCATTTTTATTTCTGTTGTACTATTGAAGTTAATACGAATTAACTGTATATAAGATAGGTCACGTGTTTTCAAAACATACTCAGAAATACTTTGGTATAATGTATTTTCTCCTGCTTTAGAGTTTAAAATGGGAAACATGAAACAAGGAAAGATAACCCATTAACCTATATATAAAAAATAATATGTCGGTTTACCTCTATTTTGACAACGTTTAAATATATTTTTGTTCATTTTACACTTGAGCTTAACAATCAAAGTTATCAAAAAACAAAAAATCATTACGTTTAAATAGTTGGAATGAATAAATAAATAATTACCAGCTTTTATGATATATATGTTGACCAGTAATTTTCTGCTGTGTCACTTATGTAAAATAGTTTGCAATTAACTTACGTATGACTCCAACACATTATGAGCCTGTGTTACAGATTTAATAAAGATCTGAATAATAAAAAAGATACCTAAAAGCTAAACTTACGTAGTCTCTTGTAAGCATAACCTTCTATTAACGACTGAATTGTTCTTTATTTAATATGCGAATTTACATTGCACGCCTTTATATCTTATTTCTAAATTGACAATAGATAAAGCTTCCATATGCAAACAAAAAGGTCGACGACATCATAACCACAATAACTCAAAATGAGTGACAATTTGGGCGTGTATGGAAAAAGCATGACTTCAATGTAATGGTTAATCATTGTTTTGGATTTTATGTAAAGATTTGATCAACTCGGTTGTATCTCTGGATATGTTATGTGTGAAAATCTCAACATAATAATTTAATTAAGAAAAAAAGATGTAATCTAGGTATAAATTGGTCTTGGTTGGCATGGATTACTTTTTCTTTTTTCTTTCTGCCCGATCCCCCCCTCACCCCCCCCCCCCCCAAAAAAAAAGGGGCAGCGCATTTTAGTGACATTTTTATCACTAGAGTTCGAGGGGGTAAAAGGATGGAAGGACCTAAACCATCCTAAATAAAACCACGAATAATTAATGATCTATGTTGGTTTATATCTCCAATTACCACTCTGCCTGGTTCGGGAATGAAGAACAGGCCAAAACGCACTATTGTATATCATAAGATGCGAACAATGGAGGCAACATTTTTGCATAGAAATGCCACCCTTGATGGTGTTTCACCTGTCAAGGTCATTGACTATTGCTTATAAAAGTGCGGTTTATATGAAGAAAAATATCTGTCTTAAGTTTGGCCTTTTCAGCCTTTATATTTGTTTTGCATGCCATTTTTGGAATAGCCAAGTTATACGCGGCACTCTATGGAAATGATTAACAAATGTGATAGTAAACCCTCGACGCGTAAACATTCTGAAATTAAGTAGTAAGAATAAATATTGATGATATTATGTTTATATTTAGGAATCATTAGGTCGTATTTTGAATTTTTAACCGTGTTACCTCTTTTATCTTTGTTTTTGTAGAATCTGAATCTAAACACAGGTAACTGGTAGTTGGTAGTTTTGCTTTTATTGTAATTTGAACCTACAATTCCAGGTTTTTAGAACTGTTTACATTTATTTTACTTAGATAATTTGGTACTTGAATAATTATTGTATTTTTTAAATTGGTGGAAGCTGTCCGCATTTGATAATATAATTAATAATGGCGTTTCCACCATGGAATAATGAAATGATGACGAATAAAGTGTTTTTTGCTTACAAGAATGGTGTAATTTCTTGAAACGAAGGTACCCTACAACTGAATTTAATTCACAAAATCTTTGATTATAATACATTATCTGTACAATAAGTGGAAAAGTATTATTTCAAACAATCTGATATGGCATTAATGTATACAAGATCTTTTGTGTGTATTTTTATACGGTCTTATTTAGATTTTATTCGGGAAGAAAATTTTCATCTGAAAATTATTTTTCTGGTGGCAGTAAAGTTTGATTGCATGTTGTGTATTCAACTAACTTTCAGTGTGGGAAACGAAAATACCTTTTATAAAAAGTTTCATATATACAATTCCTATCTTATTATCATGGAAAAATCAAGGTTTTCAAGACAATTGCATCCAGCAATACACCCATCACAGTGGAAGTCGATGCGCTGGAGGAGGTGGATAGCTTCACCTACCTTGGCAGCATCCTGGACAAGCAGGGAGGAACGGATGCAGACGTTAAGACACGCATCGGCAAAGCAAGGGCAGCTTTCCATCAGCTGAAGAACATATGGATATCAAGGCAGCTTAACATCACCACCAAGATCAGGGTCTTCAACACCATCGTAAAGCCGATATTGCTGTACGGAGCAGAGACCTGGAGAACCACCGCTACCACCATGAAGAAAATCCAGGTCTTCATCAACACCTGCCTCAGGAAGATCCTCAAGATCCGCTAGCCAGAAAGAATCAGCAACGACGAACTGTGGCAGAGAACGAAGCAACAGCCCGTTGAGGATGACATCCTTCAGAGACGCTGGCGATGGATTGGCCACACCCTCCGCAAACCTGCTCCCAACATCACCAGGCAAGCCCTCACATGGAACCCTCAAGGAAAGAGGAAGAGAGGAAGACCCAGAAACACCTGGCGCCGCGATTTGGATGCAGACGCAAAGAAGATGGGCAAGACGTGGGGACAGCTGGAGAGACTCGCCCAGAACCGAGACGCCTGGAGGGAGCTGGTTGGCGGCCTATGTCCCAAACGGGGCCACAGGCGAAGATGAGATGAGATGAGATCTTATTCTCATATTTAAGTTGTAATTTAAACAATAAAGACACAACAACAACATACATCTTTGAAGAACGAAAATAATATAGCACAAGTTATAAATAATCTATAGTACGATATTGTCCACTGAACAATAACAACGGTCTGTCAATGTTTGGTGATTATTTATTTTGGTTCTTAGGATTTTAGTCATGATCGTAAAAGAGAGAGAGAGAGAGAGAGAGAGAGAGAGAGAGAGAGAGAGAGAGAGAGAGAGAGAGAGAGAATCTTTGTTTGAATGAGATGATAATTTAGATATGTATATTTGTTATTCTGGAGCAGAATTCAGAAGACATTAACCTAAAGCGACTAACCGTTTGTATAGTTGTAAAAAGTGGTTAGGGGTTACATTGCATAAAACTGACTCGATGTGAAAATTGATGATTAGACACAGAAACATATGCGATCAATACTCCACCGTTTTAATTATTATTTCCCTAGAAATTTGCCTGCAGTGATATATCATTTTAATATCAATTAACTTTTACAAATCGTTTAAATAATAACGTGACAAAAGAAAGATCCCTGGTAATTTAATGGTCGAAAACTTGCATAAAACAAATTATTTATGTATGTAATCCATCTGTGTATCGGTTCAAGACATGATATCTGAAGGACTGTTCCATTAACAATGTTAAACTGTTCGATTACTTGCTTCTCTCAGGAAAGAAAAAATATAAAAACACAAACAACAAAAAGCCAGAGAACTGGTGAGTAATTTGCTAACGTTAATATATTTCTGCATACCTCAATCCTATAGTTTAAAAAAAAAACTCTTCTAAAAAACGTGAGTAAAAGAATGTGCCAATATGTAGATCTTCTCATGTTGACCATACTATGTATTCAGATAAATGGCGTTAAACCCTACAACAACAACAACAACAACAACAACAACAACAACAACAATGTATTCAGATTCATAATAATCTACATAAAACTGCAAGATTTTTGCATTCATAATATTCTTTCATACTACATCCAATTGCCTTAAGAACATGTGCATAATACATACCAAATCACATCAATCCACAAACAACTGCATGAACAATAAACTATCCTGTGATGACACAACTGTCCAGTACATCAATGACGTGTATTAAAGGGCATAACTCTAACAAAACTTGTGGTAGATATTAGGCTTATAGATCCGATATGTTTTGGTGATAGAAATGATACATACCAAGTTCCATGGCGATCTATGAAAAAATAAAAAAATAGTTGTGCGAACGAAAATTTTCACAAACTGCTACAATACAAAAAGGGAATCATGTCATAAATATTTCAAACGTTTCATAGCAGTCGTTCAAAATATGCGTGATTAGTTGTGCTAACAAAATTGTAGCATACACAGCTACTAAACAAAAAGGGTAATACCTAAAACTTGTACCAATGGATAAATAGATAACGGTCACGGTTCAAAAGTAAAAAAGATATAAGGATAAATACATTCTTAAATATGATTTTTTTTTCCCACACAAACATGCGAATTGCTTTTGACTTGATAATTTTCTGTATAGATAATTGCTGACTTTCCAGGACCAAACAAGAAACAAAGGTAATAAATGCGGATCCGTTCATAAATAAACGCATGATAATTTTTTTTTTTATAAAAAAAATGGAAAATTAAGAGAATATGAACTAACGTAGCGGTTGGGGTGAGTGCGTATTTTCATTCACAAAAATGATCCATGTAGGAAAGAAAACAAAATCCACTAACAATAAAATATAAATTATTCCAAATACCAAATTGAAGGCAATTGTATATTAATCCGAAAGCAAAAGGTGTCCATGCTTGAGTATCCAGTGTTACGTGCTTAGGCTCGAATAAGCAGCAACACAGAAAGAGTGAAAACTAACAAGCTTGTATAACTTTAACAATGATTTTATTAAGTACAATTATTTTCATAAAATAAATAAACTTACGGTTTTAGAGAATCAAATCCAACAAATATAGAATTCACAAAAATAATCCACTAATGGAATTTCAAGTCCTGATAAATAAATGTTCTAATAGTTTCAGGTTCGAATCTTGACGAGGTAATAATCCAAAATGGCTGACAATGTCACGTGATGCAGTTCTTGTTTTTAAATCATCCAGATGAAATTATGAAACATATGTCCTTTTCCAGATAAATAGAATAATTCTTCTTTTCCAACGAATTGACACAAGTCTAGAATAATATTATTATAAACTCAAACAGAAAAATACACAACCAATAACTTACAGCCCAAAGATTCTACTACAGTTAGCTTCTAAAACACAGCTATATATATTGTAATTCCTTCGTAAACAAGAGGAATCATATGAGTCTGGAAGGTCATGGAAAAGAAGCTACCTTCTTCAGGTCACATAATAATGAAATATTCTAGAAGGAAATCATTCACTTCCCACCCTCAATAAAAGTGTTGTCCTTGAAATTGACCAATAATTTTAGGGGCTTGTTGACAATGTCTAAAGTAAGGTCAGGATTTAGGTCAAACAAGCCAAGGTCAAAACTTGTTTACAATTAGAGAATTTAAGTCAGCCTGAACATTCTAGAAAAAATCTCCCAATCAATTCATTTTAAAGGCAAAATAACAAATTTGGATTTAACATTTAAAAAAATAAATAAATTAAATCCAATAGCCGTAACACCTTCCCCCATAAAATGAAAAGAAAGGTTTATATGATAAAACTTTCTTTTTATCACAAACAATTTTACATCTGAGGTTATAAATTACACAATATAATAAATTATACATGAGAAAGATTGTCTATAATTATATTATCAAGAAATAGCCTCAAATTTTTAACTTGTCCATGTCCCACAAAATGTCCTAGGAAAGGCACAATAGCACAGCAGAACTCACTTTTAGACAAATTAATTGTCAAACATACATTAGTGAGTCTGTTAAAGAATTATCGAATTGTTGCTAGATGCTTTTTCCAGATGTCGTTGTAAATGATGTCGTCACAAATCTCTAGACCAGAGATGAACATTTTTATGAGATGGACTTTCTTTATATTGGTAGAGTCCTTTTGGAGTCGCAATATTGAGTTTTCCTTTGCTCTTTCCGTAGTGGAATCTGCCAAAATCCTTTCAGAAGGTCAGAATTTGGTGACGTACTTGGCATTCCCAATTTTATCAATAGAATAGTCACTTCTTGTTAATGGGAATGAATCTGTTTTTGTCACTCTGTTCACCTTCCTATAATCAATGCACATACGGAGAGTTTTATCTGGTTTAGGAACAAGTATGCATAGTGAACTCCAATCACTTTTACTGGGCTTGATAAAATCATTCTTCAGCAAATACTGAATTTCCTTTTCCAAGTATTCCTGTTTGAGTGGACTCGTCCAGCATGGATGCTATTTGGAATTTTCTATTTCAACGTCATGAAAATTTTGTTTGTACTGGTAAGAATATCTGGACATAAGTGCTCATATAATAATAACTTTCAGTTCATTTCTTTCTTGCACTTGCAACTGTGAAAGTTTCTGGTCTAGATTTTTTTACAATTTCTGAATTCCAACAATTCGTAGCTCCAATATCAATAGAATCTGACGATATTCCTTCACCGAGTGGGACAAGTACCACTAAATTAATTACATATTTAACATGGCTATCTCTTTCAATATACTGGTACTCCTATAATTAATTTATATCCCAGGAGCACTAATACAATAACTTAACTAATTCATTTTCTTCTTAACTTTGTACGGGCCATAATATCTAATCTGAAGAAAAGTAAGAAGAATGAACAAGAGTAACACAACTCCATTATCAGACTCAAAAGTTCTCTCCCTTTCAGTTCTTTCAAACAGTAGTTTCATTTTTAACTTTAAATGCTTACTTGACTTGGTCTTAGGTAAGGGATCTACACAATCTACCATAATTCCACTGAATGTTTCAGCAAACGTAGGAATAGGTTGCAGATGAGCCTTAGGTATCTTCTGATTGGGTTTTCCTACCATTTGACAAGCATGACAAGATCTACAATATTTGACAACATCACTTTTGATGTCTGGCCAATAGAAGTGAGTCAAGATCTTGTGATACATTTTATTAATCCCTAAATGACGAGCCAAAGGAGTTTCATGGGCCAGATTAAGTATTTCCTGTCTGGAAGGTTTTGGAACTACTATTTGATAGTTCACTGACCATTCATCACCAGCCTGTACCTCGGGAGGTCTCCATTTTCTCATAAGAATTCCATTTTTAATGAAATAACAGACAGGAACTTCAATAACTTCAGTCTCATTTATGACCCTTTGAAACAAACAGGAGATCTCAGGATCTTTTCCCTGTTCAACGACAAGTGACTGCCGTTTATCACCCTGATTAAGAGAATGAGTTATTAAAAGAGGATCACTATGATCAATACCTTCTGATTGATCTAAACCAAGAGTAAAAGTGATCTCATCAAAACCCTGACCTATACAAGTGCCAGTTGAAGGAATGCTGCCTTCTGTAACATCACTCTCAAAATCATCACCCTGATTAGAATAAAGAGAATGAGTTGTCAAAAGAGGATCACTATGATCAATACCTTCTGATTGATCCAAACCAAGAGTAAAAGTGACCTCATCAAAAGCCTGACCTATACTAGTGTCAGATAAGGGAATACTGCCCTTTTCAACTTCATTCTCAAGAGCTTTCCTTACCATAGCTCTAGTAACTGTACAAGCTTGAAATATATCAGGGATTTCTTCTTCAATTGGATCAACTTTCTGATCCAAATTAGGCTTGTCAGTCACAAGTGGATTAACCACAACCTTGTCCCCAGCTAAGTCGTTGCCTAGCAATAAATCTATTCCCTCAACGGGTAAAACCGAGACTGTTCCGATTGTCACAGGTCCTGACACTAAGTCTGATGACAAATTTACACAATGGAGAGGAACATTAACAAAGCAGCACTCTAACCCCTGAATAAGAACACTTTCATTAGAAGAAGACTTCTCAGATAAAGGCAAAGTACCTGATAATAAAAGACTCTGAGAGGCTCCTGTGTCCCTTAAAATTTTAATAGGGGTGGGATTGGCTGAATCACCCAAAAGTGATACAGAACCCTTCGATATGAATGGTTCATAATTCTCCATATCAAAATCAGACTGGGATTTATTAGACCCAACAAATGTATTACTTTCAATACATGACTGTGACCTTGACCTCTTGTAAATAAGAGCATTTGGAACAGGTCTATCTTGATTCTGTTGCCTATTTTTCAATTTGTAGCAATCAGAAATAACGTGTCCTTTTTTCTTGCAAAAGTTACACGTCGGAAGAGACAAGGATCTAGAATCAAACTTCTCTGAAGTCTGATCTTTGAAAGTTGTGTTAGTTTGAGTTTTAGAAGGGCTTGAATTAGGCGGAAATACTTTTCTGCCATTAAATTGTTGAGTAGAAGTCTTGTTAACAAAAGGAACTTTATGTGTCAAAGAATATTCGTCAGCAGCTCGAGCAGCATTTTCCAAGGTTTCAATCTGATGCTCCTAAGATAAGTTTTAACATCACAATGAACACAGTTTTTGAACTCTTCAATTAATATAATTTGCTTGAGATTTTGATAATCTTGCTCGACTTTCTTGGCTAAACACCATCTATCAAACAACTGTTCTTTTTGTCTAGCAAATTCGACATGAGTTTGTCCAGCTTCTTTTCTGTAATTTCTAAATTTTTGCCTATAAGCTTCAGGAACTAACTCGTAACCTCTTAAAATGCATTCTTTAACTACGTCATAATCACCACTTTGCTGAACAGACAGTGAAGTGTAAATCTCACTAGCCTTACCAGTAATTACACATTGTAGTAACTGAGTCCAATTTTCTCTTGGCCACTTTAAATTTTCTGCAACTTTTTCAAAAAGAATGAAATATTTATCTACTTCTTTTTCTTTAAAAGGGGGCACTAATCTAATATTCCTTGCTAAATCAAAATTTTGATTTGAAGTATGATGGTGATTCTCACTTGCCAGCTCCATTTCTTTCATTCTAATTTCATATTGTAATTGTTTTTCCTTCTCCCTTTCCTGTCTCTCTCTCTCTCCTCTTTTTCAAATTGTAATTGTCTTTCTTTATCCCTTTCCTGAAATTCCAGTTTCTTAAACTCTAATTCAGATTGTAATTGTCTTTCTTTCTCCTCTCTCTCTCTCTATCAATCCGCATCTGCTCTTTTTGTAATTCCAGTTTTTTTTAACTCTAATTCACTCTCTCTTTGAAATTCCAGCTTCTTCAACTCTAATTCCATCTTGAATTTTAATTCTAATTCCTTCAATTTAATGTCAGAGTCTGGTGTAGACTTACTGACTGGAATCAAAGCACTTTGTTCCAAAACATCCTGTTCTACCAAATACTGGACCAAAATCTTTTTGATATCTTGTTTCGTTAAAGAAGCCTTCACTTCGGAAAGATAGTATTTCCTGGCAAGTTGAACCAACTCATCTTTTTTGAAAAGATCTAATTGCTCCTGGGTAGGATTAGAAAGAAATATTTCTACCTTAGATGTCATTTTGATACAAGCGTGTCAGTCTCACTAAAGATTTGAAATTTTCCAAAACTATGGGAAATTCAAATTTAAATTCAAATTTATTTCAAATCTCAATCCCAATCTCAATCCCGAGACGATAGCCACCAATTCTATATAAGTGCTTAGGCTCGAATAAGCAGCAACACAGAAAGAGTGAAAACTAACAAGCTTGTATAACTTTAACAATGATTTTATTAAGTACAATTATTTTCATAAAATAAATAAACTTACGGTTTTAGAGAATCAAATCCAACAAATATAGAATTCACAAAAATAATCCACTAATGGAATTTCAAGTCCTGATAAATAAATGTTCTAATAGTTCCAGGTTCGAATCTTGACGAGGTAATAATCCAAAATGGCTGACAATGTCACGTGATGCAGTTCTTATTTTTAAATCATCCAGATGAAATTATGAAACATATGTCCTTTTCCAGATAAATAGAATAATTCTTCTTTTCCAACGAATTGACACAAGTCTAGAATAATATTATTATAAACTCAAACAGAAAAATACACAACCAATAACTTACAGCCCAAAGATTCTACTACAGTTAGCTTCTAAAACACAGCTATATATATTGTAATTCCTTCGTAAACAAGAGGAATCATGTGAGTCTGGAAGGTCATGGAAAAGAAGCTACCTTCTTCAGGTCACATAATAATGAAATATTCTAGAAGGAAATCATTCACTTCCCACCCTCAATAAAAGTGTTGTCCTTGAAATTGACCAATAATTTTAGAGGCTTGTTGACAATGTCTAAAGTAAGGTCAGGATTTAGGTCAAACAAGCCAAGGTCAAAACTTGTTTACAATTAGAGAATCTAAGTCAGCCTGAACATTCTAGAAAAATCTCCCAATCAATTCATTTTAAAGGCAAAATAACAAATTTGGATTTAACATTTAAAAAAATAAATAAATTAAATCCAATAGCCGTAACACCAGACCATTTATCAAATATAACTACAACTTATATCCAGTAGACTAGGTGCTTCACGGTCAATATTTAAGGTAGCAGTTGAAGTGATGGGTAGGTTATGATCCATTAGGAACAGCTCCACTATTGGTCACATCTTCAAAAATATTCTCCTCAGCTTTTATCATTTAGGATGTAGATTGACTGATTGTGGTTTTACGACTCACCAGAACTGAAAGGCTGTCTCGAAATTAAATTTTACGTTATAGTGAAAAACACTCGTGAGTAAATTAAGCGATGATTCTTTAATGTTGTTGCAATATAAATTACGTCACCATTCATAACGAGTAACCATTTTACTGTAATGGTTGGTCTAGTCATCGTATTTTTATGCCTTTCTGATAATATGAAGTATGGAACTGTTACGAGTCCTATATAACGTTTTGATGTCTCGAACTGCTGCTATCAAATATAAAATCAGAACAGTTAACACCAGGTTGTATTCAGTTTCTCGCTAAAGTTATTGTGTGTGTGTGTGTGTGTGTGTGTGTGTGTGTGTGTATGTGTGTGTGATTTTGATTTTTTAACGCAGTTTTAACAATTATTAAGTCATATTGCTACAATATCTGCAGAATGAAATTACAAAGAATTTTACCCAGAAGAATGAAACGAAGATTAAACGTCTAATAGAGAGATTGTGAAAGGAAGGAAGTATAAATAGAACGCAGAAGAAAATACCTACTAAAAAGGACACCAGACAGTGCGCAGTCCAAGCCAAACTCAAAACCAATGAAAGTAATTGACTCCAGGGAACGATTTGACAGGGGAAGAAACCATTCAGCTGAGAAACATGTAGACTGGTCAAAATAAGTTAGAGGCGCATACGACAGTTTGATTCATATAATCGTTACTGTTGAACACCAGAAACCAGAATATAAAATATTCTTCTTCTTCGATGTGAAAACAAAATATTTGAGTGCTCTCTGAATAGAGGTGAACGACACTTCAAATAGGGGCTGTAATTCCGAAGTATAAAAAAACGGTTTCTTCCTATTCGATCTTAGAGATGATAGCTACAGTTTTTGGAAAAAAAATAACTTCATCTTCGCCAAAATTATAGTGGTAGTTCCCTCAGAAATGATAGGTAAAGAATATTTATGTTTTGAAGTTAGATTGAATACGTCTTTTTCGTAATCCAATAATGGCTATGTTTATTTTAAACTAAATAAATGCTTTGTTTTAAAAATGAAACAATTTTGTTTACTAAGTTAGGTTATCATAAGCGGCAAGGTTTATATAATGTTCTTGGGTTATGAATTTTTGTTTAGGCTGCGCCAGCTGCTTAAAATCTTTGCTTAACAATTGTACTTGTATTAGCGATTGGTAGGTAAATAGTACAACATACAAATCATTTTCTCCAATTTATGTGCATATATTATCGTGTTTTCTAGTGTACTCCAATCTCCACTTACGCTCATTAAAACATTAACAATTATTTGTATATGGTTACTTGCATTACCACAATAACTCAGATCCGTTCAGAATTTTAAAATTTACATGTGATTAAAGGTGTGTTTTAAGCTATTTTGTAAAAAAAATTATTGCCAGTGCTCCAAGTTCTCCTACACGTTTCATAATCTTTGAGTCAATCCGTCACAGTCGCAGTCATCTTAAACAGGTATTTCTACATTACTGTTAGCAAACCAATATCTTTTTGGCACTCAGACGTTGCTATTGTTCTGTGTGATGAGGGAGAGACAATATTCTTTCTAAATGATATATTTTGTTTCTAATAAGATATTTGTGTGAGAACTCACCGTGTTTATCCCAATTTTCGTTTCATTTGTTGCACTTTAATTGTCTTGTAATATTTTTGTAAAGCTAAAATCTTTACTATTCTATTTTTGGTTTATTTGTTTGTTTGTTTATCTGCATTAATGTTTCGTCTCAACTAATGATTCTATTCGGCGATTTGTTTTTAATTCATTACATGCAGAGGTTTGCTTCAGAAGATCAACTGATGATACTTTGAAGTCACTTTAATATTTTTGCAAATAAGGTATTTTACTGCGACTGAAAGAAATCAGTATTAAGAACTCTTCTTGACAATTGGTTTGTATACCAGTACGTTTTGGGTAATAGTAATATTAGGGTCTGAAAAAGCGGGTATGAGGTTGTATTTGTGACCTCTGACAAGTATATTTCTGTGATCTTTTCTATATTGCGCTGGTAACATCATTTCTAACAGTGATCTTTTTTTATCTCTGATTCGCATATATCTAATGATAAAAGTTGTCAATAAATTGTCATGCATGTACAAATAAACCTTACTAAATGACCTTATAAATACTAAATGATGATTTTAAAGTTCACGAGATGGTTTGCAAATATTTCAGTTCTTGCAATTGACTTGTTATAAACCCGCTGGATCTGTCAACAATATTCAGCTTCTTGATTGGTTTTCACCTCTGCGATTTATCAAAGAACTATCAACTTGTTTAGTGACCTTTGTTCAGTCTTTGCCTACACCTCCCATTGGAATCATTGAAGACCGAGTTGCCCATACGAAACGTTTGATTTCTTGTTATTTAATACTATTATGTGGATGACAACAGTCTCAGTCTCGACTCTGGGTCAGTTGGGATTGACCATTTACCTCTGCGTTGATAATGAGCACTGGTTTAAGTACGAACAATAACCGCAATATCTATTTCTTCTACCAAAAAAAAAAACTGTTCATGGAATAACCTCAGCTAATTTGCTTATGTTGAATATACACATACTATTATCCAGACATTAGAACATTTTAAGTATGGCAAAAGTTAAAAGAAAGGCACCTTTAAGCAAAATCGTACGAACGGAATACATTGATTATTTGGTATTGAGCAAAATATAATCGGTGGAGAGGCACTTATCGGTAAGCTGTTTAGAACATTTAAAAATGTTGAATCAAAGAACAGAATATGGTCTGATTTTCGGAAAGGCAATTGTGTTGTTCCTACATGCTCTAGTAATTGAGGTACGAATGAAACCAAACAAATATTCAATCTTAGGGTTCTGTGTGAAAAGTACTCACAAGATAAACAATACATTGATTTCAAGAAGGCTTTTGACAGAGTGTGACACGAGGCATTGCGTGTCACAATGAAGATGTATATCATGGGTCAAAAGTTGGCCAATACCATCAAGCAGCTGTACGCCAAGGCTACCAGTGCAGAAATTGCTCAAGGTTATGTGGGGGACTGGTTAAAGACGACAGTTGGAGCACGGCAAGGCTGTCTCCTGTCACCCACGCTTTTCAACATCTACTTAGAGCGCATCATAAGCAAAGCCCTAGAAAACCACCGTGGGACAGTCAGCATTGGAGGGCGTAACATCACAAACCAACGCTTTTCATATGACATTGATGGGCTGGCAGGCAGTGAAGATGAACTTGTCATCTTAGTGAAGAACCTGGATGAAACATCATCTAGATTTGACATGGAGATAAGTGCCGAGAATACAAAACTGATGACAAATAGTGGCAAACAAATCTCAACCAAGATTAAGGTCAGAGGACAGGAACTGGAAACAGTGGGTCAATTCAATTATCTTGGTTCCATAATCACGGAAAGGGACCAAGAGCAGACATTTTGTCACGAGCAGCAAAGCAACGGCAGTTATGTCAAAGCTAAGACCCATCTGGAGAGACAAGAATATCTGTCTGAAAACAAAAATCAGACTATTGAGAGCACTAGTCATCTCAATATTTTTGTATTTATATGAGGCCTGGACCCCGACAGCATAATTACAACGAAGAATCTAGGGACGTGAAATGAGATGCTACAGAACCATCCTTGGGATCTCTTACATGAACCACATCACACATGAAGAAATGCGTAACACCATCAGGCGCAAGTTAGGCCAATATGAAGACCTCCTCACCACCGTCAATAAGAAAGATGAAATGGCATGACCATGTCACTTGAGCCAACAGTCTATCCACAACAGGGCAGCGTCCAGGGTGGCAGAAGGAGAGGTAGACAGAGGAAAATGTGGACTGACAACATTACAGAATGGACCAGGAAAAGTTTTGCGGAGACACAGACATTGGCACATGATCAAGCCAAGTGGAGGAAACTGGTAGATGTTCAGCAGTACAGCGTTTCGACGACCACACTAGGTCAAGAGACTGATGATGATGATGATGATGATGATGATGATGATGACGAACTTCATCAATAGATAAATCACGGGTAGCATTTGATTTATGTAACGAGTATGGTTAAAAGCACACATGATTCGACAAAAAGCAACCGGTATATTTTTAAATTGTCAATAATACTTGTCAAAATCTTTTATTTCCACATCGTCTTATATTATTTTGTTGAAATGTTTAAAATAATTATCAAACCAGCATTCATGACGGATAGGACAGACCTAGCTTGAATGAAAAATTTATGGTGAAAATATAACTCCAATGGATGTCATTTAGCCATCATTCAAATCATTTCGTGAAATTTCCAGCTTGCAAAACGACAGTAGTTTGCTGCTCAATGATGCCACAATATACATTACAACATATGAAAATTATTTGGAGACTTTCCTGACTCGAGCATTTACAAATAGTCGATACGGATCTTTATTTTTAAATTTCTTCATCCATGTTCTCCAACCTAGTTAACGTTCCTGTTATCCATTAGCAATATCTATATTAAATTCCTGTTATCTATTTTTGTGATCCATTGGCAATATCTATATTAAATTCCTGTTTTCTTTTTTTGTGATCCATTGGCAATATCTATATTAAATTCCTGTTATCTATTTTTGTGATCCATTGGCAGTATCTATATTAAATTCCTGTTCGTACACTTAAATTTAAAGTGCTGTCACAAGTACGATGCCATGACACATTATTTGTTTTTTTTTGTTTTTGTGTCTTGAATAAATCGCGAAACATTATTTGAGGTGAATCTAAATTTTTTTTTCATATTTTTCCTCATTTAAAAACAAAAGAACGAAAATGGCTGAAACATCATGAAACTTTCAAATTGAAGAAACTTTAAAACCCAGTTATCAGTACATAGATGATGATAATTGGCCGAAACGCAATGTGAATATAAAACTGATGTTACATTATGTATTGTTAGCAAGTGTGAAGTTCAGAATACATTATAAGAAAGTATTTATGTATTATATCTAGAGACAGAAATAGTACATATCGAATAAAACCTATAGATTGTCCAAAATAAATAAATAAAAATAAATAAAATTAAAAAAAAAAAGATTCCTCAAAGTCGTTATGAAAACCTATAATCACATTAATCAATTGAGAGAAAGGCTGGTGGACCGGAACTTATTATTATACTGTATACCCGAGATGCTTATTGCGTACAATTTGATATTTCTTTCTGGTTCACTGGAGTGTTAAACTTAATTACGGGACATGGGTAATGTGCTGTAATGATTATTTTTGTTGTTGTTGTTTTTCGGTTAAATCTGAAGTTCATTATTTAAAAACAATATATTATTACACAGTTGGTTTCCCTTCTGCAAAACCGTCTATCCACTATTTGCTGTTTTAACACTCGTATGGAATTCTCTGCTGATTTTAATCTTTAATCTTTTAAGTTATTCTGCCATAATACCATATTAATATCGTTTGTTTTACGCAATCTCCGACTTTCTAGTAAATAGTGTTTTATTGCCATTTCCCCCCCCCCCACACACACACACACACACCAGGTTTTCTCTGTAACGTTTTAAACATTTTACAACTACTTTTAAATCTAATTGCTCCATTATTATATAGATAAATTACAATTATTTTGAATGTCTGCAAAAGGTATATCTTTAAACTCTGTATATCTGATCATTTTGATAGGTCTGCTGGGTTTTACTCCATGGTATGAAAACACTTGGCAAATGAAATGATTCTAGTTAATTATTTGGTAATTCCCTGTGATTCAAGATTGTTTGACAGTTCTAAGATTGTTCCTGCTACACGAGTTAGCTCTCTCTCTCTCTCTCTCTCTCTCTCTCTCTCTCTCTCTCTCTCTCTCTCTCTCTCTCTCTCTCTCTCATAAAATCATGTGTGGTTGCTTGAGTAGCTGTGTCACTTGTTGTCATACCTTTCTAGAATGAAGTTTCTAAAAATAAAACATTATGATTGCTTCAACCTCTTTTATATTTCCATTGCCTTTCATTTCGTAATAAATTGTATAGACCAACTTGCAGTCGTTTACATTGTACTTTTCCCAGTTTTTTTTTCTTTCTTTCTTAAATGTAGATGGAATCAAATTCATGTTCTTGAAAGTTGTCTCTTTACATGTATGTGATGTCATGTATGTCCTTATCAGGACATTGTCTTCATTGTGGTCGCTTATCATGTTTTACATGTGAAAAATTTTGTTCTTTAATTGCGATCTTTTTAGAGGCAATTTCCTTTCAGGGAATGATCTCGTGCTCGTGACAAATTTGCATGACGTACAGATTTTAACTAACTCATATACAAACGCATATCTTTTGCAACATCTGTAGTACTAGAAACTAGCTATCTTTTAGACTTTTCGTGCAGTTTGATAATGTCATCTGTGTATTGCGCTTCTATCATTCATGCTCATTGTATACTGGTTTCTGATAGTTCACAACCGTCGTATCCCTTCCATTTCAAGACTACAATTTACCTTTCATTCTCTTTTTCTTTCAAAAACTTTTCAAATGTATACAATATACGTCCTCATGAGAGAGAGAGAGAGAGAGAGAGAGAGAGAGAGAGAGAGAGAGAGAGAGAGAGAGAGAGAGAGAGAGAGAGAGAGAGAGAGAGAGAGAGAGAGAGATTATGGGTCACTTGATTTCATAATTAGTAGTATAAATATGTTTACAAATAGAAAATTTGACATGAACATTGATAGCTCCAAATTCAGGTTTAATATTTTTGCAAACACATTTTCTTTGTAAACGTAAGAAACTATGTGACTCTTTTTTCATATTGCATTGAAATATCAAAATTGAGAGAGAGAGAGGAGAGAGAGAGAGAGAGAGAGAGAGAGAGAGAGAGAGAGAGAGAGAGAGAGAGAGAGAGAGAGAGAGGGAGAGAGAGAGAGAGAGAGAGAGAGAGAGAGAGAGAGAGAGAGAGAGAGAGAGAGAGAGAGAGAGAGAGAGAGAGAGAGAGAGAGAGAGAGAGAGAGAGAGAGATGTTTTCCTATGCCTTCGCTTTAGCCGTGATAAATAAAGAAGAAAAATCACTTTACATTACAGTACTCCTTACACAAATAAATATCGTTATTTCATTTTACTTGAAAAGACAGGGGTAACAAATGTATTATCTCTTTTATCGTTTTTTGTTCATTGTAAAATTTTTAATAAAGGGAAATTATTCTTGCATTGGTTCCCAGCGTGAATTTTTGGCTGTGCCTAACTGTGGACTTCCGGTTCTTCTTGCGGATGTGCACTGCAAGATAATGTTGGTTGCTCGCAGGTATTGCATATGGAGTAAAGAATAACTATAGAAAACTCCCCAAAACAATTTTGAAACTACCATGTCCAACAGAGCACTAAGGAGACTACGAGGAAAGGAACTTGAGATTCCCGATCTGCCGGAAGGTGTACCGGCGGCAGACAATCAAGAGGACTCCGATGTAGATAATACAGATGGTCCAGTCCCATGTGTCAGCCAGTATCAACATAAGAAAACGAAAATTGCAAACCCATTTGAATTGGTATACGTTGGTTTATCGTTTAACCTATTTGAATTCTTCCCCAGTTGACACTGCAAAATTTGAAAACGGGGTTTTGTATATAACTGTCCATCTACAATTCTGTGGTCGAGTTTCCTCCATCTCTAACCGTTTCCATTTTCCCACGCTGTCACACCACAGGGGCTCGTTACAAATCAAATTAGGAGTATTTGTCCATGAAGTACGGTCTAACCTGTAACAAGATAATACTTTTTGTTACAGGTTAGACCCTGATTCATGGACGAATACACCTAATTTGCTTTGTAACGAGCCCCCTGTGGTCACACTGTGACAGGTAGATATTTGGATTGCTATGTTGGTTGTATCTGACACAGGGTTGAAACAATCATAGATATATCCTCTGTCCACATTTTGGTTGTTATCTTGAAAGTCCGTATATCTGGCTTGTATGCGCTTTTTAATGATTGTATATATATATATATATATATATATATATATATATATATATATATATATATATATATAATATATATTCATGACATCAGTTTCATAGCATCATGTTTTTCAGAGTGGCCATTTTATTTATTTTGCATCACATGATAATATGCAGCTGATGATGTAGAAAAATGTAGAGTTTGTCTAAATCCTTTAAAGTGTACACATTATGCATAACAATGACCCCAAAACGTCAGATTGCCTAATAATTTTTCATACCTATTCAAAATACCTTTATTTTTCCATAATGTCAACGAATTAAAACCCTTGTTGTAACTCATTTCTTGTGGACTGTCAAATGAATTAAATCAGGTGACTTTTTATTTCTTCCCATTTCACTTTTTCTTTTCCCTGCAGCAGCTCATTAATGAAAGAATTATTAACTTCACTGTTGAATTTAATGTCATTTTCTTCTTTTCCTTCTCTTATCTCCAGTTTTGAATAAAGACATAAAGCAATCAAACATACTGAAATCAATATATTTTGTTAAAAGATAAATAATTTTGGTTTGGTACATTAACATGTATATATATATATATTGTCCAGAATAGAGTTCAGTTCTTACTTTTTAATTTTCGATGTACAAGAGAACTTGTCTTGAAAGACCATTCCTTCTGCCCAAAAATAATGGTCTCTCAAGACAGGTGGTCTCTCATAACACTATATAATGAATAAATCTGTGCATGAATATTCTGGTCTTTCAAAACAGGTGGCCACTCAAAGCAGTGGTCTCAGGTTTTACTGTAAACAACTAGTAATAGAAATATTGTATCTAGTTGCTGACCTTGTTTCACAGTCAGTGACAGTTTTGGTAAACAGCTTTTTAAAACAATTTCTTTATCCTTCTCAGAGTAAGAATCATTAAGTTGAGTTAAGGTCACACATGGACTACATGACATCAAGCATGTGTTTATTTATAAACAAACTTCCTTCTGGAAGAATGAACCCTTGACCCTTATCCATAAATCTGTTTTGTGTTTTAGTTAGTCTTATAACAGATGTTATGATAAGAATTCTATCAGTCGTGCCTTAACACTTGAGACATCAAGTTGTTTTATGTTGTGTCCAGTTTGGGCTGAGTTTTTAATTTCTTCGAATTATTGCATTTCAAGTGATAATTTTCCCTGCAAATACAAGTGTGCTCTGATAATTCTTTGACAGTGACATTTACTGGAATTTATACGGAATTCAAAAACTGGAATAATATTTTCTATAATTCAACAAGTGACTGTTGATACATCAGTACAATGCTGACTGTTAGAGATGTCATTGCTTTCCATTTTGGATCTTTATCAGGATTTGAACTACGATTCAGCTAGGACTTGTGTTTTTTAATTCTTGGATTAATTTTGGATTTAATTTAGAATACCATAATTTCTTTTTCTCTGTTTTTTTTTTCATGGGAAATAAATTATTTGTTAAATTTTACAAAGATTGTTGTCTTCACTCCTTTTTGTTACTTTTTTCTAGGAGCATAGACTTGTAACTATATATATATATATATGTATATATATATATATATATATATATATATATATATATATATATATATATATATATATATATATATATATATATATATATATATATATATATATATATATATATATATATACATACATACATACATACATACATACATACATACAGGTTAGATAATTTTTAATTTGTATTCTACAGAGATTCAGAGCCAGGTCCATGGGTAAACAGCATCATACCCCTTGCCTGCATACACAAGCCCATATTCTATCATGGCCAAGCACACATCACTAAAACATGATGCTACTTAATCATTGTTATATCGACTCGTGTGTGGCTGACACTCATGAGAACCCAGTAATTAGATGTGTAGATGAGAATTAATGTATACGAAATGGGGATAGTATTGCTGCATTCACTATAAGAAATGGGGATAGTATTATTTCACACACTATAAGAAATTGGGTTAGAATTGCTGCATTAACCATAAGAAATGGGGATAGCTATACTACGCTCAGTATAAGAAATTAGAAATGTTTTGCTGCATTTTTATTATAAGAAAATGTGTGTGTGTGTGTGTGATTTGGATGTTTAATATAACTTTAACAATTTTTCAGTCATGTCGCTACGATGCCTGCGGTGTGTCAGTTTATAGTGATCTCTAGTACTGGGGCATCATACCACAGACATGTAGCATGATGTCCCATCCAGTCACATTATCCTGACACTGCACCGATCAGTCCTAACACTAACCTCTTATTACTGAATGTCATATGAGGCAAATGTTTGTACCAGTTTTATAAGCCTTTGATATGACTTAGCCAGGAATTGAACTCATGACCTCCCACATCCAAGGTGGACACTATAACCACTAGGCTACCATAGCAGTCCTATAATGGGAACAGTATTATTACACTCAGTATAAGAAATGGGAATAGTATTACTACACTTACTGTAAGAAATTGAGATAATATTACTACACTCACTATTAGAAATGGGGATTATATTACTACACTCACTATAAGAAATGGGGATAATATTACTACACTCACTGTTAGAAATGAGGATTATATTACTACACTCACTATAAGAAATGGGGTTAGTATTACTACACTCACTATTAGAAATGGGGATTATATTACTACACTCACTATAAGAAATGGGGATAGTATTACTACACTCACTGTTAGAAATGGGGATTATATTACTACACTCACTATAAGAAATGGGGATAGTATTACTACACTCACTATAAGAAATGGAGATTATATTACTACACTCACTATAAGATATAAGGATAGTATTACTGCACTCACTATTAGAAATGGGGATTATAATCGGTCATCAGTTGGTTGAGCAAACCAATAAGATAATCGATTGTGAACTCCATAATCGATTGTGTGTAAAGGGAGGCTACTTTTTCAGTGTATGCAAAGTACAAAGGTTAGTTAAAACCCCAGCCACTAAAGTTGACCTGAAATTTATTACATGTAATCCCTTCAAAACTACAAATAAAAAAACATTATGATTCATATTTAGGAACATATAGTCATTATTACATGATAAAGTTGTTAAATTGTTGAGTTAATAATTTTAAACACATTTTGTTGATTTGTTTCAGTTAAATTGCAACATTTTTGTAGTATTTATAAACAATGACAAACAAGAAAATGTTGTCCTTCTATACTTAAAATTATAGACACATCACATATGAACGAAAAAATTTCGGGGGGTTGTAGCATTATTTCAGTTACATATGACTGATCAGCCATAACAAGTTGTGTTCAGTTAACAAAGTTGTAGAACAAAAGTAACACAATGTAATATTATTGTCATGTTAAAGTATACATGTCATTAAAAGAGATTACTCCTGTACATTTATAAACATATTGAACTCTTGATCAAAGATATAACTGTGTAACAAAAATTAAAATTTGCTCTTAGTAACCGATTATAATCAATGATCAGTTGGTTAAGGGGAACTGATTATCAATTATGAATTTCTGACCTATTCCCATCACTAAGTATTACTACACTCACTATAAGAAATTGGGATAGTATTACTACACTCAGTATAAGAAATGGGGATAGTATTACTACACTCAGTATAAGAAATGGGGATAGTATTACTACACTCACTATAAGAAATGGGGATAGTATTACTACACTCGGTATAAGAAATGGGGATAGTATTACTACACTCGGTATAAGAAATGGGGATAGTATTACTACACTCACTATAAGAAATGGGGATAGTATTACTACACTTAATATAAGAAACAGGGATATTATTGCAGCATTTACATTATTTTATAGTTAAGATTTGATCAGTGCAATTATTGTAGTGATCAAGCTAGAAATAGAAGGTCATTGGTTCTGTTCCTTCTATGCCCTCTCCTCTAGTCCACCTCACTGCCCTCCAAGAACTCACATTTCTGCCTCTTTACAAATAACTAAAACACTTTAAATATGTGATGTTTTCTATTACATGTATCACATTTATTTTTCTGTTTGTTTTAATGTACACAACATTTATTGATGTATTTTATGTCCTGTTTTCTCCTCAGTAAGTTGAAATTTTGAATGTCATTATTGATGTGATGTTTTTTGATCATAAAGGCTGTTCTTTATTTTCAAAAAGAACTGCTAACTTCAGAATTGTTTGCTAAGAGTGCCCTATCCATCTGTAAATAGTTCCTGATAATTCCTAACTGAACAGTCACAAGAGAAATATTTTCAGCTTAAACATGGGTCGCAAACTCTAGATTGGTGCTCTACCATTTTAGTCTAAAATCAGCTATTCAATATTTTTGAAATTTTACTGTATTAATTAAAATTTAATTCAATATATTTGTGTTTTACATTTATCAGCTTAATGAGGATAAAGATGGAATTCAGCCAAACAGTGATTCAGAAGAACATACAGAAGTGACCGCTGTCCATTCAGAAGAGTCACCAGCTAGCAATACAGAAAGAAAGAAGAAGAAAAAGAAAAAGAAAAAAGGCAAAGTTAAATCAAAAGAAGAAAAAAACTTAAATGATTCCAATAAAGAGGTATTGTTTTTTTTTATTACAGAACTGTTAAAATTGCCTTAAGAACTGTAAAATGTTTCAGGTGGAAATGATGCAACCTGTCATTGTGCTCACTTCTTCCAAGCAGCCATTGCTATAGCAAATTCTTTATTATTGGAATTCATAGTAATTTAACTGCAATTAAAAGCTCACCAGCATGAACAGAATACACATTTTACAAATATGCCCATAGCCTTTACATGTTTAGAAATAATTTGACTGATTTTCCTTTCTGAGCCTTACAAATTGTGTTGATGGTTGCTTGGTCTCCAGCTTTCGGTTGAAGTTTTTGTTTGTTTCTTCTTTTAAATAAAATTTTATCTCTTATTTTTTTCTTTGGATTGCTTTACACAGACGTTGCCCCAATATTAAAAGGAAATGTTTTCATAATTATGTAATTGAAAACCTTAAATGGGATTGTTTTATATGCTGTAATGCAGAGCAGTCATGTGCATCCATCTTTTGGTTCCTTATTTCATTTTTGCTTCATCATTTGAATTCTCTACCATCCACAGTTACCAATATTTGTGGATAACTTTGCAGTTGGGGTAGGGAAGAAGCCACTAACAAGAGGGGGTCAATGGTCAATGTCAAAAAATGTCCAGGTCACTAGCTGAACAGAAGAAAAATGGTTTCCACACAATGCGTTCTGCACCATCTAGAGCACTGGAAAACACTATCAATTTATGGGGGGGGGGGTAAAATCTCAAAGGTCCAGGTCACCTTGATTGAAACAAGTAAAATGGTTTCTATTCAATATATATCTTAAACTTTAATATAATTTTGGCATTTTGAGTATAGAAGAAGTCTTTCAATTTTGGGGTCAAATGGTCATAGCAGTAACTGAAAGATGAACAATGTTTTGGGTTCCAAAGTTTCAGTAATCTGCATACATAGTTCTCACTGGGATTTTCAAACTGGGAGTCCAGGATTCCCATTTTGGTAAGAAGTTGCAGTTACATCATTGGCTTTCTAAGCCATTGAGTTCTATAATTGTACATATCAGCACAGCTAATTGATCAACACATTTTCCCACTCAGCAGGTGGCTAAAGCATGTTTGGCAAGCCTTTGAATTTTGCCACCTACCTATTACATGTATAAAGGGGACTCCCATGTAAGTGATTTTCTGCGTCTCAGAAAAACATTTGCATCCATATAGATTTGCACCTCAATACATAGACAACTACCATATGTACTTGCTTATTATGTGCCATCAAATCTGGTTCCATGAAATTTGTTTTGAAGTAATCAGTAACACAAGACGCATAGATCCTTATCTGCTGGTGTATTTTGCAGTGGCAGAGCAGAGTTAACATGGTTTAATGTTGACTTGACTTCAGGGAGTAGTTGCAGTATCAAAGACATGTTGGCATATAATGTGCTTTTTATAGTACTCTTGATGAATTTGGCAATAGTAGAATAGTAAAATGGTACCATATATACCATAATTTCAAGATTAATCAGTAGAACAAATGACATTGACCCTGATCTGCTTGCACATTGTGTGACTGCAAATCAGTGTCTGTATTGTAAGCAGTTGGACTGTTATGCAAGTATACATTTTGTGCTTCTCATTTATTATCTTAGAGAAATATTACCTGAGAACATACCTTACCCATACCCACTGACACTGAACAAGTTCTTTTGATGTGTATCATCTTCCACCCAGTAAATCTTTTTTGGTTTAGGTCAATCCAGTTATGAAGTGTCGTGATTATATATTGCCAGTGAAAACCTTGTATTTTTTTACAAGAAAACAATCAGCTATAATAAATTATGATCCTGTATTTTCTATTTTTATTTGTTTAATGTTTGTTTTTACTGTATAATTTATTTTCTATACTCCTTAAAGAATTTGAGTATCTATACTGTATATCCTTTAACCTGTAGAACTTCATATTGACATGTATTTGGAATAGCTTGTCTTTCTAAAGATTTTTTTTTCTTCAGTTGTTTAAGCTTATATTTTCAGAACCTGACTTTTAATTGGTGCGATATAGCCTATATTGTGTCTGCCCATACACACACACACACACACACACACACCTTGTCACTTACATTTGATCACTTCCTTGTAAACAGATATAACAAACATCTTATTCTTGTCATTGGTCATACCATATTTTTTTAAACATTTCAGGTGGAAGATGACATAGACAGTAGCCTCAGGGAGGTGAATAGACTTATGGGTCATATATCAGTAAGAGAAGAGGGAGAAATAAATTCCCATATGAATGACAAAACAGCTGCTGACTTCAGATCTCTTCTCTTTGTGGAACATAAGTACATAATGCTTCAAATTTCTGAATCATAACAATTGCAGATAAAGAAATATGTAACATTTCGTAAAAACCAGAGCATATAATATTATGAAATCTGTCTCCATCCATCTGTCTGTAATAAATATCTTTTCCACACAGTAATGTGAATTCAACACTGAACAGCTGCCAATCATTATGGATGGTTTGCTCTCGGGATAAGGAAGATCCTTATGATTTGGGGATCAAAAGGTCAGAGATCATGAACTGAAAGGGAAAAAAAAATGACCTCAATTAAACTTTTGTGGAGGGCTTGCACTTAGATTAAGGAAGGATTCTGTTGATTTTGGAATCAAAATGTGAAGGGCACTAACTAATAACAGAAACATGGTAAGCCTCAGATACAGGAGGTCATGGGTTCAAATCCCTGCTGACTCGTACCAGAGACAAAAATGGTTCTTCTAGCTGCCTTGCTTGGTACTCAGCCTTAAGAGGTTGATAATGTGACTGGGTTGGGTCGGTGTCAGGATAATGTGACTGGGTCGGGTCAGTGTCAGGATAATGTGACTGGGTCAGGTCGGTGTCAGGATAATGTGACTGGGTCGGGTCGGTGTCAGGATAATGTGACTGGGTCGGGTCGGTATCATGATAATATGACTGGGTCGAGTCGGTGTCAGGATAATGTGACTGGGTGGGACATCATGCTACATGTCTGCGGCATGATGCCCCAGTGCTAGACATCACTATAAACTGCCCACTACAGAAATCATAGTGATATGACTGGAGAAATTGTTAAAGCTACGTTAAAAAATTCCAAAACACGCAATATTTTAAATATAAATGATCTTACAAAAAAAAGAGTTGGATTGCATCTGAGATGTATGTACAAGATGTGTCCAATAAATTGTATGTTTGGGGAACCTTTAAGAAATCATTCATTGAGAGCAATCATATATTTTACCTGAAATGAATAAATTGTAAGGTTTTAAATATGACATTAGAGAATAGATGATAGGATTTAATAATAATAATAATAATAATAATGACTTTATTTAAAGAGGGTAACACAATTAGCTAAGAACTAATCTACCTTGAGGCCCTCGTACAAGTAATTTATTTATTTTAGCAGCATCTCAGAAGCCACAGGATATATTGGGTTTAGAAGATGGAAATAGAGTGGACATTTCTAATCTCAACTGGAATACTATTCCAGAGCAAAGTTCCAGAGTATTGGAAACTTTCTGAATAATTCTTTATTTGTTTTGGGAATTTTATACTGTTTTGTAGACATTGATCTCTGGTGGGGTGTATTATCAGGTAGCCTATACTGGAATAGGGATTGTAAATATTCAGGAACACCATTATTGGATATCCTGTACATTAATTTGGCTTTTCTTAAACAGTTTCGGTCTTTTATAAGTAATATTTTTAACTTACCAGCTAAATTTTCCTTGCTTTCTTTCTGGATTGATATTAGCCTAAATGCTCTTTTTTTTTGAAGATTTTCCAACATTGATATGTTTTTATCATTTGAATTACCCCATACTGTATTACAGTAGTCTAAATAGGGTTGTATGTAACTGTTATAAAATAGTTTTCTGTGCCTTTCAGAGAGAAAATGTCTTATCCTACTGAGAAGCCATATGATTTGGATGACATTTGGAAACCATAGTTACTATACCATTGTGTAATGTCATGATTTTATATTTCTATGTGTTATTTTGAGAAAAGACTGGTTTATCAAATGTGACATAAATTATTTAATATAATTCAGCTTATGATGTCAGCAAGATTAATCTGATTAGTTTATATGCCACATTGTGATTCACAGTTATGTATTTCTAGGAATTTAAATCCAGACACAGAATTGAGAAGAATATTTGGTTCCCGAGTAATTCAGGCAGAGCAGAGGTAAGTTTTTTTAGTGTTGTTGTACTTAAAATGGTAGCTGAAGTCAGATTCTTTAGAAGTTCTTCAATGCAGTGAAGTATAATTCCATTTATGTCTTTTTTTTAAAAATGGTTATGAAAAGTATCTGATAATTGAATAATGCTGTACTGGGTGAATGAGACAAGATTGTATAGCATATATATTATATTGAATAATGCTGTACTGGGTGAATGCATACATGCCAACCATTGCACTTTTTTTCACTAAATTTTTCGTTACGCATAAACATATATGGATTATGCTTTTTCGGTAAATCCACTTTTAAAAAAAAATAAATTATTTGTTTTCTCGTTTTTATTAACATGCTATTAATCCCACAGACTGTATTTTAGAAAAGACGGCGTTACATAACTACAATATAAGAGTACGCTTGTCCGTGGACTTGTGTGTAGTTTCATAACAGTATCATGTTCTATTTATAGCTAACCTTGTTCTACTTTCAAACTTTCGACCGCAAATTTTATTTATAACATCTGTATGGTTTATTGAGGAGAGAACAGATTGGTTTTCTAATTTTAATCTTTACGTGCATAATCTTGTTTTAAATCATATTTACTGCAGAACCAGTCTATAGATATTTGGTGCTAAAAACTATATTTTTTTTTTAGTCAATGCATATATGAGAGTGAAAATTTCTCCCTTCAAAAATTTCACAGATGGATTAGAAAAAGGCAAAAAATAAAGTTAAAAATAAATAAAATAACAATCCTCTAATGGTGACATGAATGCAGCATCACGTGACATCTGTTTTAGTCCGTGTGGAAAAGATTTTAATATTTGGCGCTGAAAGTCTTGAGATGGATTCTAGTCAATGTATGTGTAAAGCTAAAAGTGCTACATATGAAAACATGAACCAGTAAAGGATGTTAAAAGACAACAGGGGCAAATAAATCAATGTTTTTGAAATTTTAGCATTTTGTATGTGGATTACACTTTTTCTGCCTGGATTTCGCTTTTTGACCACATGGATTACGCTGTATCCTCATCAGGGGTTGGCATATATGTGAATGAGACGACCATATAGCATATATATATTATCTTGAATAATGCATTTAATTGCAACTTTTTAAAAATATCGTTTAAATAAATCGTTGTTTTAAACTAAACATAAAAATGTTCACACAATAACGTTAATATGGTTAAATTTTTTAGTATGCATGTCCCTTTGACCTCGTACTGTGTCTTGGGTATTTATACCACCTATTATGAGACATAACTCATGGTGAAGGTAACGGCAACAGGAATTTTTTTAATGCTTGTAAGCATTAATGTCTTACTCCTATTTAATTAGAAATGCATAATGAAATGGGATTAAATGGGTTGAATATGAGAAACAAATGAATGTCCCAGATTTAAAAAATGAAACTTTTAAATTTCCAGAGCAATTGAAGTATGTGACAGAATCTTTTTTCTTTTTAATTCGTGTTACTATTGAAATTTTTGACCATGCATTCCTTGTTAAAAAGCAAATTATGTCCTTGTACTCTCTAAACAACTTTATGTCACTTCATAATCTAATACAACCAATGTCCTTTGCCACACTATGGAAATTGTATGTCATACAAGCAAGGTCATATGCCACACTACTGAAATTGTATGTCACTCCATAACCTTACACTAGCAATGTCATGTGTCACACTACAGAAATTGTATGTTACTCCATGACCTTACACTAGCAATGTCATTGGCCACACTACAGAAATTGTATGTTACTCCATGACCTTACACTAGGAATGTCATTTGCAACACTACAGAAATTATATGTCACTCCATGACCTTACACCAGCAATGTCATGTGTCACAATACAGAAATTATATGTCACTCCATGACCTTACACTAGCAATGTCATGTGTCACACTACTGAAATTGTATGTCACTCCATGACCTTACACTAGCAATGTCATGTGTCACTATACAAAAATTCTGTCACTCCATGACCTTACACTAGCAATGTCATGTGTCACTACACAGAAATTCTATGTCACTCCATGACCTTACACTAGCAATGTCATGTGTCACTACACAGAAATTCTATGTCACTCCATGACCTTACACTAGCAATGTCATGTGTCACTACACAGAAATTCTATGTCACTCCATGACCTTACATTAGCAATGTCATGTGTCACACTACTGAAATTGTATGTCACTCCATGACCTTACACTAGCATTGTCATGTGTCACTATACAGAAATTCTATGTCACTCCATGACCTTACACTAGCAATGTCATGTGTCACACTACTGAAATTGTATGTTACTCCATGACCTTACACTAGCAATGTCATGTGTCACACTACTGAAATTGTATGTCACTCCATGACCTTACACTAGCATTGTCATGTGTCACTATACAGAAATTCTATGTCACTCCATGACCTTACACTAGCAATGTCATGTGTCACACTACTGAAATTGTATGTTACTCTTATGACCTTACACTAGCATTGTCATGTGTAACACTACAGAAATTGTATGTCACTCCATGACTTTACACTAGCAATGTCATGTGTCACACTATGGAATTTTTATGTCACTCCATTAGATAAAACTAGTAATTTCATTTGCCATACTACAAACATTGTGTCTTCATGACATTACATTCGCAGTGTTATATGCCTACTATAGAAATTTTGTCATGCCATGACCTAAGACTAGCAATGCCATATGCCATACTGTAGAAATTGTATATCACTCCATGAACTTTCATTAACAATGTTTCACAGCCAAATATTTGAGTAAAGCAGTCTTTGCAGCTGTAACCTATATAACCTATTAAATTCATGTAACTAGAAAGTAAATTTATGTAAATTGCTTTTTCGAGTTATTTTATACATTTCACATCTAAATTTCCCTAATATGGACTACTCAATGTATTTTAGTCGAAGAAGAATGCGGATGCGAGGGAGGCAAAGAATCAGCTGGCTGACCCAACCCAAGGAAAACTGGCCTGCTCTTGGAAAAACAGGTTATTGATATATTTGCAGCTATAAAAAAAACTAAAGTATTTACTGGAAAATGGTGTGAAGTATTGCCTTCATAAAATTCCAGTATTGAAGGCAGTGGATTAAACCAGATCGGGTTTCAGCTCATTTCTTTCTTTTTTAACTTCCCATCTATACCCATATCTCCTAGACTCCATTATAAATCCATCATCAGCATTAAAAACCCTGTTCTTCTTCACATGAAAGCATGAATGTGCACATGCTTAGCTAAAATTCTGAAGACTTGTACTTGAGAGCTTTCAAGCGACATCACCCTTTCCACAACAAACGATTGTCTTCCAAGACTGTTGGTCTCCTTCTAGATATTTGTTACATGCATGAACTGTTCGCACTTTTATAAAATGTCAAATCTGAGGAAAAACATTGCTAAGCTGGGCATGATCTACATTAGGATAACAGTATCAGACCCCTGCTTTTAATAAATTAGTTACTTTAAGCTTAGACCCCTCCGGTTACCTAGTGGTTAGAGCATCTGCCTCAGATGCGGGAGTTTGCAGGTTCAAAACCCGTTACACCAAAGAGTTATAAAAAAATAATGGTGGTACTAGCCACTGCCTTGCTAGGTGCTAAGCATTAAGAGGCTAGTGTTAGGACTGGTCGTCCACGTGCCAGGATTATGTCACTGGTTGGGACATTGCTATGTATCATTATAAACTGTCACACTGTAGACATCGTAGCGATATGATTGAATTTTTTTTAAAGCTGCATTTAAAATGAAAAAAATACACACACATACTTTAAGCTTAGAATTGAGGTATATAACTTAAGTATTGACCTTGTAGAACTGGTACTGAAAAACTAAAATTGTAGTTGTGTATGTATTCAACATTTACAACAGGTGGTCATCCAAAGCAGTATTCTTTCTTGACATGTGCTCTTCCAAAGCAGAGCTACTTTATTTCAGGTGGTCTTCCAAAACTGTTATGTTTCGTAATGGATTTACTCATATCCTTAAAGTTTCCACATATTTTTCACTCCTTTACAGTGTATAATATTTTTTTAAAAAAGACAATATCACTATGCTTCAAGGCATGAATCAATGATGGACTGGTTGTCATTATGTCAGTTGTTTAAGGTATGAATCAGTGATTGAAATAAGACTGGTTGAGCTGTGTCATTCTGTCAGTTGTTTATACCAATTGATGATTCACAGATTGGTGTTGTATACCCCAAATGTGACTGTAATGCTGAGTGTAAATTGAGATACATACCTTCTCAGATGAGTGGAATGCAAATAGTGCCAATGCAACATAAGCATATGTTACTGAAGTAAGCTTAACATACACATCACAAATATAGAATGGCTTTGCACTCTTTATAAGTTTCACTAACTTTAGATCTAAAGTTACTTGGATACATAATCTCTCCCCTCTTTCTACGGTTTTATCACACTTTCATAAATTTTGCATATCGCAAAATCTGCAAGTCATTGCTTCATCCTTTTGCCAATTGACCATTTCTGTTTTATAAAAAGCTGTATTACACTTATTTGCCACATAAAAAGCTGTATTCCACTTATATACAATTAAGTTCTATTGAAATCAAACCATGCAAGAGTTGATTAAAAGGCCATGGAAGTTTCTATGTTGTTACCAAGATATTTTGTCAAAGGTAAAGTTTATGGAGGATCAAGGAGGCAAGCATTAATCATAGACATTGTTTTGTACAGGGCAATTTATTTTAATAATCATGAACAAGGTTTGCTGCATGGGGTGAGTCTCTAAATATTTATTTTAAATGTGAAGAACAGGCTGATGTGGTATATCATTTGTTTGTATATCAGGTCATAAATTACTAAATTTCCAAATATTTTTTCGCTGTTCTCTCTGTACCTATCAAGTTAATATTGAATGCCCACTTGGTCACTTTTGTAACTATGGCTATCTTGCACACAGAAGTACTAAGTTCAAATCCCCCAATGCATGTACTTTTTTTTCAGTTATATTTAAGTGCTACTTTTCTTATAGTAGGAAGGAGAATTATGTTACTAACACTGCCTGTGTGAATATACGCAAAACTCAGCAGAATATAAACAGTAAATTGCTGAGATTTTAGCATCGGACACAGACAGAAATTAGCTAGTTCAATATCTTAAACACATTGCTTACCATTACTTTCGAGCATAAAATGTTCTGAGTCTATAAGGGAATTAATTTCATCTTGTGTTTTAAAAACTAATATTTTCACCCACTCGAAATATATTTGTTATTCACTCATTTAACAATGTTGACCATAATCTGCTGATGGATAATGCAGTTGCTGATCTGGGTCTTTGTTGATTTGTAATGTGGGTGTATCTGTTTCAGGTTTGAGCATGAGACAAACAAAGAGCAAAGGAAATGACCTGTACTTTGTGTATGAGCACAGTCCACAATATCAAGAAGTCCAGCTTCGCTTCTATGATGCAGTGGAATCTCTAAACCCCCAAAATATTGCAGTGAGTGTGCCATATTTATCTGGTTTTGTCTTTTTGTCACAGGTTTTGATGCACTTAGGTACAAACTTTTGCCTGTTCAGAAAAAGTTTGCTTGATATCTTTCATTTTATTTCCAACATAGATCTTTTATAAAAGCACACAGATTAAATGTTTCCTCTTGCTCTTACAATACAACAGTTGGAGAGATTGAATGTTACATTATGTGTTTTAACACATTTCCTATGATTCTACTCAACCCATTAGTGATGTGATCTTTTGCAAATGTAGGTGACATTATCACTTTGAAAACAGATGTTTATCAGGAAAGTCACAGAAAGAAATTTAATTTAGCATTCCTAAAGCTGTTCTTAGGTTAATCATAATTTTGATTTTAAGAGAGTTTGCTTCTCAAAGGCCAAAGAAATTATGATGATGTAATAAAAAAAATTATTTACTGGTATAAAAAAAAGTTATCAAGAATTAATTTGTGAACTATTTGTTAAAAATTAAATAATTAATGTGGGCATGTAGAACATAAGTCTTTTGAATGTACTGTTTTTAAACTTCAAAATTTACTGGTATTTTTTGTAATTCATTCCCTTCGAAGTGCTTTGAAGAGACAAAAATCATCCAGTAACTGGATAAAAGTTTCATTTCAATTTCTTATCCTTCTTACCAATATCTACAAATAGAAGAAAAGTAAATACATCAAAATAATTTTTGAAAATTAAAGATTCAGTTATTACTACTGCAACTACTACTAATAATAATGATGACTTAGTACAGCACCTAATCTTTAAAAAGCTTGAAACACTTTATAAAGACATGATTAGATAAATAGTTAGTGAAATAAAGTTTTATAAAATTCTGCTCAAACAGTAAAGTAAAAGAGCTAATATATCATCATACAGAAGTATTGGTAAGCAATAATGGATGGAAATGAGTAATACTTTGATAAAAATGAGTAACACTTGACTAGAAATAAACAATACTCTGATAGAAATTAACAATACTTTGATAGAAATGAGTAATATTTTGATAGGAGTATTATTTTATACAGATGAGTCTTTGATAGCAGTGAGTAATATTTTGATAGAAAGGAGCAATACATTTATAGAAATGAGTGCAAGTTTTCTACAAATAGGAAACCAATTGGGAGACTGAATTAACTGTAAAAATTACTGTAAAAGCATGTTTCATGTAAATAATACATAAATTGTAATAACAAACAAATGTCCACCAATGAACATATAATTTTATAAAGGAGTAGGTCAGTCTAAACAGAGTTACTGATGTAGTTGTCCACAGTGAATCACATTGCTATTTTATGCTCCTTTTATGAGGACTAAGTGATCAGAAAAAAGAGAATTAGTCAAATAGAATTATATTCACGGTATGTTTTTTTTTGTTTGATTCATGACTCTTAATGATATGATTTTACACAGCTTTTTCCATCCATATGCATCAGTGTTGCCAAATATCAACAAATGCTGAGTTTATGGAATTTTACAAAGATGCTTTCCTTTGAGAATTGGAGAAAGTTGCATCAAAAACACCAAATGGAAGGATATGAAGTTTGAAAAGAAAAAGAATTGCAGAGTTTGAGATATAAAGCAGCATATCAGCATTTTTACATACTCACAAATTGACCAAAAAATGCATCAAGGAGTTGTTCAGTGTGTTAAAATTATGCCATAGTTCAATTTTAAGTATTTAGTCCACATGTTTTGCTCCTAATATATACATAGTCCATGTTAATTGATTGTGTGTTCAATCAATGTAAACTTTGCTATCGGGAAATGTTCTGACTGTTCAGTCAATGTTTGAAAAGGTAGTACACAAAAATAGAGAGAATTCTCGCTAAGTAGAGCCATATCAAGTATGCCCTAAATTAATCTCCCTCGCTAAACTGTTTAATGTATTTTAATAGGTATGGTTAACATCTTGATGATTATGATTCAGTGTGGTCGTGTAAGTTTTTTTGTGCACATTTCACAAATATCACACTAAATTTTAAATAATGTAATTAATAACAAATCATGGACTAAACTGCCTATTTTATCAAATTCTTATCGATTTCTTATCTGGTATCTAGAGCTCTGTAATAAATAAAATGGCATACAACTTAACAAGAATTGGATTCATAACTGCCCTTCTCCATGTTTGAATGAATCTGAATTTGTAGGCATTGTTCCCTTAAACAAGGAATTCTGTTTTTGTGTCAGT
Organism: Unio delphinus; assembly: GCA_029339505.1. Taxonomy (NCBI): domain Eukaryota; kingdom Metazoa; phylum Mollusca; class Bivalvia; order Unionida; family Unionidae; genus Unio; species Unio delphinus. Next base: position 7,379,867 of record JAQISU010000236.1, read on the forward strand.
TGGGTGTCTGTGGAATAACGCTGATGATCATTCATAAGAGATCAAGCCAATGATCACTCATTTGAGATCATGCCAGTGATTAATCATAAAGAGATCATGTCAATGATCACTCATAAGAGATAAAGCCAATAATTACTCATTTGAGATCATGCCAGTGATTAATCATAAAGAGATGTCAATGATCACTCATAAGAGATCAAGCCAATCATCGCTCACAAGTGATCATCATATCCTTTAGTAAAATTATGTATGCATTCACATTTGCAAATTGCATAAGAAAGCTGTTTTACCCATATGAAGAATGTCATACATAAAATTTTTAATTTAAAATCAAAGATAAACTTAGAATATAATGCTATTAATAACCTTACTATGGAACAATGGGGCAATGTTGGATATTTTTGTGAGGTGATTGGCAAAAGGTGACAAAATTCTAAGGAAATTATTGTTAATAATAATGAAGTGAGTGGAAAGGCCAAAACTACATTAAGTGCAGTTACTGTTATTTATATGGATGGGTGGGAATTTTTTAAACTCTTTATGCATGTACAAAAACATTATTTTTTTCAGAATATTTTGCAAGAACACCCCTACCATATTGATGCATTAATACAGCTGAGTGAGGTGTTTAGAATGAGTGAAGATATGCAAATGGCATCAGAACTTATAGGTAAGCTATTTTTGATAAATTTAGAGTTAATAGTCTTACAGTTGAAATTTGAGAAAAGAAATTCTAGTTTGAATTTCTCAAATTGAAATTTGCCATTGGTATGATTGCAGAGCTGATAAACCTCAATCTATAACAATCAAGATAGTAGGATGAGTTGTATATATTTAATATTGCAAGCCATTAATCTCCAATCTAGCTAGCTAGCTTGCTGTTAATCTTAATACTTACATACCCTATGTAAATCACAAAATTTGAGCAAATTTTGTGAGGATGTTGTTTTATCAAACCAGTTTTTCATTTTAAAAAATTATCTGAGAAGGTAATATTAATCAGTTAGTGAAATTTGATTTCACAAAAAAAGCTGAATTGGCTTTCTTCAGAACAGATTATTGATACTAAAATGGTGTAAAAAAATATAGTGTATTTTGCAGTATCAACTGATATCTATCAATGGACCTTTCGTTCTTTTTCTTCCTTCCTTTTTTTCTTTACTTTTTTTAAAATTTCTTTTTGTTTCTATGCGTTTCTGTTGAAGAAGTATATTTTTTTCTGAAGTGTAGCCTTCTTATTCCAGAGAGAGCACTGCTTGGAATGGAAATTGCTTTCCACCCCATGTTCAGTCTAACTACAGGCACATCCAGACTAGAGTTTAAAAGACGGGAAAATAGGTGGAGTATGCATCTGTTGTCTTATATGTATACTTTATTGACACTGTAAAATATCATTAGAACCTAGCACAATCAGTCCAAAGCTGCAGTTTAAATGAATGTTTGCAAATTGACCTGACCATTGCATAGATGAATACAATATGTTTTAGTGAGCTTCAATCTTTCCTAATGTTCAGGTGAGAGTGTTCTTTTGAAAAAAATGTCAAGGCATCCTGTGCATATATTCAGCATCCCTGGTTCGAGTGTAGGGTAAAAGATGTTTATGTTCTTATTCTTTTAAGTATTTCAGCATTGTTTAAGAGCAAAAATAGTCAAATTTAAAAAGATTAATTTATAAAGACCTTGTCAGGAATGTGTTCAGTTTGCTTCATGAACATAAATATTAATTACAATACAATGTTGTTTTTCATGATATAGTCAATTCTTACTGCTGTAAAGTTTGTTACAGATGATTATTTAGATTCCAAAAAAAGAATAATGTATTGAATTGAAATTTTTTATCTTTCAAACAGATAATTAAGTTCTTGTCTAAGATAGTACTTTCCCAATAAGAATCATAAATATTTTGTTTAGAAGCTGTGTTTATAATGACCATTCCAGGAGGTGAGGATTCAACAGGCACTTAACATTCACTGATGACCTCCATAGTTTCAGTTTCAGGTGTGCCTGATGGCTCAAGATGATAATAAAAAATGTAGTATGGATAACTAACCAGTAACATTTTGGACATGTTTTTTTAAATACATCTGCTGGCTTGATAAGGGAAGTAACTCTTTAAACTTAAAGGCATTATCTTTATAGCAACAAATTTGTTGTGAGAAAAAAGGCTGCAAACCAATTAGTTGTTCTAACGAGAGGTGGCTCTACTTTTTACTTATGTTGATGTATCATGTATCTTAAGTAGAATATTTTATTTATTTACAGGGCTTTTTACCTAGCTCTCTTCAAGCACATTACTAATATTGGTCAGAGGGGATGCTATCGGACAGCATTAGAATTTTGCAAACTTCTTTTAAGGTAAAGCTTTTTTAATGTTGTTAACTTCCTTGTGTTAATTATATTTTGGACTTATTAGTAGAAGCATTCATGTAATTTGTATCTGTTCCTTTCTTCAATTTTGTATCAAAGACTTGTTTGAAATACAGAGAAAGATATAGATTGTTTGTTCAGATAATGTATTCCTAAATTAGGTACCTCCCCTCACCTACTCTCATCAACATATATCTGGAAAGAATTACATCCAGTGCCTTGGAAGACCATACAAGCAGTGTCAGTGTTGGAGGCAGAACAGTCATCAACCTGGACTTCACTGATGATATATTGATGGCTTAGCAGAAAATGAACAAGAACAAGAAACCTTTGTGAACTCTCTCAACCAAGCATTACAAATATATGAGATGGAGATTAGTGATTAAAGACCAAACTAATGACAAGCAACCCAAGTAGAATCCTAAAGAAAATTAGAGTGAATGGACAGAAGCTGGACACAAGCTTCAAGTACCTAGGTGATATTGCATTTAATGAAGGTTGCAAACCTGAGGTTCTTTCCAGTGTTGTACACATAACAACTTCACTGGCAAGGCTAAAGCCTATTTGGAAGGACAGCAACATCACACTTAAGTTTGAGATTGAGATTATGCGCTATTGTCATATCCATATTCCTATATGCGTGTAAAACATGGAGCCTGACAGCAGAACTTCAGAGAAAAATCCATACCTTATAAGAAAAGGTGTTATCGAAGGATGCTGAACATCGTATACTTAGACTATGTTTCTAATGAGGAGGTGCAATTTAGGATCCTGAGTGCAGTTTAATCATATGAAAATCTGCTCGCCACTATAAACAAATGCAATCTAAGATGCGTTGTTCACATCTCATGCTTATCTGGCCTGTCAAAGAAAATCCTATCAGCACAATGAGAGGAAAGAAAATATGACAGACAGAAGAAGAGATGTCCAAATGAGTGGACAGGCATTGACTTTGCAAAGTCACAAAAAGAGCAGTGGAAAACAGGGCAAAATGGAGAATGATTGTTGCAGAGTCATCAGTGATACCCCTATAAGCCAGGTTAAAGAAGAAATGATACATTATGAGCAGAATGGTAGAATATGTTGATAACAGTAGAATGGCAAAATATCTGATAACAGTTGAATGGTAGAATATGTTGATAACAGTAGAATGGCAAAATATCTGATAACAGTTGAATGGTAGAATATGTTGATAACAGTAGAATGGCTAAATATCTGATAACAGTTGAATGGTAGAATATGTTGATAACAGTAGAATGGTAGAATATGTTGATAACAGTAGAATGGCACAACATGTTGATAACAGTTGAATGGTAGAATATGTTGATAACAGTAGATAGGTAAAATATGTGATAACAGTTGAATGATAGAATATATTGTTAACTGCAGAATGGTAGAATACATTTATTACTGTTACAGTAGAATGGTAGAATATGCTGTTAACTCTAAAATGATAGAATATTTTGATAACATTAGAACATGTTGATGACATTAGAAGGTTTCTGTCTCCAGATATAAAATTAAAAATACCAAGAAAAACTGTAAACCAGAAAATTTGCTTGCTTTGGTGATTTTGATTGATAATAGTGCCAACAGTTAATAGGTCTCTGCATGAAATTAATTAAAAGTACGACCTATACAACTTTTTAAAAAGTACCTGACTCTCTGAGTCCTTAGGTAGCAAAATGATTATGCGTTCATGACAAGCATTACATAATACCTATCTCAGCAGATTGTCACATATTAACAGGATATGGTCCACTGTTGAAAATGATGTCTATTTTTAGCAGAACCAATTATTGCTGAATTTTCTTGTGCTTCAGCCAATGAAAAAATAATCTTTCAAAAGGCTATATTTTAGGTCCACATATGCATTTGATTCATACTGAAGAGCAAGTAATTTGTTAATTGCTCATAATTAGGATATCATTTGTTCACAGATGTGCACTTTTGAGAAAGAAAATTTTGCTCAACCTCCTTATAGCAATTTTAAAAAATGCTTTCATTGGTTAGGCAGAATAGAATATCATTGCAATTTATTAAAGCATTTAGCTCTTTCAGCTGGTCAGTCAGCTTAAAAAGTGACATTTACAGCACAGATATTCCATGAATGGAAGCCAATTCATAATGAGCCAGGGTAATTTTTTGTGAAATGCCAATTTTTGTGGATTTTGCTCTTGGTATTGAGCACAAAATGGAAGACAGTGAACCATGTTCCTCAAAATATAAAAGGTCTGCCTTCTCAATCCATAATTTAATTACCAGTATTAATCAGATTTTTCACAAAACCATGACAATTTATACTAGTTTCAATAATTAAATGGGAGCTAGTAAAAATTTACCAATTTTTGGATCCATGCTCATACCATGTGTGTAATTCATGCTCTCTCAGAATATGTTGCTATGACAACGCGGTTTTGACCCCTGGTTCATCTAAACCTTTGTCCATCATCTCTGTGCATTAGTACATGAAGTTTATTGACTGGACCCTACTTTCTTTCCCTAATCAGAAATTGAAATCCACAAAAAATGAGCTCATATGCTACCTTGTAACATCTTCAGCCCTGTTCTCCATTCCTACAAGCAAAATATTCTTTTTTTTCATATCTATGCATTAAGCAAAATATTTACATTCTACACTAAAACCATGGTTGAGAAATGATTGCAGAAAATTTTGTAAATATTGAATAAATGCAATTTCAGTGTGTACTTTCTTCTAGTGTCATTTTACCACAAGAGTTGCATGTTTGTGGCAGTGGTGTTATCCTTTCAAAGGGAGTTAACCCACTTGATTATAAGAGGCAGGGTAGTGTACTGTGGGGGTTTTATAGCAAGGGAATTTGAAAGCTAGCCACCCCTTTAAAAATTCAGCAACTTTTTTTCAGTCTGGACCCTGTTGATGATCCCATGTGTGTTTTGTTGATGATCGATTTCTATGCTTTGCGGGCAAAGCAATACGACTACCTAATCAAGCTTTTTGAAGAGTGGGAGGTAAGTTTTATTATATTACTGTCCATTAGGTAAAATTATGCCTTTGCTAAAAAGGACATTTTGAAATTAATAATGAATGTTGCTAGATGAGATGTTTTTATTAATTCTCAGAAAATTTTGCTTTATGATTGTTTTTACATCTGTGACAACTGTTTAAAGTTAACAGTAGAGATTGATTTGCACTGCACATTCACAAATTGTTTTTTTAATAATGATAATAAACTTTCTCATGGGAGATTTAATTTGTCACATGTTTACCAATGTTCTTTTGAATGAATAAATGAAATGTATCTTTTTACCAGATGCTGACAGTTTCATTTAAAAGTTTATTAATTGTTTTGATGAACACTAAATATTGTTTTTTTTTTAATGTGAAAATATGAAACTGCCAGCTGATTCCTTCATACAGATTAAAGTGAAAAACTTCATCACAGTATGGAAAGGTCTCACTGTTGTTATTATTGCTTCTTCTCTTTTGATGTACACATTCATGTATCATAACATGTTTCCCTTAATGTTTTTGTCTTAGGGCCACAGGAATTTGTCTCAACTCCCCAATTTTGCCTTCTCTGTGTCTCTGGCAATGTTTCATCTGAATCAAGAGGGTGGAGACTTGAGTAAAGCTGATGCCATGGTAAGCAATGATTGTTTTTCTAGCTGGCAACATTTTTTTGCTAAAAGCGCTTCATTGCTACATTTGTTAAAGAGGGTCATAATATTGGTCCACTGCAGGCTCAAATTCAAGCAAAATAAGATAGTGATAAAAGTGCTTCTTCAATATTAATTTTAATGTCTACTCACCAAGTTATGATGGATTTAATTTGTTTTTAGTGGTTAAAGTGTCTGCCTCAGATGCAGGAGGTCATGGAAATAAACCTGAGCTTTGCCATACCAGAGACTTTTAAAAATGATACTAACAGCTGCCTCGCAAGGCAGTCAGCATTAAGAGGTTAGTGTTAGGACTGCTCAGCCTGGTGTCAGGATAATGTTTCTGTGTTTAACATCATGCTACATGCCTATGGCATTATGCCCCAGTGCTAGACATCATTATAAATTGCCACACTGCAGACATCGTAGTGATATGACTGAAACATTTGCTAAAGCTACATTAAAAATCCTAATCAACACACAAATACAAATCTTGTTTTTAGTGCAGTCTATGCAAATGGAAAAACCAGACACAGAAGTCACTTTTTAAATACCATTAATGGCGATGGTTTTTATAAGGTTTTGTATGTCTTTCATTGGTTTACATTTCATAAACCCCTTGATGACTTTTGTTCACACCCTGTATGGCGTATATACTCACCTTTAAGTTGAGTCCCAGTGCAAACTGCACAGATCCAGATCTGTTGGCATTTAATGTGCTAGGAGATTTGGGTCTATTTATTTTTTAGTAATCAGAAGAATAAACAACATAAACCTGGTCTGCTGTTTTTTGCAGTTGGACTGAAGCTTGAGTACCAATGATCCTACTAAGAGTTCTGCGTCACTTACCCACAATTTTTTTCTAAGTGTTAATACTGGACACAAGATTTTTGTTTGTTTATACTTTATAACCCCTCAATTCATAAGCTTTGTGCTTTAAATGTTAGATTAAAGAGCATGAACTTTTCATTCTGAAACTCTTCATCTGTAGACAATGGGGTCAAGGTTACAGACAGAAGATTAGTGTTAGGGTTTAGTTTTTATTATATTTCCCTTATACGAAACAGTTAAATAGGGATTTAAATTAAAATTAAGGTCACTGAAAGGGTTGTAGAAATGCTGACACGTTGGGAGTTTAACCTGGTCAGTTAACCCTTTAGCTACGACTGCCGCATCTAAGCGTCTACTGTAAATAGCTCTCGAATACCAGTGACGCATATCTGCAGTGCCGAAAAACCTAGCTTACAACCCCAATGTCGCACAGATGCGTAAAGTTCAGCAGTACTCGAAGAACCAGTGACGCTCATGTGCGTAGAATACCTACGTGTTAACTAAACGTTGATTGGTTGAAAGTACGAAAGTTTACACATTTTTGATTATCATAACCAATGAGAGGATTGTTTACTCGACATTTTGATACAAGTTTGAATGCTGAGAGGTTAAATTTAGACACACTAAAATGAATTTTCCGCGGTTTACGAAACACATGTTTTCGAGATGAACAAAGATGGATTCCGATTCAGATATGAGCAACTTTAACGGGTCCAGTGCAAGTGATATTGAAAAGTTTAATGGATCATAATTAGAAAATGGATCAGATATTGATTTCAACATCAGATACAAACGATTTTTGATCGGATGACAAGGCGGACGTAGTTTCAATTGTACAATGGAGTGACGACCTCGCCGTTTTCGAAATCAATGTTTTTGATTCTTATGTTGGTTCAACAGACAACAATCAAGCTTGAACCAGTTAATGAAAGATTTTTTACTCAGATTAATTCCTGAATATCTGGTAGAAAATCTTGTGAAAGAAACAAACAATGTTGTTAAGAAAATAGGGGACCAAAAGCAAGACATGAAATGGTATGAAATCAGCATCACATATGTGGGCATTAGTCCTACATGTAAGACATAGAACATGGTAATTTTGCTATACATATATTGTAATATACTTGATAACATCATCATTTATGTGTGGATAATTACTGTTTTGAGAGGTACCAATTGCAACATTTTAATTAGAGTGGATTTCATTCATGTTTTTATATGTACATATGAAAATATTGGATTTATTTTATGGAATTCAAAACAGTTTATGTGACTGGGATTTCTTATATGATGGGATATAGGAGTATATATAAAGTAGAAATATATGAATAACAGACACTATACAAGATAAGCTGTTTTTTTTATTTCACTTAAATCTAGTAAAAACTATTGAAATAATGAATATAAATGTAACCATGTTTTTATTGTCAACTTCTGTAGTCAGCCTTGATGATGCTCTAGTATTCAGCCTAGCAAACAGCCTCAGTAGTCTGAGTAACTGATATGATAGCACAGCAGTAGTGAAACTACACAACAGCTCTAGTAGCTAAAGGGTTAAGTGTGAGACTCCAATAGGATCAATAAAACAATAAATGTGGTTCACATATCTTTTCAACAGCTTTTATTGTTATAAAATTTAACTCATATTTTGCACAGAGAATCAAAATAAAATTAGAAACACAAGGAAATTTGAATGATCTATTGCTGTAAGATTGAAATCGTTAAGATATGTAGTTAGTGTGTAATTACTGTATTTACCATATATGTTGGAAATAAATAAAACAACAACTGCAGCATTGTTTCATCAAACCATCCCTTCTCAAGCACTCTGATGATCCATTCCTCCAATGCATGCATATTTCTTTAGTGTTCTTATGCCATGAAAACTTATCGTTGGAGGCAACAAATCTCCTGAAGCGGAAACTGCAAGGACTGAAGTCAAGTTTTGTTTAAATCTACACAAGTCATGCTAATTCTCACACTTTTACCCCTACCCAATCTAATCGATAGCTCGTCCCAGAATGAGATCAAAGTACACTGGAATTTCATCCAAGGTAACGGTCAGATCGTTGGCACAGTCATGTTCTCTTCTGGCCTTCACAAAATCATCAAATGATTTTATTTTCTCTAAATCTTCTAGACAGTGCTGGGTCTTTAATATCCATGCATGAAGCACTATATTGTGTCACTTTAAAAAATTTTCCTTTGTTTCAATTTATTTTCAAAATTCCAGTGAATATCAGTGAAAAGGAACCAATGTTACCTTTTCTATGTCGGCCAACTTTGTATATTGAAGAGGAAAAAATGGCACACTTAAAAGAACCCAAATTTGGCTTCCGAGGCTGTCGTGTTTTATAATAAAATAACCTTTGTATTTGATACCCTGTTTAAACAAATTGGCACACTTAAAATTATCCAAAGTCTGCTTCCAAGGTGGGCTTGCTTGTAATAAAAATAACCATTGTATTTGATTTTCTGTTGCTAAGCTTAAACAGTGAGTTTATTGCTCACTGCCAGTTGTGTTTATTCATTAACCAGGCTTTTATTTGCATGGCATCTGATGTCTTTATTATTACAAATGGGCAATGATGTTGGCAGGTAAATAGTATACATAGCAGTAACTTGCTTTAATAATACTTTTGTACCCATGCTTGTGATAAGATTGTCATATGAACTCAAGTGAATGTATCTTCAAAAAAAAGATTTTTATTTGTGAGATACTGTCATATAGTTGACCTGGCTATATTTCAATCTTTGTGATTTTGCACCTAACACCATGCCATGTGTGGATGGCAGTTGTCTTCAAGCAATCTGTTGATTATTTCCCTCTCTTTTTTGATTTTGTCGATTCCAGTTTTCAGTAGGATAACTTATTCCAACCTTTGAGTACAACCAAACATAATTTGTTTCTCTGTGTTTACCTCAGTGAACATTTTGTATGTTAGCTTATTTAGGCGATACATGCAAGAGTATAGATGCCATTGCTACATATATGGAGTTAATGCTGATGATGAAAAAAGAGGAATAAACGATAAAAATACAAAGTTTTTATCATTTTATTATCAAGTAAGCATTTTGTTTATTTTATTGCAAGTGGGTGAGGTGGGTGTGCAAATTCAAAACAAATTTATTTTGTTTTTTGTCTTGGGACATAAAATTGGTGAAAAAATTTCACCATCAGTTCTGGGAAAGAAAAATAATTATTTATTGTCCAGTATGTGTGGTAAATATGGATGTTCAAAGCATGGATATATTATACCATGTGCTCTTCTCTTTCAGTTCTTGTATGAATTACTCTTGATTGTATGACTGTAGAGTTTTGTTAGGCATTATAAATTTGGATAATTCATCACAAATTTATTTTCAGCATTTTAATTAGCTTGGAACAAAATAGCTAATGATTTCAGTCCAGCTAGGTTGTTATTTGGGTTTCTTTTTGCAAATGCAATTGTCTATTTAATGTTTTTTGATCACATTATATTTGGGAAATGAACTCTTCAACCTCTCAGATATTCACAGAAAGATTTCCCTCATCGACAAAATAAAGACTAACTCTTCCAAATTACCTACATTTTCCACCACTAGGTGGCTACAGGTATCGTACAAGTAACTTCCCACTGCATTGACTGTTGATATTTGTTTGACTCTTCATATCCACCATCTTTCTGCACATTGAGCAAATGTGTCATACATTATTGTAAACTTTGGTTTCATGAGTGTATTGGTTACCTTATTTTAGTGCTGGTATTGACATTAATACATTTATTTTGCAGTTTGTGGACTTGGGTGTTTTGACCTATTAAGTCCCACACTGTGTAAACACTTGCTGAATTTCGGTAGTTATTTCCATTTCTGGTTTTGGTTGTAATTTTGGATATACATTTGTAACAAATGTGCTAAATGCAAAAGTTTAAAGTCAGAGGACAATCATAATATGTACACAACATGGACAAAATGTGTGTCACCATGACCTTGGAGTGTTTGCATTTCATTGACAGATAGAACATGGTCCACATTACTGTGGAAAAGTTTGAATGGGACAGGTCCATAGTACTGTGGAAAAGTATGAACAGGGCAGGTCCACAGTACTGTGGACAAGTTTGAATGGGACTGGTCCACAATATTGTGAAAAAGTATTAACGGAACTGGTCCACAGTGCTGAGAAAAAGTTTGAATAGTGCAGGTCCACACTACTGTAGAAATGTTTGAAGGGGCAAGAGAGACAGTCAAAGTCGAAGATAATAGTTAGTGATATCCTAGTATAGTAGAGGAAAAAGTGATGGCACCGCTCCCTCCTAAGATCGAAAGCAGCTATCATCACCCAGTTAATTAGAGAAAATCATGTGTCCATGCTACATCTATTCCAGGCATTACTCAAGTTGCATGATGAAGAGACTTGTTCAGGAAATGACTTTACAGCTGTTAACTTTGAGGAAATTTCAATATCATAGTTTGTCATGTCTTTCCGAATTAAGAGGTTAGTGTTAGGATTGATCGGCCTGGTTTAAGGATAATGTGTCACATTCACAAAGTGTGCATGATGTTAAAATGTTAAAAATTTAAACAAATCATTAGTGCTCCTTAAAATTATATTTGTTCCATTACAGTTCTTTGTTATTTTCCATTTACAGCTGCAGAAAAATCTGCTGATGTTTCCCAGTCTTCTGATACCTCTGCTGGACAAGTGCAACATACAAGCTGACAAGGTTGTAGCTGCTCATCCATTCTTTGGTCCGATTGCCGAGTATAGGTAAAATGAAACAGTAGTCATATTATTATGCCAGTTTCGTCATTAGGGCTTTCTGTGCTTTGTTTATTCATTTTTATTCCCATTATACCCTCTCCTATGTTTGTCTCTCTGTCTTCCAATAACTATTTCTCCCTAGACCACTGGATGTAGGAGAGTCGCCAAACTTATTTTGCCCTAATTAGAAACCTGCAAGATGGGTGCGAATTTAGGACCCCTCCCATGGGGGCACTGGGTAGGAGATCAAAGGTCATAGGTAAAATGTATTGCAATTACAGTGACCTTTTTTATATATTTTGCTTCTGTTTCTTTTACATGCATTTGTAACAGTATGACAAAATGTAATATATGTCACCAGTTTTGGGCTATAATCACCAGGTCAAGGTCTGAAAGTGGGCGGGGTTTGGGGCTATAATCACCAGGTCAAGGTCTGAAAGTGGGTGGGGTTTTGGGCTATAATCACCAGGTCAAGGTTTGAAAATGGGTGGGGTTTGCATGATGTAGAGATGAAAAACTAATTTAAAAAATGAAGATTTGTTAATAATGGAAGTAGCTCATGTATTATTTGTTTTGTGTGTGTTATATTTGGTATTCAGTGAATTTCTTTTGTTTTGTGTGTGTTATATTTGGTATTCAGTGAATTTCTTTTGTTTTGTGTGTGTTATATTTGATATTCAGTGAATTTCTTTTGTTTTGTGTGTGTTATATTTGGTATTCAGTGAATTTCTTTTGTTTTGTGTGTGTTATATTTGGTATTCAGTGAATTTCTTTTGTTTTGTGTGTGTTATATTTGGTATTCAGTGAATTTCTTTTGTTTTGTGTGTGTTATATTTGGTATTCAGTGAATTTCTTTTGTTTTGTGTGTGTTATATTTGGTATTCAGTGAATTTCTTTTGTTTTGTGTGTGTTATATTTGGTATTCAGTGAATTTCTTTTGTTTTGTGTGTGTTATATTTGGTATTCAGTGAATTTCTTTTGTTAGATTCAAGTTTTTATTTTAAGAGAAGATCAATGTATGTATTTTAAATAACCTCATATCAGTTGTATGGTAATTTTTTTTCTCCAGATATATGTAATTTTGAAATTATTTGTGAAAAAAAAATGGAGAGCTGTTACATCTCATTACACATTTCTCCCCCCACCCCCATCTCATTTAAATAGCACAGTTACCAATTTTGTCATGGCATTGATTAATCAGTCCTATGGTTTTTTTAATTTATATTTTTTATTCACTGTTTTAATCAGTAAAACTATTTCAAATGATTTCATATCTAACATAGACCTGTTTCATAGCAAATGGTTCTTTGTAATAATTTTTGTGTGCGGACAAAATAAGAAAAATCATTTGGAATTCAGTCAAAGTTACTAAGTTATGGAAGATTTCTGTGTATACTAACTTTACTAATTGAGTTTATCTGCAAATGCACAGACCCAGATCTTCCATCACATAATGTGCCAGCAGATCTGGGGCTGTGCATATTGTTGGGAGTTATAAGTTGAACATACAACATGGACCCAGATCAGCCTGTCCATGATGTGGTGCTAGGAACTGATCTGTGCATGCAGTTGGACTTGACTTATAAGTGAGTACATACAATATACAAGCTGTCATCATTGGACTTGACTTATAAGTGAGTGCATACAATATACAAGCTGCCATCATTGGACTTAACTTATAAGTGAGTACATACAATATACAAGCTGCCATCATTAAGCAGCTGACCTGCTGCATCTGTCATCATGAAGCAATACAAAAACAAAACACCAGTAACAACTTATGCCCAGATTTGGTTTAGTATGTGATCATCTGGACCATGGAGTTGTCTCCCTCTATAATATCAATGACTTGCCAAGGTCATGGTTTTGGATAGAATTTTTTAATGTTTGAACGTTGTGTAACTGCCTCATTTAATGAATAGAAAATGGGGTCAGAATTTACTTTTTTTAAATGCACACCATAAGGCGAATTATTGTGCACAATGTTTGGATGATGTAGGGATAAATACTAATAATAATAAATATAAGGACTTTGTGTTGCACCTAATCGTTAGTAGCTCTAAGTGATTTACCACATAAAATGGTATGACTACCAAAAAACACGTTATATATCTGCAATTATAAAACTTCATAAATAGCTTGCATTTGGTGTAAGGAAGAAGACTTTCAGTTTTGGGATGAAAAGTCAAAGGTCCAGGTCACTGAATGAAAGACGAAAAATGATTTCTTCACAATATCATTATTTCTACATCTCAGACCTGGACCAAACCTTTGTGGATGGCTTGCACATGGGATAAGATATCGGGATGTCCTACTAGTACCTACATAGTTAACTAAAAACATGGGTCAAGCATATATTGTGCTGTTCAGAATACTCTAGTTTTCTTTTTGAAAAGGGGAGAGGGTTAATTGATTGTTGTTGTAATTAAACCTTATGCATGACACCAAATTTCTCTAAGGTATTTTTTATGTATGTGCAGTGTATGCGATGTTACAAATGTATTCATCCATATTGACAGTCAGCCGCCTGCCTTGAAGCAGCTGATAGCTCTGTATATTGGACGATGCAAGTTCTGTTGGAAAGAGCCAGAGGTTGTGACCTGGTTGGAAAGAAATGTCAAGGCCACACTGCAGAGGGTAGATGCTAAAGACCCATTACTAGCAGATTATAAGAGCAAGTAAGATTCCTTGAAAATATGTACAGAAAATTGTTATGGTAATTTTGTCCTTTTTTGTTGAATATTGGACTATATAGATGTCAGTATTGTTATGACTGCATGGTCTTAAACTAAGCAACAAAAAGCAAAACCAACAAATTTGGTAAAATTCAAGAAATAATTTATTTTCCTAGAATACAGACTGACAATTTATAATGAACTTACAATATTGTGAATTAATTTCCGTATAGTCCTAAATTTATATCACAGGTCAAAAAGTATAAAGTGTTCTGAATGAATTCCAGTGGTGTTTTGGATGGATTTCAATCATGAATGAGGTGATGTACCAAGAGTTTTGAATGTGCCAATGTGCTAACAGTCTTGATGTATTATAATGATATAATCCAGTATGTCTTTAAATAAATTCACAATATTTCCAAAATCGATTTTAGTCCAAACAGTCAATGAGCACTTTGTAATTCCAGTATATAATTTAAATAAATGATTCTTCTCAAGATACATCTAAATACAACAGTAAATACTTGTGCAGACTGAAATTAAGGGAGGGATGAATAATCTTGTTGATCTCAAAGTCATATACATACTCACTTCGTCTATGTTGCAAAAGCCTTTTCTTAATAGAAAATTAATCCAAACTGTAAACAAATATCTTTCAAGAACCTTCTAAGGTCATAAGGCTGGGTCTAGAACTCACACTCTAGTAAAAAAAAAAAAAAACTATTTATAGCTTACAAATAAGATGAACATGAAAATAGTTAGGTATACCTCTACCTTCAATTACAGTTAAAGGTCGAGCACACAATACAAATGAAATACATATAATAGTAATAAATTACATGTACAAGGTTTATGAAAGCTGATAGTTTTGAATTATTTTAGTGTATAATTCAGTATTGCAATTACTTTAACAACCTTTGCTGTTTCATACATCAACTGTATTAAGGTCTTCTCTGCCAGCATAAGACAGTTTTATCAAACTAAATTCATTGCATGAATGCCAACATAATTTAGTATTATAACTAAATTAATTGCCTGTGAATGACAAGATATTGGTATCACTTAGTCATACATCATCTGTATTAAGGTCTTCTGTGACAGCATAAGACAGTTTTATAAAATTAAATTCATTGCATGAATGCCAGCATAATTCAGTGCTGAGAAACTGAAGTCATTGCATGAATGCCAGCATAATATAGTGTTAAAAATGAATTAATTGAATAAATACCAATTTTTATCTTGCCTGTGAATGACTTGGTATTGGTATCACTTTGTCATGCATCAGCTGTATTAAGTTTCTCTGTGGTATTTACAACAATTCTTCCATATCATTGGCTGAATTCAGGTGAAAGTTTGGTACAGAATTACTATACATATATTGTTATGTTTTAAGTACTTACAAAACATAACAAGGAAAAGTGAAGACTACAAGCTTTATAAAATTTAACAAATAATTTATTTCCCTTGAAAAACTAGTTAAAAATGAGAAAAAGAACTTAAAGTTTTATGAATCAAATAAAAAAAATAATCCGAAAATTAAAGAATAGAAGTCTTACTAATAAACTTTTTTCAATGAAACTGAGTTATAATAATAATAATAATAATAATAATAATAATAATGAGGACTTTGTATAGCGCCTAATCTTTAGAAGGTCAAATTGCTTTACAACAGCTATAATGATATGGCTACAAAAACAAAACATCATGAAATTAGAAAACAAAAATTGTAGGAAACATTTTTAAGTCTTTAAGTTTGTTCGTGCAGTCAAAGAAGGTGAGTTTTTAAAGTTTTAATCACAATGAAATCTAAAATGGAAGGCGATGACGTATGCTGTAGTCAGTGTTGTAATGATGTGTAAACAGTTCTTTGTTGAATCTTAGAAAACAATATTCCAGTTTTTGAATTCTATGTAAATTTTAATAGATATAATTAATTTAGAACACTGGTATTTCTCCTTTGAATACATTCCACAATCACATTACGTTAGGGATATAAGCCTGTTACCTCGCTAATCCAGCCCTACTAAAAGACGAAAAATAGTCTTTTCTGTCTATATCATATAGACAAAGGGCAATAACTCTTGCCCCTTACCTCCCCTTGCCACCACCAGGTGTCGCCAGTTTTTAAGCTTCGCTTGTACGGATAACACCGACATTTTGACCTCCAACAATCCAAGCCATAAATTTGTTAACTTGCTCTATCCGAAATTTCATATGGATTTATTGTGTTGGGGAATTATTCTTCCACAGGTTGTATACATTATTTTACAATTTGTTCCAAATTTGAGTGACTTTGTCACCTTTTATGGACTTTGTCTATTGAGACCATGCTGCAAACACGATGTTGCGGTACGCATGATGTCGTTTACAGTTTACGTGACACTGAATAATTTCGCTTACTCCGTTAGTAACAGTAGTGATATTAGCGAATTAATAACATGCTGAGTTGCTAATTGTGCTTCGTTTCTCTTCTTGTGTTGTTTCAGTAGAATAATTTCGCGACACTGATAATTTTGCTTACTCTATTAGTAACGGTTGTGGTAGTAGCGAATTAATAACATGCTGAGTTGCTAATTTGTGTTTTGTTTTCTCTTCTTGTGTCGTTTCAGTAGAAATGTCAGCCAAATGCTTGAAGTGTAAGAAGTTCAAGGCTAGAGAAGATAACCATAAATCTTGTATTGCCTGTACCAAGTGTACATCATCAATACCATGTAGTGTGTGTAATACTTGGACAGAGCAAATGCGGGCTGATGTAGTCCGGAAGGCAGCAAAAGGGAGGGATAAACAGAATAAGTCGAAGAACGATAGCATTGATATCCTTAATTTATATCTGAAGTCAGCCTCCATTACGAGTGTTGTGGGGGACGTTGGGGTACCCCTACCTAAAGTTCGTCGTTTGCAACTGTCAGCCACAGTCACATCAGTGGCAACAGAGGAAAATAAGGCTGACATGGTCCAGCAGTCCACCTTTGAACAGATGCGTCGTTTGGTTCAAGAAACGATCACGCAACTTTTGACATCAGGCCAAATATTTCCCTCACTCGTTTCCACAGCTGTTTCTGACTCTTTGGGGGAATGTCCAATTTTAGGCTGCCCAGTGGGCGTAAGTCCCCCCGCATGTCCGAGCATGGCTTTCGAGCCTGTAAGTCAGGATGCATAGGGTTTTTACCGGATCCATCGGATCCATTTCATTATGCAATTTTGCCGTCACCGGCCGGCCCAGCATGGGGACCTTATTGATATAACAGGCCGACCAGCTACGATTTACGGGGATTTTAGTGACAAATCTGTCCTTCCGGCTGTACCGCTGTACCAGCATGGGGACCTTATTCATACAAGGGTCTGACCAGCTATGATTTATGGGGATTTTAGTGATATATCCGTCCGTCAATCTGTACCGCTGGTAACATACCAATACTATAATGGAGATGTTATTGAGAAATCTATCTGTCCAGCCAGACCATTGGAGCGGCCGGTGCCGGTGATAGCTGGACCGTTGCCGACATTCTGGCTGACCACACGCCAGACAAACCAGCTGGCATTGCCGGCCGTCCATCGGTTCACGGCTTATCCACAAGGGAGAGTTAGTGACATTATCAGGGATGATAGAATTGCGTCATCTATGCCACCTGGTATGCTCTATCCAGATATGGAAGCTTTACCAGAACAGGACTCGGCACACAGTGAGTGTGACGAATCTTCTGCAAATCAGCAGTACACAGATCCAACCATGGAACGGACTGAGTTTAACTTCAAGGCCGCAGTATAGGAAATGTATAGGGTGTTGGCAACTTCAGAATGCCCTCCACCTCCTTCGGCCACTCAAGACTACAAAGTTAGGGCATCTGTAGATCTGGACGAGGAGGAAGAGACTCCGTCCTTCCATCTCCTTCCCCAGTTGGCAAAAATTAAGGAGATTAATGATTGTCTGTTGGGACGAATAGGGGATCCAGGGAATGCTAAGGCGTTCTTTTCAGAAAGCCAAGTACCAGCGTCGTTCTCGGGTCGCTGGTACAAAACTCACTCTGACACCTTTAGTACTGATCTCCCGGCTCTGGATAAAAATATGGCAGCAGTTCACATGTCTGCTCCACTGTTTTATAAAGTGGACAAAAATGTGTTCCATGCCACGTCAAAGCTAGTCCGAAATGTAGTCGCTATGTCTTCACTGTTATATTTAGCCTCACTAGCCATTTTCTGGATCGCAGAAAAATCTGGCAATGACCACGCTTGGGAATCGACAGCCCGGATCGCTAGAGTTCTTAACAGGGCAGCTCACCATTCCATGGCCAATGCGTTGACTGCTTCTGCCAACTTAGACCTGATGAGATGTGATGCATGTTTGCGGTTCACATCACTCATGCCCCATCATACTCTGGCTTTACGGATGACTCCGTTTGGGTCACCTTTACTCTTTGAAGGAAAAATTGAAGAAATTTGGAGGCAGGCAGCTCAGGAATTGCCCCTCCAACTCGCTGCCCAGCCCTCACAGGCGTTTAAAAAAAATCAGCCCCTGCCACAGCGGTGGGATGCTAGGCAGACCTTGGACAAGAGATCCTTACAAGCAAATATGCATAATGCCGGGAGACAGCAGTCTAAACAAGCTAGGAGGCAACCATACAGGGGTGACAAGAAACCAAGTTTCTCCGCCTTCAAGCCTCCTAACTCTAGACATTGACTTACCCACCCCACCGCCTGCGGACAGCCTACCTGTGGGCGGCTGCCTCCTGCATTTTCAGGACCACTCAACCACCTTATTTCCTCATACAATTGGGTAATCCAGGTAATTTCGGAGGGGCTTTGGATTTCATTTATCCAATCCCCTCCCCTGTCATCCTCTCCCCTCTTCACAGATGTACCGTCAGATCGGGAAAAGGATGCCTTCCTACAACAGGAGATATGGTTGCTCATAGAGAAAAAGGCAGTGTAGATTGTGGAAAAACCACAATCCCCGGGGTTTTATTCCAAGCTGTTTCTTATCCAGAAGGCGAATGGCAAGTTGAGACTGATCATTGACCTGAGTTGCCTCAACCAATATATTTTACCACCGAAATTCAAGGTGGAGACGGCGAGATCAATCCGTCTGTTCATTCGACGGGACGAGTATGCCGTCAGTCTAGATATGGCCGACGCATATTTTCGAGTCCCTATCCACTGCGCGTCACGGAAATTTCTCAGGTTTGCTTACCGCGACACGGTTTATCAGTTTCAGGTCCTACCCTTTGGCCTCAATATCAGCCCTTGGGCTTTTACCAAGGTTATGGATTGCATAGTCACTGGGCCAAATGGTCAACATGCCCTATCTATAAGGCAGAATTGCTAGTACGATTGATGTCCAGGCAGAATTCCCGATGTTTTGAGGCGGACTTGCCAGTATGACTGCCAGAAATAACTGTTAAGACATAATTGCCACTGTATTGAGGCAGAGATGCCACAACTTGTTATGTAAGTCTAGTGGAATGGGGACAGAATGCCCAATGAGGCGTAATTGCCAGTCTGACTGATGTCAGGGCCAAATGGCCAACATGCTCTATCGGGCATAAAGCCTTTTAGACAGAAGTCCTTAAAACGTTTCCAGCTCAACCGATATACCAAGTATTGTCTGTGCTTCTGACGCACACCAAAATCTTGTAAATGGATACAAGCATAGATATAGATTTGCATGACCTAAAAAACTCTCCTTCACTCCTAATGATTGGCTGCATTTAGTTCCCTTTTGTATTCAGGTTATTGAGGTTCAATGTACTCAGAGCTGAACAAGTCATTTTATTTATGCCATGTACTTAAGTTGCTGAGGTATGAGTTGTGAAAACTTTATTGTACATGCTTCTATTAAGTTAATGCTTTTGCATTACTGGGAGAAATCCTTCATTAAAATTGGTCACCTTAATCAAACAGTGGTGTAATTTATGATTTCAGGCGGCTATCCAGATACCAGGGGACACCTAGAAACATCTACCGACATATCCTCATCTCTGAAGTGCCTGATGCCACCACTACTCTTCCACCAGTATATTATTCTTTTTTGTTGTCCTTTTAGTAGTAGATATACATAATATCCGGGTTGCTGATCCGAGCACCTGTCCATTCCTAATGTATCTATATAAAAGTAATGGACAGGCAGGAAAATTGAATTGTGTGTGGGGTAATTTATTTTCAAAATTAGAACTGATGAAATGAAAGTTTCTTTGTAATAAATGATAATTGTTTATTGTCAATTTCTTATAACATCTGTATATTAAATGTGATAATGCCTCTATACTATGCAACATTTTATGGTGTTATTTTTCTTTGCTCATGTGTATAAACTGTGTACTTCAGATGCAACTGTCACACCACAGCTCTCATTAACATCTTTGTATTCATGCGCTGCATGTAAACATTGGGAAGTGAACACTGTGAAGAATTCTTTTTTGCTTTAAAGGAAAATATTGGGTGAAAAAAATAATCTATGTTAGGGTTTGAACCATAATAAGGAAATCTCAGTCGCAGGGGTTACATTATATGTCTTAATTTTCTAGTATCATCTACTGCCATGTTTTAATTTTTTACCATATTCTGCTGGTAACTTTTAATCTTTTACTGTCGGATCACCATAAATATAACTGATTGGTCAAAGAGCTTGTCAGTGAATAAAATCAAGATGAAATGGATACAATAGTACAGAACTTTTAATTGTAATTTTCCAGATAGTTATGGCAGTTAGTGTTATTTATTAGCATGTAGGTTAGTGAATGGTTGGTGCTTTATATAAATAATATAACTGATAATAAAAATAATAATAATAATACTTTGTTTATAAAGGGAGACCCATTTAATCCAAGAGTTTTCTCCATTGAGGTCCTCAAATAAACTGATCCCAGCTGGTGTGGTCAGATACTAAAACTTATACTGACAGTAAATAATTACATTCTAGTACCTACAAAACCTTAGCAATTTATTAAAAATATGAAATAAGTATCACTTTTTTTGCCAGGTTATTCTATGGATACTTTATTATGTACTGAATCTTATTTTCTTTACATGATCTTTGTGTAACCTGTTGCTGGGTTTTTTAGAAGATAGTTTTTACTTTATCAGGTCATTTTAATAGAGTGACATATATTTCTAAATGTTTGTACAATTTGGGATTTTGTTTTCTATACAGGTGAGAAATATAGTTTTATACAAATAGTATTTACTGTATCAATGTCAGTAATATCACGAATTGGGAAATAAATTTCATGCTGATTTGTGACAATTTAAATCATACATATAACTTTTCAAGGCTGAGTGCTTTTATTCTGTCTCTTTTGTCTTATCATTTTGCAATTAGGTGTTTGAATACATAAGTTCGTAAATAAAATTATTTTAAAGTTATATCTGAAATTTAATAGTCTGAAACAAAACATTTCGTCAATAAGGTTTTGGTATTATTACACAAATGGCATAAGAAGACACGTTTAAATGGGATATTTTGAATTCTGAGTATCAAAAAATAGATGACAGGTCTGCTTTCATTTGTATTCATTCCACAATCAATAAAGTGAAAACTATAGTGTAAACATTTAAGACATGAAAATGCTTGGATGTATGCCAGCTTGACAATTATTTACAAAACTTTGTTTTGTGATACATATATAGTGATCATTGACTACATACAGTAGCCATTGACTACCATATATAGTGATCACTGACTACATACAGCAGCCAACTAGTTAGTGATCACTGACTACATACAACAGATAACTACCACATATAGTGATCACTGACTACATACAACAGCTAACTACCACATACAGTGATCACTGACTACATACAGCAGCCAACTACCATATATAGTGATCACTGACTACATACATCAACCAACTACCACATATTGTGATCACTGACTACATACAACAGCTAACTACCACATATTGTGATTACTGACTACATACAGCAGCCAAAAACCATAATATTGTTCACTAACTTCAAAGGGCACCCAACTACAATATACAGGACAGGGATGTAGCAAACAAGTTAGGATCAAGCAGGTGACCTTATGTTTAAGTTACCACTAATATAAGTTTGACATTTGTTGTAGTAATAACTACATATCCTAATTTTGTGTTCTTTCAGGATGTCGCAAGCACTGTCCTGAGCTATGACCCCTTACCTCCACTGGACTCTGAATCAGGTTACAGCCGGCCAGATAGGTAAAGTCGTGTGACAGATAGGTTGCATTCTCATGTTTCTGATACCATATATACTCATTTATAAGTGGAGTCAGATGGCACAGACCCATATTTACCATCACATAATGTGCTGACAGATCTAGGTCTATGCAGATTCTAAGGAGTAATGATAAGAAACAAACACAATAGATCCTGATCTACTAGTGGATTATGTTATGGCAGTTCAGGGTCAGGCTTGGACTCAACATATAAGCGAGTATATATGGGAATTTACTATTATTCATGGCTTACCAATTTTCATGGATTATGTAGTTACTACAGATCACAAATTTAAAGACTCAGTTAATAATGTTTGTTACATACAAATAACCAGACCTTCTTCCCCCATCTAAAAATTAAGTACAGACAATAATCACAAAACCATGAAACTACATTTCTGAGACACACACACCCCTCAAAAGAAAAGATCTTACAATATTTGTTTGAATGATATTGACGTTTTATAGATATGTAAATTAGGACTCTTTAACCCATTATCTTTGTTAAAAGTACAAGTCACACATTCAGGTTTTCAACTAGAAATACAACAAATTAAGACATCCATGTCATGTGGACACATTTCTGGTTAAGTTTTAAAATGTCTCCTATTTAATGCATGTTTGAATAATCTGTGCTAATTAGATTTTATCAATTATTTTAGACCCAGAAGACCTAATTTAAATGGGAATCCTCTCAGCTTGTTTTTGCGGTCATTGCTACCCAATTTTAATCCTGACGTAAGTAACCTGATAGATATTCTTTCATTGTATTTAGACAAATATTGTTTTATAAATAGTCTCCAGGTGTCTGAAAGCACATTGAAGAATTTGTAAATGTTTACAGGACTAAACCTTGTGTAATATATTCAGTTAAAAGAGATACAAGTAGAACAAATTTGTCTCTTTTCATTGTCGCTATGTTTACATACTTCATCAATATTTATTTGTCTGCTACAATAATTCTTTGTAAAATACCAAGCTGAATTTATTGCATTTGTGTAGTTACTTCATTATGACATAGTCTTGATTGTTTTCATACACTTGTCATTAATTCGATGAATTATTGTATGGCACTGTTCAGCCATGTATCCTTCAGTC
Source organism: Unio delphinus (assembly GCA_029339505.1). Classification (NCBI taxonomy): domain Eukaryota; kingdom Metazoa; phylum Mollusca; class Bivalvia; order Unionida; family Unionidae; genus Unio; species Unio delphinus. Next base: position 7,403,415 of record JAQISU010000236.1, read on the forward strand.
TATTAACATACTTTTGTCCAGGTCCATACCATTTGTTGTCCAGGTCCATACCATTTCAAATTTTGGAGAGAATTTGCTAAAGGTTCGCCCAGATGTTTATGATGACTAGACTATAATTAAGGCTCCAGGCCAAAGGGCAAGGTCATGTGATGGAAAAAGCTGATTAGTGGCCCAAGCCCTTGTCCAGATCTTAATGTTTGAAATGCTAAGGCTATTTTGTTGAAATTTGAGCTTGAGACAGATCATAACTAAAATGGTGTGTCATTCACCACATTCATTGTCATTGTCAGGAAAAATATTTTTAAGAGGCTTGCATCCTTGTTTGGGTACTAGTTTTTTTTTTTTTACCACTGAGTATATTTAAATAAATTTGTATCTATATATGTCGTGGCTACAGGGTATATCACAGCCAGCATGGTTCTATTGTGCAACATTTTGAAACTGTATTAACAAGTAAGCTAGTAATTTTATACTGCTGACTTGTTCTGTTTTTCTTTCTCCACCCCATTTGCCCAGACTTCTTGTTTTTCCCATCCCATTCCTTTTGTTTTGACTTGTTCTGTTTTTCCCTTCCCACCTTCTTTGCCTAAACTTCTAATTTTCCCTTCCCACCCTCTTTGCCTAAACTTCTAATTTTCCTTTCCTACCCACGCTGTCTACACTTGTTTTGTTTTTCTTCCCACCCACTTTGCCTAGATTTGTTTCTCTTTTTTGTCTCACTAAATTATGGCTTACGTGTAATTGTATTCAGTTTACATGTTTTTGGTATATCCACCCTCCCAAAAAATTAATAAAGTATTTTCTCATTTTATTAACATCCCATTTATTCCCACAAACTATATTTTAGAAAAAATGGCTTCTGTGTAACTATGACATAAGAGTACACATGTCCATAGACTTGCATGCACTTTCCTAACAGTATTATGCTCTATTTATAGCAGTTGACCTATTTACAAGAAACATACTGGTTATACTTTCAAACGTTTGACATCTGTTTCTATTTATAGCAGTTGTATGACTTGGTTAGGAGAGAACATACTGGTATTCCAACTTTTAATCTTTGCTTTCTGATTCTTTGTTCAAATTCATATCTGGTACAGAACCAGTCTGTAGGTATTTGGCACTAAAAGTCTAGTCAGATTTATTCTAGAAGGTGTGTGTGTTAGAGCAGAAATGTTTTTACAATAATTTCACAGATGGATTAGCAAAAGACAAAAATTCAATTCAGAGATGAAGACATGACTTACACAATATAGCGTTCCTTTTAAGGGCAACTTCATGCCCCTTGCAGGCTGTGTGGAAAGGATTTTAAATTGGTCATGGTGGTAAAACAAAGAAACCTTGAATTAGCTTGTTTTACTAACTCCAATACTAAGTAACTTTTTTTTTACAGCAGAACTAAATTGGATACACAAAGTTTAAAAATGCAGAGGCGTTATGTACTGAGTTTTTAATAGAACACGGATAATACCCCTAGCGGTAGAAGACTATGTTGGTCCTTTTTTTCAAAAGGATGTTTCCTGATTCCAAAATTGCAGAAGATTTGCATGTGCATCTAATATTGTTAGTGTTTAGCAGAAGATACTTCACTTAAAATTGCAGAAGCCATGAAATTCGGGCCGTTCAATATTGTTACAGGAGGAGTAGTGATTATGATGAAAAAATATTGTACCCAGTCTAAGTAAGAGGCTGACAATGAAAAGGGCAAAGTAAGAGTGCTCTTCTTTCATTACCAGAATTCACAGGTGATTCCATTGGTAAATTTTGTTTTTTATTTGCTTGATAATGCTTTGAATAAACATAAGTTGGTAGAACTGTATGGGGTTTTCAGCTGATACTGCCTCCATGATGTCTGGAATTCATAAAAGAGTTGCATTCTATATTTTGACAAATGTTACCATCATTGTTTGTATCAGGTTGTCTCTGTCATATGTTACACCATGCTTCAGGAAAGGCTGCTGATAAATTAGAAGACCATGTGAAGTATCAAGTTGGCATTTTACCTGATAATGTTTTTCATGTAGACAGAGTAGATTTTTTTTTCATCTTATTGCCCAGCTAAAAGACCCAATAACTAAAGATATAAATTTAATTTTTGTCAGGTTATGAAAGGAATATTGGTTCTTTACCATTCTAATGCTGACTGTGAGAGATTGTTCTGTATTGTTAACAAAAGTAAACCTGAATTCAGATCCAGACTCTGTAATCAAGCACTTAGTGCTCTACTGGTGTGCAAAACATTCATAGTCTCAGCTTGTACAGAGTCTCTTTAAATGCAATATGAGAATCTGTTGCTTTTTAAAGCTCAAAGTGTTATACACGAAAACTTGAAGTAGTAATTGATGTTAAAAGTCCAGAAGGATAAATAAATCATTTTGTACATATGCTCATTGAATTTTTTTCATGTTATATTTGGATTACTATTTTTCTGCTAATATTACTCTTTTTGTCCACTTGGAAATTTCCTATTCTTTGGGTCAGTGGTAATTGTCTAGGTTTTCCTGAATTCTTCCTCCACCAAATATATACTGACCACCATTTATATACTGACCACCAAATAAATACTGACCACCATGTATTGTCTATCATGTACTAAAAGATAGCATTAAACCACAAAACCAAATCAAATTATTAGTTTCTAATAATGCTTATTCCTTTTGTTCTCAGATGTGAGTTTTTGATGGGAATAGTAATTAAACTGCACTATTGTCATGAAGCATAATTCATAGTAACACTACATGTACATAAACTTGAATCTTTGGCTTGTTGAAGCCTCGGTACATACTATATCAATATGGCAATACATAAGAGAACAATGGTTAATTGTAGCATCATTATTGAAGTTGAAAATATGCTGTTATGAGCACATTTGCTGGCTTTATTCACCTAAATAGACTGCTCTGGTGGCCCAAGTTGTTACAGCGGCTGCCTCAGATGCAGGAGGTAACTGGTTCGAATTCCAGCTGTGTCATACCAAAGGATTACAAAAATGGTACTAGCAGCTTTCTCACTTTGCGCTAAGCATTAAGAGGTTAGTGTTAGGACTGGTTGGCCTGGTATCAGGATAATGTGACATGTCTGCGGCATGATGCCTCAGTGCTATACATCAGTATAAAATTGCACACTGCAGACATTATAGCAATATGACTGAATTTTTAAAACATCTACATTAAAAAATCCAAATCACACACACACACAGACACACGCATGCACTCATTTTAATACTGGTGTCAGTTTGGCAGATTAACGTTCATTAGTGTGTCTAGTTTAGTGAAATCATTCTTTGGAACTTTTCACCATCAAGAATCATATGGGTAAATGGTCTGAGGTTATTGGAGAGTGGAACAAACTGAAATGGAAACAGAAGAAAGTTACTTTTTAACTGCATAAATTAAGGTCTTTTTTTTAAACCATTTCTCTTCCAAGTATCTTTAAAGGATTTAGAGTCGATCGATGTACAGTATTATATTGGATTCTGCATTTGAGAAAAATGAAAAATAGAGAATTATGAGTGTTTGGTCTTGTGAAGACTTTTTATTTAGATTGCAATCGTATACACAGGCTTGTATTTGGACTTGTGAGGACTCAATTTTTAGATTGGAATAGTTGTACACAGGCTTCTTGGTATTGTGAGGACCCTTTATTTATTTTGGAATGGCTGTATAAGTCTTGTGAGGACAGTTTTCTTAGATTGGAATGGCTGTATACAGGCTTGTGTTGGTCTTATGATAATGATTATATATATATATATATATATATACATACATACATACATTGTTTTCTGCTGCACATAGACTTGCTGTGGTCAGAAATGATTCATTATATTTATTTCCAATATTGAAATTGATTGAGATTAGAAACCTCCAAGCACTTTTTCAAATTACTGGCAAAAGTTTAACAAATATACAAGACATGGTAGTCATTTTCCCCATCTGTGTGTTTATGTTTGTCTCTTTCTTCAGCCAATCTGACAAGCATAAAGTCCTAAAGTTTTTTAACTGATCATATCAAGTATTTGTGTGAGTTCTTTTGCATAGCACTTACCTCAATTGGAATATTAAAGACTCAAATCCATTGGTTGAAGACTGAGATTACAGATTACTTGCTTGATGCAGTGGAGGGACTTTACATGTGTTTGAGGTGTTGTCCTTATATTGAATTTGTCATCCTACTTTCAGGCACCAGTCCCTGAGGAGGAAGGAGCTGTGGGGGGACAACGGCTGCGTCAGGGGGTAGGAGCTTTGATGGATGCCATGAGAGATCTACTGAACAATATTAGACCTATTGACCCTCCAGTAGAAAATCAGCATGGAGAGGGGGAGGAGGAGGAAGAAGAAAATGACTTTGAGGTCGATTAAAATCTAGAGATGAGAAAATGTGTATGAAGACATGATTATCAAAATATTGTGGGTGTGACTTCATAGGAATCAAAAGTATGTTACATGTGTCAGCAATGATCTATGAATTTTTTTTAATGAAACCTCTCTGGCAATATGTCAGAAAGAGGTTTTTTTAAAAAACATTTTCCTTGTGTGCATTTATTAACAATGCTGTAACATTTATTTTACAGAGACGATTATTAGAAAAGTAAACATCGGATATTAATACTTTATTATGAAGACTGTTACTGAAATATTTACAGATAAATTTTCTAAGACAGCTGAAATATTGAAGACTTATGATTATGCATGAATATTGTGTGTACATTTGAAATTATAATGCAAATGACCATACTAAATGATGGCTGTTTTCAGCCCTCATGTTTATGAAAAAATAAATTTTGTTAAAGTCTATGACTGTTTGTAGTATTGTGTTATTTTATTTATCCTGAGGATTTTTGCTTGAAACAAGTGAATAACATATATTTCATTGAGAGGTTGAAAAACTATAATTTCATTCATGAGAGCTCATTATTCAATTGTAGCATGAAATGTTTTTGATTTTATGCTTAAAAGTACTGGCTAAAACAAGATGTACTGTGTATATAGTCTGATTAACAGATTGAAGTAGTAGTACTAAATCCCGCTCGATGTCTGTGGTTTACTGTTTATATTCTGTGTTTTGTGATTATTAAAAAAGACAATATAATCAGTTACATAATTCTCGTTCCAAATTGAAAGTTAGTTAGCACATTAAAAAAAATTATCGCCTTGTTGGATTGGAACTGGAGTCAATTTAATGCAAGGCATTCATTTTAGTACATGGCCACAAAACCTTGAAAATTAACTTTGAATTTCATGGTTATTTTGTTGATTATTTATTGTAATTCACTCTGTTGAATTATCAATGGCTTAGGGTAAAACAAAGATTTTTTTTCAATGCAAAACACAACAATTTTTCGCTCCATCATTATTTCTATTCCTTGCAGTAATATCCTTTAAAAACATAGATAAATAAATTATGAGTGTTTTAAACAACCTTCAGCTTTTTATTTTCCTTGTTTTCCCCTCATTCACATGGCTTGACTTTTTTGAAGTGGGAGACCAGCATTAAGAGGTGTTTTTAAATGTCATATTCTTTTGGCTGTTCATTGATCCATCAATCTGTCCTTCTGTCTGCACTTGTTAACACGTTTGGTTATGACATGGAGATTTGCATATCAAGAATTCACATTGCTCCAACAATGTTTCTTAGTTATTGCCCATTTTGTCTAGTAACAGTGTATGACACAATCTTGTTAATGGAACTAATCATGCAGATTTTGATGGACTGCATGTTGCTAACTTTTCTTCTCCTGTGTTGTTGAAAAAAAAAAACACCTGATAATTCATATCTTATGACAGAAATGAGGCTGTAGCTATAAGAAAGATAATTAGATATTAGATTCCAAAGAGAATATTATAAAAGATTAACACATTTATTATAAATATCTTTTATGCATCCTTTCTATCATTATTCATGGAAGATAACTGCGACTCGTGTCTGCCATGCAAAAATGCAGTCATCAGTGGGAGATAATTGTGCCTCTTAAAACTACTAAATATCAAACAAGTCAGGATAAACTTGAAATATATTTAAGAAAGTCTCATTGAATTAATTTTTATTCACACCACTACAAAATTAATTTTAGACATGAATATCCTTTGTGTCAAGTGACTGTATGTAATTGTCCCTTAAACCTAAGGTTTAGTGGGATTAAGTAACTTCAAGAGTTGACAGAAAATATTAATTATAAATTTTTAAGTGATGCCCACCCCAGATTATATGATTTACATGCAACAGACAGAATTAATTTTTTTTATCACATAGCCATGTTTCATGATGAGCAGGTTTTTCAATATTGGCTTGATAACAGAAAATAAAACACTATGGCTCCAAAAATTAAAGATATATTGACCTTTTAATTGATCTGTATAATTTTATCATGCAGAATCAGTGTGGAGTATCAAAATTGAAATAAAACTTTAGTTAATTTAATCTAATAATTATGGATGCATATGCTTGCAAAAGTTATAAGGGCACATAAACACAGCCCTGGCTATACAGCATCAAGTAAGTTTACATCTCTAAAAAGGCAAACAAGTGATAAAGACAAATAAAGGTTAAATTGGTCAAATTCGATGACATTTTTTTAATTATCAATTGTGACTTTCTTTGAAATAGGATTCTTAAAGACTTTGCCATCCACCCTCAAAAAGAAATTTAAAAAAAAAAATATAAGGAAATAATTTAAGTACAAACTTTTTTTGGCAGCATGTGGTCATGTAAATAAGTTCTTGTTGATAATTAGAGGCTCCGGTTATCTAGGTTGGGGTGGGGTGCTCTCAGTATTATATTTAATTATTACAGAAGACCCACTCTGGCTCGTATTTATCAGAAATTGAAGTTGAGATAGAAAGATGCAAAGCAATATGTTTGCCCCTTCAGACAGCAGACAGAACAATATTGATATGCAGATAAGGAACAGATTAAGCTCAGAAACAATCAATAGCTTAATGATTATACGACTCGAGGGGAATCTTTTGGAGAAATTTGATTTCAATACAGCCTTTAGAATGGAGCAAGAGGAAAGAAAGATTTTTAAATGTTAGGTAAATATTAAACTATGCCTATTCCCGCTCCCTTTTGTTTCTTCCCTCGTCTGGTTTCAGTGAAAAGACATGTATGTGTGTGTGTGCGTGTGTCTGTGTCCTCTATATGGAAAATCTTGACAGAATCTTGGCATGATGGGATGACTTTCGGTTAAAATATGTTGCTTACAAGCCTTACATGTTACATGATTAGGCTCTTTTAAACTATAACAAGAAAAGAGTGAAGACGAGTTTTGTAAAATTTAACAAATGATTTATTTCCCTAGAAAAACAAGTTACAAATGAAAAAAATAACTTATGGTTTTATTAATCAAATCCAAAAATAATCCAAGAATTAAAAAATAAAATTCTTTGTAATAAAAATCCTAATGATACTGAAGTTGAATCCCGATGAAATCCAACATGGAAGGTTATGATGTATGTTGTCAACAGTTCTTTGCTCAGTTACAGAAAATGTTATTCCAGTGTTTGAATTCTGTGTAAATATTTGATAACTGTCCTTGTCCAAGAATTGATTATGAGTACAAGTATTTTTAGAGATAAATAATCTGTTGGAATCCAAATAATATGAAAACAAAATAATTAGCCCCAAAATCTGGTCACAACATAAAACACCTGGTTGTCTCTATTGTTACGACAAGTAATGACTATTCTTTCTCAAAACATCAGTAATAAATCTAGATACAGTGCAAAACAGATGCCCAGATGTGGGTCAATTACTTGTAAAACTTAATTGATACATTTTATTTTTCACGTACTCCAAGTATGTCCTCGATTTTCTATATGAATCTTACTCTGAGAAACAATTTGTTATTAAAAAATTTAAAAGTTGTTTGCTTAAATTCATACTGGTTCTGATTCAAGGTCAGGAACTAGGTCAACATTAGATACAAAGTTTCTATTTTTAGTTTATGTAAAACAAGTCAAACACAACTGAACTGAATTTCTGGAAAACGTCAAATCCAGTATATAAAGTTGCATTACAATAGCATGTAATGGAATGTAAAATTAAACAAACTAACAAACAAATTAAATCAAATATAACTTAAATATACATAACATCATTTTACTCCTCATTCTCCTTGCTAGACAGCATGTCAGGCCTTTCTGCGTCCCTGAACATGCAGGGAGCTCACATGATACAGAATTATTTAAATAGAGAATCCATCAAAGGTAATTGTATATGTTTTGAATGTTTAAATTGATTCTCTGTTGTGAAAGGACTGTAAAAATTTATAATTAAGGTTTAATTTATTTTGAGGGATATTGCTATTTGCTTTCTGTTTAATATAGTGTTATCTGCAATCTCCACACCATTTGTACATAAAAGATACAAGGTGTCAATTACATTATTTAAAACTATTTTTTAAAAATATCTCCGATTTGTTGAGGTTATTACTTTGTACATTGTATTTATTGTTTTTGTGCATAAAGTATCCGATTTGTTGAGGTTATAACTTTGTACCAATGTACATTGTATTTATTGTTTTTGTGCATAAAGTAGACAGCTGATACATGCAAATTGAGATTGTGTTGAAACAATGCTCTCACTCCTGTATAGTACTATCGTATTGAATAGAAACAAAAGATGACCGCTCTGGTGGCCTAGTGGTTAGAGTTTCTGCATCGGATGTGGGAGATCGTGGGTTTTATCCTCGGACAAGTCATACCAAAGACTTACAAAAATGGTACTAACATTTGTTCACTTGGCACTCAGCATTAAGAGGTTAGTGTTAGGACTGGTCGGCCTGGTGTCAGGATAATATGACTGGGTGGGACATCATGCTACATATCTCTGGAATGACGCCCCAGTGCTAGTTATCATTAAAAACTGTAATACTGCAGACATCGTAGTGATATGACTGGATTTGTTTTTAAAGCTACGTTAAAAATCCTAATCACACGCACACATACACAAAATGTATACGACTTAGGACACATTGTTTCTTTGACACTGAGATTGTTTCTTTGACACTGAGATTGTTACTTTGACACAGAGATTTTTACTTTCACACAGAGATTGTTACTTTGACACAGATTTGTTTTTTGGACACTGATTGTTTCTTTGACACTGAGATTGTTTCTTTGACACTGAGATTGTTACTTTGACACAGAGATTTTTACATTCACACAGAGATTGTTTCTTGGACACTGATTGTTTCTTTGACACTGAGATTGTTTCTATGACATAGAGATTTTTACTTTGACACTGAGATTGTTTCTTGGACACTGATTGTTTCTTTGACACAGAGTTTATTACTTTCACACTGAGATTGATTCTTTGATGCTGAGATTGTTACTTTGACACAGATTGTTTCTTTGACACTGAGGTTGTTACTTTCACACTGAGATTGCTTCTTTGACACTGAGATTGTTACTTTGACACAGAGATTGTTTCTTTGACACATAGATTGTTACTTTGACACAAATTGTATCTTTGACACAGATTGTTTCTTTGACACAGAGATTGTTACTTTGACACCAAGATTGTTTCTTGGACACTGAGATTGTTTCTTGGACACTGAGGTTGTTATTTTCACACTGAGATTGTTTCTTTGACACTGAGATTGTTAATTTGACACAAAGGTTGTTACTTTGACACAGAGATTTTTACTTTGACACAGAGTGTTTCTTTGACAGAGAGATTGTTTCTTTGACACTGAGATTGTTACTTTGACTCAGAGATTGTTTCTTTGACACAGAGATTGTTTCCTTGACACAGATTGTTTCTTTGACACTGAGATTGTTTCTTGGACACTGAGGTTGTTACTTTCACACTGAGATTGTTTCTTTGACACTGAGATTGTTACTTTGATACAGAGATTGTTTCTTTGACATTGAGATTGTTACTTTGACACATAGATTTTTACTTTGACACAGAGTGTTTCTTTGACACAGAGATTGTTTCTTTGACACTGAGATTGTTTCTTGGACACTGAGATTGTTTCTTGGACACTGAGGTTGTTACTTTCACATTGAGATTGTTTCTTTGACACTGAGATTGTTACTTTGACACAGAGATTGTTACTTTGACACAGATTGTTTCCTTGACACAGATTGTTTCTTTGACATTGAGGTTGTTACTTTCACACTGAGATTGTTTCTTTGACACTGAGATTGTTACTTTGATACAGAGATTGTTTCTTTGACATTGAGATTGTTACTTTGACAGAGAGATTGTTACTTTGAATCAGTGATTGTTACTTTGACACAGAAATTGTTACATCTAACTTAAATTCATATAATATTTTTATCACTGTCAAATACAGAATTGTTTTTGTAGTCTGGTAAAATCTGGTGTTATTCTGGCTGCATGCCTGGTACAAGAGTTTTTCTGAAGCAACATCCTTATACTCTCTTATACATAACTGGTACAGCAAAATAAATTCAAACACATACATGCCATGCCCCAGTCTAGAAACCACCTTTTTTAAACATCTAAGCACCAAATTTATTTTCAAAAACATAATTTGTTTATCATGTTCTCATATATCACTCGTTCATGAATATTAGGAAAAACACTCCTAATTGTTCATCAACTCTGTAACATTGCTGTAAAACTATATCATTACAAAAAGGTTAATAAGTTCTTTTTATTCCAATCAGAAGAAATTTCTGTGACAAAGAAATCATTTGCCAGGTAAATATAACTGGACAATCAGTGAAATTTCTTTATTTCTGATTTATTTTCAGAGTGATTTCAAATTTTTAATTTTAAGTGTGATTTTTTGCATAAATTCATGTTTCTAGCTTTTAATCTGCAATATTTAAAATTTCATGGACAGTACTTTGTGAACTTGATTGGACAATGTTTAATGACTCTTATAGCAAGATGGATAAAACAATAGAACATGATGGTACATTTACAGTATAATTTTAAGATCATGTAAACTATACAGAATTGATGTACAGCCATTCAACAAGATAAAGACAGAACATGTGGAAAGTAAAACTAGAGTTAATAACAACACCTTCACATAGTGTTTCAGTATATAAGATATTTTGAAACAAAATTATTCATGCATTGGAAATGGCTTAAAAATGTTGCAAAGGGTTGAATATAATGTAAATGTCCAATACAGACTTCTTGTTGGACTGTTGATAATGCTTAATGACAAGATGTGATGTATATTTTTAGAATGTTTGTATATCATTTTAAATTGCTGACAACATAGACTTTTCAGAGCAAGAGAATTAACTGCATTTAAGACTTCTTTACTTCAATCCATAAAGTACTATTGATTACTCAAAAATCAATCATGGGACCAAACAAATTAAATGGGCTCAAATAAAATAAAGCATTCTCAATTTGAAAAAAAATGGTAAACTGCTAAATCTACTTTCACGTTACAAAAGCAAGTTTGAAAAAAATTTCTTTGCAGTCTGGCTATGTTGGTCACATTACGACCAGTGGCAGGCAGATTACGTGGATATGTAACCATATCAAAATACGACTATGGATACAATTATATTTTTTACAGTGAGAGAAGGTAAGAATGTATAATGGAGATGATATACACTGTGCTTTGAATTTGTTGAGGTCAAAGAGTTTTAATAGCAAAAGACTTGGGGATTTGTTGGAAATGGAAACACTGAAAACTTTTAAAGTTACTTGGAGAAAATAGCATGACAATTTAAAGAACACTAAAAACATAATCTGAAAGTATTGTACATGTACTCATGATAGCTTGGTAAAGTAGGAGGAATTTGAATAGAAAATGGGGTGACATTTTGTTCAAATTAATTTATAGATACAATATTACCGATCATTCATCAAAAGACGACTCCTAGTGAAACAGACTAGGAAGAAAAAATAAAAAGTATGGACCAATCTATTTGTTTATCTGTCACCTGATACATTTGAATTTGAAAACCGCCCCGGTGGCCTAGTGGTTAGTGCTTTCCGCCGTGGAAGTGGGAGGTCGTGGGTTCGATCTCCGGGCGAATCGTACCAAAGATTTACAAACATGGTACAAACAGCTGCCTCGCTTGGCGCTCAGCATTAAGAGGTTCGTGTTAGGACTGGTCAGCCTGGTGTCAGGATAATGTGACTGGGTGGGACATCATTCTACACATCTTCGGCATGATGCCCCAGTGCTAGACATCGTAGCGATATGACTGAAAAATTGTTAAAGCTATGTTACAAATCCTAATCAAACAAACAAACATATATGTTAAACTTCTTATTTCAAAATTGGTGAAACAATTTTGAATGCAACACTATTTGCAAAAGCTTACATTTTTAAATTTACCAAGGAAATGTGGAAAATCGGGGAGATGATAGTTTATCCAGTAGTTTGCAGACATGAAACTATTAAAGGATAGAATGCTGTGATGAATCATGTAAAGGTTGGGAACCAACAGAAAATGACAGTCTGCTAACAGATTTGTCAAAGACATGCCATTTCTACTAGAGACGTCTGAAGGAAAAATCTCTGAATTTTCAACATATATATTTTCTTGAATGCAGCCAGTTTGGAAACGACAGCACAATATTGAAGAAATTTAAACATAAACATCGCGTGAATCACAAAACCAGATGGACAAAAAAGAAAGTACATCTCAAAACATCGCAATTAAACAACAAAAGCTGCACATGAAAAGTAATAACATAACTACATTGTATTCACAGAAAAAAATGAAAAAAAAAAATTACATCAAAATATTAACGTGTTTCAAGCTACACCTCGAAAACAGTGAAAATCATACAAGCTGGTTTATGTGATTTTATACTAAATAAAGGTAAAGAAGATTGCAAAGGTACTGATGTAATCATGAAGACATTTTAGAAAAGCTATCTGACATAAACCGTGCCACTCTTTAATTCAGTCAATACAGTCGTTCGTAATTCCGTTCTTTTTCGGAAGTGCTCTGAACGTAGTAATCTGATTCATTCGACAAATTCCGTATTGACTACTTAAGTAACACTCATGGCGCATATATAGATTCAAGATGGAATGAAAATAGGCAGGCTCGCCTTTTTAAGCGGACCTGAGAAGAAAAAGCGTACACTGGATACAAATAAGACGGGTGAATATTGGTGATCATATGGCGAGATAGAATGCATTGAAGGGCGAACTTTGTTAATGACAATCCGACAAGGCGTGATGTTTGCTTTTTATATTTATAACGACGACGTCATCAAATATTGTGTTTCAGCTTTCAACTGCAGTCGGCTGAAACCACGGATATCGCCGATCAACAGCGGATTAATTCGTACAGATGTATAATGGTTTGTTATATTAATGAAATATAATCAAATGTCGATATTATCTAGTTTTAATGGAACCGAACGATGTTTATGACAAATATCTCAGACGATTCAGTATTATTTAGATGTTTTGTTTGCACGTAACGGCGGCATTGGGGCATTTAAAACATCTTCTCAAAGCAATGGTGCTTTGCAATCTCACTTCGAGAAGTTACAGAGAGATCTGAATAATAAAATCCAACATAATGATCAATAGATTACAACGGTACGAAATGATTTTATCACAATAATCAATGACACGAACAACAAGATAACAGCTATGACAAATAACATAACCGGAGCTGCAGTTTAATAGATTTAATAGATTTAACTAACAAGTTTGAGGACTGTAAAAAAGAAACAGGAATGTGAATGAAAGCACAGTTAAGTATATGAAAACAAATTACGATTTATTGATTTATTTATTACGTATTTGAGTGATGAAATCAGAACAAAACAAAATAGATGTTACGGTCACCAGAGTTTTATTACAGGCTGTGGTTAAAGGATCTAAAACAGATGCAGAATAATTTGTTGATAGAAAATTCGTTAAGTTGTAGTGAAATGGAAATGATGAAAACAATGAGAAAATATTTAAACGGTTTGGAACAAATATTCATAAAATATACAGGCGAAGTAGATAAAATAGGAAGCGACTGGGAAGATATTTAAATGATTTGGAACAAAACTTTATAATACCTATGCACGATTCTCATATCAAGTACAAACACTGATAGTTATATTTGAAATCAATGAAAACACGTACATTTATAAGCTGAACTGAATATAGAAACGGTCAAACAAAATAGTATTCACAACATCAACAAGACATCTATCATGTGATCATCGATTTCAAAAAGGCTTTTGACAGAGTGTGACACGAGGCATTGTGGGCCACAAATAAGAAGTACAACACGAGTCAAAAGTTGACCAATACCATCAAGCAGCTATATACCTTGACTACCAGTGCAGTAATTGCTCAAGGTTATGTGGGGAACTGGTTCAAGACAACAGTTGGAGTACTCAAGGCTGTCCCCTGTCACCAACGCTTTTCAAAATCTACTTCGAGCGTATCATGGGCGAAGCCCTGGAAAACCACTGTGGGACAATCAGCATTGTAGGGCATAACATCACCAACCCACGCTCTGCAAACAACATTGATGTGCTGGCAAGCCGTGAAGACGGGCTTGCCACCTTAGTGAAGAATCTGGATGAAACATCTTCCAGATTTGATATGGAGATAAGCGCCGAGAAGCCAAAGATGATAAATAGTGGCAAACAAATCTCAACCAAGATTAAAGTCTGAAGACAGGAACTGGAAACAGTGGGCCAATTCAAATATCTTGGTTCTATTAATCACCGAAGAGGGGTCAAGAACATAAATTTTGTCACGAGCAGCACAAATAACGGCAGCTATGTCAAAGCTAAGACCCATCTGGAGAGACAAGAATATGGCTGAAAACTAAAATAAGACTATTGAGAGCACTAGTCATCTCAATCTTTCTGTATTCTTGTGAGACCTGGACTCTGACAGCAGAATAACAACGAAGAATCCAGGCACTTGAGATATTATAGAACCATCCTTCGCATCTTTTTCATGGATCACATCACAAATGAAGAAGCGTGTAACACCATCAGGCACAAAGTATGCCATTATGAAGACCTGCTCACCACTGCCGAAAAGAGAATGCTGAAATGGTATGTCCATGTCACTAGAGCCAACAGTCTATCCACAAAAGTACTGCAGGGCAGTGTCCAAGGTGGCAGAAGAAGAGGTAGACAGAGAAAAAAGTGGACTGACAACATCACAGAGTGGACCAAGAAAAATTTTGCGGAGACACAGGCATTGCCACGTGATCGAGACAAGTGGAGGGAACTGGTCAGATGTTCAGCAGCAGTACCTCAACAACCACACTAGCTCAAGAGACTGATGATGATGATGACTCAAAATATTGCGTTGCTTGACTGATTTAGAAGACTGAAAGAGAAAATCGCTAAAATATAACGGAAACGGATTGCTCATCGTGTGATGCTGATTACAAGTTGCACACAGTATAGTATTTCAAATCAATATGCCGCTGAGTTTTTTTTTATTATGGTTTAACGCCATTTTTCAAAATCGGAATTAAACACAAATGCGATTAGATGTCAATTATTTAAGATTACGTCTTGAATTTCCTTGACGTGTTTTGATTTTGTTTGCATAGGTAATGATTGTGTGTGCGCTCATGCGCACGTGATGAAATTCACAGTATTGTTGAGAGTGTTTTAAACACAAGATACTCTCTATATGAGGAGAATATCGCTAATGTCTGAGTCAATGAGACCAGTTCTACTGCTATGCCATGCAAATATGGATTCATCTATTCTTGTTCTAACAATTTATTTCAGTAATATATTACCAATATTATATTAATAGGACAATATGTTGTGTTTACGTAGCAAACGTTGATTGTTATTGTACTGACATTCTTTTGGAAATCAGAACTGTATTTTAGATAAAGATAAATTTCATAGTAATATATGATTCAGATCATATTTTCGCTTATATTCTGAAATTGCTCAACCTTGTTTGCTGAACAATATAGCGTTTTCCCTAGCAAAAATTATTTCCCACCCATCAATACAATCGAGATATCATGCTGAGGCTGACTGAATTTTATCTCCAACCCATTGAAATATCATGCTGAGGCTGCCTGAATTTTATCTCCAACCCATTGAAATATCATGCTGAGGCTGCCTGAATTTTATCTCCAACCCATTGAAATATCATGCTGAGGCTGCCTGAATTTTATCTCCAACCCATTGAAATATCATGCTGAGGCTGCCTGAATTTTATCTCCATCCCATTGAAATATGCTGAGGCTGCCTGAATTTTATCTCCAACCCATCGAGATATCATGCTGAGGCTGACTAAATTTTATACTCCTGCGTAAAATAATTGTCCAGAACTTTTCAATAAATATAACGAACAAACAAAAGAAAATAGGTTGTGAGATACTCTTAAACATGGTCTAATATTTTTGATATTTATAATTTGTCGGCGGGGGGAGGGGCGGTTATACATTTAGCATAAAATTAGTACACAACGTTTGAGTATTAAAGCAATATATCTTCATGTATCTTGGTACAGTGCTATCTCTCTCTCTGGTCTTATATGGTATTCTGGTTCAAGCAATCCCTGGAATTTTTGAAGTCTATGTTTTATTTTTTCCACGCTGTCAGATCGTATGGACGGAGTAGGTCGTTTGTGCTCTCTCGGAGGCTCCAGCAGGGGGTAAAAGGAATAAAATGTGCAAGTCGGTGGCATGTTCTCAAAAGCTGCCAGTTTTACTCGATTTGATAGTTGCCTCATGCTCGCCTTGACACCCCTTTTGCTCACGCTTTTGTTGGACATGTTTTTACACATAGACAACATTAGTGGTTTGGGAGGCGGCAGAGGCGGGAAGAGCATACCCTGTTTTCTTTGGTGTTTTTCATTCAAGCTCTTGTTGTTCACTTTGAGCGAGGAGTATTGTGATGAGACTGGTTCAAGTAGAACAGATTTTATAACTACTGCCTGTTTATGACGGTTCTTCTTTTGCCATTCATCAATATCTGCTTGTGTAGAGGCGATCTGATTAAGGATAACGGATTCCTGATGGCATAACTTAAAATACTCCTCAAGATATGAATTGTACTTCTCTGTGATGCTGCTTCTAAGCGGGGAATTGTTTTCTCTTCTCTTCATTTCTTTGCGCTGTGTTTCCAGACGGCTACCACATTTAAGTCGGCGCTGTATTACTTTATAATGAGCTCTAACGTTGGAATCCAAGAGACATCTCTTAATTTGTAAAATGTCTTCGATACAACACGAGGTTGCCAAGTTGTGGATAGACGAAATTGGCATATTCCGTTCCTCACGGTGGTCGTTTACGGACAATCTATCGAATGTTTTGCTATCTTCATCCTGAACTTGCACGGATATGGCATTATTTGAACTTTGTTGTGGAAATACGCCCTCCGTCTCTGATAGAAAGTGAAATATTTGTGTGAGAACCCCATTGTCTTTCCATGAGCTTCCAGTTACAGAATCCACCATGTCTGGTTTACTTTGAAACTCACCGAATTCTGTGTCCTCGTCAAGATTTTCTGTATCATAAAAATATACGTTCTCCTCAACTTCAAAGCTTGTTCCCTTATCAATTGTTTGCACCAGGCTGCTTTCAATATCCTTCTGAATTTTTATTGTTGGTACCATGTTTTGCGAATCGCATTCTTGGTTTCGCCAATTTATGAAGTCAATTACCTCCATATTTGACTTTGATAAAAGGTTTAGATCCGGTGCCTTGAATCCTCGAAACTCTTTATATCCCACATTTTCAATCCTTTGTGCAGTATCGTCCTTTGGCCAGAATTTCCTACTGCGTTTCTCTTTATTCACACTCAGCCCCAACATGGATTTCTTGAAGAGGCGCTGCATGATATCCCAGGCGATGATGTCCTCTCTATTGTTTTCTTCTGTTGGGTTGAGGCCTGCTGATTTGTTATGACTTCCAGAGACCTTCCATACTATTCACTGGGTCAACTTGATTTGAGTAATACTAAATCAGACTGGCGCTAGAGTTACTCCGAGGGACGCGTAACTTGTGTATTTGTATCCCTCTCTTTCAACGGACGGCCTTAAATAAATAAATAAATAAATAAATAAATAAATAAATAAATAAAGTTGATTTTTATTCAATATGTGTTACACTTAAGTTAACTCTTTTCCTATCGTAAATGACTGATCCTTTGACATAAATTATTTCACGTTGGCCTCTAGTGGCAAATATTCGCGTCAATGCACGATATATTACAGGTACATCGTAAAGGTGGATTCTTGGATCCCACAGAGATTTTGAAGTCAGTATAGGATTCACACTGGCTCAGCGATGTTGAAAAATATGCGGCAGCACTTGTCGAAAACAAGGTCATAATGCGGACATTTAATGTTTTATATTTTGATCCAATTTAATACAAATTATCCAACTTTCAGCTCAGTTTCTTAACATGTTTACTCATCTCGCTATGTTAACCCGAAACAATAATCTATGTTAGTACAATATATCTTGGGGTTAATTTTGATAATTTTAATTTTTTTTAAAAAAACGAAAAGAAAAAAGAAAATAATGGAATTATCATACAGGCTTGTATGTTTAGCATGTTGACCTGAAGAAATAAATGCGTGGAAGTCAAGACAATATCTCATCATTAGTATGCAGCGCGAGAAACAGTTGTCGATGGTTTTGGTGATTTACCTTTTGCGGATTTTTTCCAGTCTGCACCCATAAACCACGAATGACTGGTTTCATCATCTGAAAGGCTGTCTTTACGCCAAATAATAGACGAATATATGCATGAGTTCTTGTTTCAACTCATTTTCAGCAATTCTGAGTTTGACGTTAATCACAATCGTAGTTTCGTTGTTGCGCAGAGTGCCACTTCACAATGGCGTTACGTCATTATTACTGTATAACGGTATAAATCAAGATTGTTTTCTACGAATGAATGTTGACTTTCAGAATAAACATAATACACAAATATTGCAGATTCGATTTAATTAAGATGTATCGCTTGTATATTATTCTAATTTTTCGGTCAAATTATTGTAATATAATCATTTACATTAAGAATAAATAAGTAAAGAAAGAAATACATTAAACTATGGATAGAAGTTTTGTTTAGCTGATGATGGTCACAAGGATCATCATACAGAAAGGTAGTCTAAAGAATTGGGTGATGTTTAACGTAGATATAATTCCTTTTTTTTTTGTCAACTTTGTTATAACTTAATCTGTCTTCCGAATATAGCAGTTAACTTTGCTCCAGTTAATTAAATAATTCCAGTTACTTGCCCCAGTTAATTCGATAATTTGCATGTGTTTTAATTAAGTAGTGAAATATATCTTTATGCAGGTATATCATTAATTATCAATACTTAAATAATTAATATGTGTGCGTGAAGTGATATTTTCTTGCGAGTTTTATTTGGAATTCAAGTTCGTGCAATAGATAAAAATATTATCTAACGCACGGTAGCATGGTGTCAGGCAGTATTTTGCTAGTGTTCACTGCACGGGTAGCATGGTGTCATGTAGTACTTTCTTAGTGTTCACTGCACGGGTAGCATGGTGTCAGACAGTACTTTCTTAGTGTTCACTGCACGGGTAGCAATGTGTCAGGCAGTATTTTCTTAGTGTTCACTACACGGGTAGCATGGTGTCAGGCAGTACTTTGTTAGTGTTCACTGCACGGGTAGCAAAGTGTCAGGCAGTACTTTGTTGGTGTTCACTGCACGGGTAGCATGGTGTCAGGCAGTACTTTGTTAGTGTTCAATGCACGGGTAGCATAGTGTCAGGCAGTACTTTGTTGGTGTTCACTGCACGGGTAGCATGGTGTCAGGCAGTACTTTGTTAGTGTTCACTGAACGGGTAGCATGGTGTCAGGCAGTACTTTGCTAGTGTTCACTGCACGGGTAGCATGGTGTCAGGCAGTACTTTGCTAGTGTTCACTGCACGGGTAGCATGGTGTCAGGCAGTACTTTGCTAGTGTTCACTGCACGGGTAGCATGGTGTCAGGCAGTACTTTGCTAGTGTTTACTGCACGGGTAGCATCGTGTCAGGAGGTACTTTCTTAGTGTTCACTGCAGGGGTAGCATGCTGTCAGGCAGTACTTTGTTGGTGTTCACTGTTCTCCAGAATATACGCAAAAAACTTGGGCATATAACTGGACAGGGGTGATGTCGAAATTTCCTGTTTCTTCCAACAGGACAAATGAAGCATATCACGATTGATTTCCGAAATAGAAATAGGCTGAATGCCGATGGTGTCGACATGACTTCTTTCCCTCCTGCTGTTTGTGTAACGTGTTGAAATTTGCCCAAGCCCTTATCGTAGAGGTAGACCCATCCTCCAACTAATCAAATAACTTGTAGCTGGGTCCTTTAACGGTTATGGAAAGTATCAGAGCGTCAACGCACAAGGAATTAAAAAACCCATAGAGGACAATATCAATGTCAAAGTAGAGGAACTTATAGGAACAGTAAACATTTAAACCATTTAAAAAAAACGACTCCAGAAGAAGAAACAAATTATGAAAACCTAGAGTACTAATAGGTAGGTACAGTCGAGACATGACAACCTTGTGTTCTATGGACTTATGAAGAAGAAAGAAAAAAAACTTATCTAGAATGGGAGGATACCGAGCAGACGATTACGCCAATGAATATGACTAATTTACTTGGGTTGTATGGAGAATGGAGTGATGTGGAATGAACACACACAAAAATCAACTGCGAAACATCGACCAGCCATTGTCAAGTTTTCTAATATACTATGACATGAGAAAATCATAAGATAGAGGGAAATGAAAAAATGATCACGTATTTGCCGATAACCGTGATAACCGATGAGAATATTGCGTTCAGTGACTCATTCACATTTTCGCATAGCAGAGGATTTTCCTCTTTGAGTACGGCGATCAAGGATCAATTTCTTTCATGCTTTGAAACAAGCTATCGATATGGAAAGGAGAGCGCATTTTAAATCAGTTATTTTATATATGTATATGTATCTGATGATGTCACAACAAAAATATAAGAAATCTACAGAGTTCCTTAATAGTATAAATATAGTCAGGGTTCATTTGGTTTAGCTAGAAAATTCGAAGTAAGTATGTTAGCTCTTATTATATATCATCTTCTGATATAACCAGGTTATTAGAAATGTGAAATGAAACTAAAAATCAGTTTATTTTAACTGTATACGTTTATTAGCGTAATAATTAAATGTCAATTAGCAAATATAAAGTCTGGCCGTAAATGTTTATATGTGCGTAAAACTGTCTAGTTTTTAAATATTTTCCTAATATCCATGGTAAATGGTGGGCCAAGTTAAAACCTCTTTAGTGTTTGTTAATAAGCATGTTGGTGGCCGTAGGGGCACATTTTAATGTTTGAATGATAAACTGTGTTGATGGTCTTGTGGGGGTTTAGTCGACTTTCTTCTACAAACTATTTTATTTTTAAGTCACCCCTCCCCCAGCCCAACCATTCATCAATACAATTTTGATTGTCTTATACAGTGCTAAAAATTGTATCCGGTTAAGTTCATATGCAGTCAAGAAATCGATTGTGAATTGCTGATGTGCAAATGGAATATTTAATTCTAAAATTGCTCCAGAATCCATTTTTGTTGTTGGATTTTAATCAACTTCTTCAAAACATCAATTATGCCGATATAATTGTGAGAGCAGATTTAACTAGTTAAGATTGTGTGATAATTGGATGGAGAAAAAATTATCTCCTCGCATCAGTTTTGTAAATGTATGAATGATTTAGTTATCTTCAAATATCACACTTTCTAAGACTGAAACTTTCGATCTGATGAACTTGCATGCGTTCTTCGTGCTAACATAATCTTCCTCCGATACAACACAAAGCTTCAAATAGTCGTCAGATAGGACACAGTCTAAGGGAAACAACACTTTTATGTGTCGGAAACAGTCAGTAGAAGAGTTTTTCCCTTGAACTATAGATTTACCAATAACTGAAGTAAACATTATGTACGAGAATTCTAAGTGATAAAGTCATTTTCTGCCCAAGATTGAATATTATATGCTGTTTTTTTTTTTTTTGGTTTAACGCCATGTTTCAGCACAATATAGGCTATATATGGTGGTCAGTATTATTGGTGGAGGAAGAACCCGGACAAACCCCGGAAAGAACCACCTACCCACGAGAAGCTACTGGCAAGCTTACTCACATAACTACATTTGCCGAATCTTAGACTCGAACCCATGCAGACAGAGGTGATGGCAGTGGTCCGTAACGGACAGCGCTTTAGACCACTCGGTCACTTGGGGTCCCAGAATAGTATATGAATAAAGAGTATATTCCTAATAGTATCCCCCATTTTCATAGTCAGTAAATAATAAACTAAGTATGAATTAATTGTAACAAATTACTCTTTAGATGTGACATTTAATTGTTACTCTTAATAATGCATGGCGCAGTTAATAGTCATAGATGTTGCTGTATATATATATATATATATATATATATATATATATATATATATATATATATATATGTGTGTGTGTGTGTGTGTGTGTGTGTGTGTGTGTGTGTGTGTACTTTTATGTTTAAAATGTCTTCTTTTTAACTTTATATTTTAATTTAGAGGTATGGACTTTGTAATCTGAATTAAAGAATTATTATTATTATTATTATTATTATTATTATTATTATTATTATTATTATTATTATTAAATCATGCCGTACAAGAAAATTACCCAAATGTCAAACCTGATATAATGTTCGCATTTCTTCCACCGTGACTTATTTTTGCGACTCTAGGTGATTGATGAATATTCAGTTTATTGCTGTATATTTTATTTGAAATTTGCATCTTGATTCAGTATTTAAGAGCTTAGCTCTGATCCCACCACCACCACCACCATTTAACTCTTCTTCAATAAACGCAATTGGCTCTGATCACACGGTTTTGTTCTGACCAATGGAAATCTTCCCTACATTTATCATCTGATGCAATTGCAATTATTAATTAATTAATTATTTACTTAAGAGTTAAATGTTGTTTTTCTGAGTCTATCGTGGCATGAACTGCCAGTTGCCGAATCACACAGCAACATCGCCCGTCAATTGATAGAGGCTGAAACAACTATATCAAGACAGGGATGTTACAATAGTCACTGCAATAGTCACTACAATAGGTATGGCAATAGGAATAACAATATAAACTATTGCTCCCTCTATAGCAAATTCACCAAACGGTTTAGTATCAGGTGGAGGAACAAGTGGCAGCAGCGTTCTATCGGGGTGTGGGGATGTGTTGGCATATAACTCTTTTTTAAAAAAAAATTAAAGACGGCTTTAAATATATCTGGAATTCGGAGATCAACTTATCTTATTATCCCCCCCCCCCCCCAAAAAAAAAAAAAAAGCAGAAGTATTGTTGGTACTTATTGGTAGTGTTATGTGTATGTTGGTAGTTTTGAAGTGCTGAAGAGATTGAGTTTGATTATTTGCTGAACAACCTATTGTACTTATTGTAATATTGGCGTGTTTACTATTTACAATTTTGACTAGAAGTGTAAGCATAATAATAATAATAATAATAATAATAATAATAATAATAATAATAATAATATAATGAGGACTTTGTATAGCACCTAATCTTTAGAAGCTCTAAGCGCTTTACAACATTTATAATGATCTGACTACGCTACAGAAAAACAAAAAATAAAATCCATGAAATTGGAAAACATAAAAGCATGCTGAAAACATATAAGATACAACACATTATTAGGTCTCTAAGTTTGTTCCTGCAGTCGAAAAAGGTGAGTTTTAAGAGCACTCTTAAAAGGGACCACTGTGTCTTTGTGTCTAATTTCAATGGACAATTCTTTCCACATCGCCGGGCCCTTGTATGCAAAAGAGCTTAGTCCATATGTCAGAAGAGGAGCGTAAGGATCTTGCTGGTGTATACACATGGGTGAGGCCGGATAGGTATGTTTTGCTGGAATCTATCAGTGAAACCTAGCACAGAGAACAAATTTTGTGAGCAGAGTTAAAAGCTATTAATCTATTTCAAAAGTAAACAATAGAAAGGTCATACATCCAATAATAATAATTTAAGAAATAATTGTTTAGTTTTTGTTTAATACATATTGCTTTTTGGACGTTGATAAATTGTTGCGTATCCTTTGACTATCCCAGAAAACCAATCTTGCCCTGCACATGGGTCAAAGGAACAGCTATATTTGCAGAAATGTCGTCACAGAACGCAAAGGAGTTTCGGGTTTACATAATGTTAATCATCCTTTTCCACATAATTTTTTAATCCCTTTTCATGTCCTCGAGAATGTTCTGTCGTACTGTCATAGATTGTTTATCAGTCCTGAGAATATCGTTCATTGCTACCTCGTTGCCTAGGGTAAATTTTCATGTAGTTCCCTTATGTAGGAAGAAGAGTTATCAACGTATATTATTTTAAAGCTAAGCTCACGAAAAAACCAGGAAACAATGTTGTGAATTGTTCTCATCAAGATATGGGAATATATCAGGATGATTGGACATCTGATGATGATTTACAAAGTTAGTATATACCATAATTGTCAAATAGAGATAACTCTCGTTTGTAACACATTGTCTATATATCCTTTTGCGTCAAGTTACTTGGAAACCAAATAGACTGAGTCATATGTTTGATCTTCATTCTTCTATGCTTGATACAAAATGAAATCGTGCCTAATGATTTCATTCTGAGTGAAATACTTCCACGTTATTGTTTTAGGATACTGCCTAATCTAACCACTAAAACTATTTTTTGTGTGAGTAGGATAAGATATAATCGTTGTTCTACTTTTCCAACAATCCTTAAATTTCCTGTTTTCCAATATGAAATGGATCTTATTTGGTTTTATATCGCCAAAGTTTTATATAAAAGCATAATATATTTCATCTCCGTTTTTCTTTTCCACTTTTTGGACCAGGCATGATTCTAGAAATTATACCTCAGTGTCAAAATGTGTTTGAATCCATTATATTTTTCATATGCTTGTCTATCAGTAGTATCTGATTGCCACTATTCATCCAGGTTACTAATGTAATCTCGCTTGTAGTGAAATATTTTTCTCGCCTGCTTGTGCAATGTACAAGTAGTTTATTCAGTTATCCATTCTTTAAACTGGTTTTCAGCGTACTTGGGATGAATAATTATGAAGATAAGCCAATTCATTCTATTAGATGCTGGCTTGCCTATTTGATCGTGGGAGTCAAAATTACAGTCATATAAAATTAAGATAAGGGTGTGTTTATAAGTTTTGCATGTGCTTCATTTTCCAAATCATGTCAAAACTGAGTAGAATCTGATTAAAATCAGATCTCTATTGTCCTACGTGAAGATCTGAGGATGACCACTTAAGGGTCATGTTCTGGTGATCTTTGAATTAGCCAATGGAAATGAAGATTTCAAAAAATCTGAAAGTAAAACAAATCATTTGGTACACATTCATGCTCTTCATCCACACTGCTCAGTCTCCAAATACAAAGATAAAAAACTTGATCTAACTGGTTGAAACAAATAACAATTATGGTAATGACAAAGGTTACCAGGACATGACCCCTAAGCGGTTGCTGTCAGATCTTCATGTATAATAGTGGAGATCTGATTTTGATTAGATTTAACTTAGTATCCACTGGATCACTGGATTATGAAAAGTCGAGGTCATTTAACGAAATATAATTTCAAATGGCCTCTGTAAATGATGATAATTATTCTGTATGCTGATTTTTTTTTTAAAAATATGTGTGCAGTAATGAACAAATTGAATGTAGTCTGAAATTTTACATTTGTAACGAGTGTTATTTTAGGCGTACCTGGTAAAGTTAACAAAACGTGGCATCTCATGGTATGGAACGGACAGACGGTCAGTAGCATACGACAGTTCAGTCAGTCGAAAAGATTTTGGAGGGTAAAAAAAGAATTATCTGAGATTACTGAAATATAGCGTTCAGCAATTCAGAAATATTTGAACAGATTACACAAAAAGGCTCCATACAAAACGAGAAACAAGTCGAGTAACAAAACACCACTAACAAAAAGGGTTAACATATAATTTCTCGTCCTGCTCGTCGCAATGTTTGACAATCTGAGACAGTCCTGCCAGGCTCCGACTGTGGCTGTTAACGAGACTTTTGGCGTTAATGTTTACAAAAACACTGTCAGAGGAAGAGCTTGGGATATGGGAGATGAATTGAAAGGAAGCCAGCTATGAGTTCTGAAGAGAATGGTGCACCATATAGTTTATCTTGTAAAGCGAGGCCAACTGAACAGTTGAAAACTGGCACTTAATACTAATTTGTAGCGATCAAAACTGAAAATTAGTTTTGCTCTTTCCTTTTTATTTTATTTTTGGTACTAAGATCGAAATAATGGCTGCTAGAGTATTTGTATTTTGGTCCGTACAGATGGAGCTGTTGCTCTTTTCTGAAGATGGGTGGGTGGGTCCCTCAACGTAGTGATACGTGAGAGTGGAGGAGCAAGCTTTTGAAATAGTGTCAGGGCCAACATCCACATTAATCCGGTATTATGTATATAGTTTACACTATCCATTTAAGCATATTTCAACAATGTTTTTGAGGTGTATTGACAACATTATTGCGAATCTGACCCCAGTTGAGGTCAATATTGTCCTGGACAAAACCTGTATCACCATCTTTCATGAACATATATATATATATATATATATATATATATATATATATATATATATATATATATATATATATATATATATATATATATATATATATATATATATATATATAAATCTAAATGGGAAATTATCCTTATAGAAGGTTTATTTTCTGCCCCCTCCCCCCCCCGTTGCTAGGAGGATAAAACACGAGGTCCCTAACTAGTCATACATGTAAAACGTATCACATGTTATTTTATTTTTTTAGGGCAGTAAAGCCCTTGATGCACAAAATATAAATATCAGCGTCGAGGTTTTACATGTTGGATTAACTCCTTAACCTGACGATCCAAAAATAATGAACCTCCTTATATCTGTGAATATGTATATCACATACTTCAATGCTGGTTTGAAAAAGGTACACGAAATTAAATCTAGCACTACGTCATCTTATTCGTGTTCTTCTTTACATTTTGACTCAGTACTAAAAAATCTAAGCTATTCTTTATGAATGCGTACTTGGAATGGTTTCAGTGTACGAAAAAATTAAACACGACAGTCACCTTAATCGAACATTGTACACTATCAACTAACTTCCGTTCTGATTTCTGTTCTCTCAGTCACTGGTAACTGTCAGAAACTTATTATTTTTTACGAAAGGGAGGTAACCCACTGTGAAAGTTATGCCGAACATCTTCGTGCTGCCCAACTGAGCTGTAGAGAAAGAATTAAAGGTATGATAAGATACAGCATCGTTATTTAACATCTATACGATGGTTGCATAAAATGCTGCCTTGAAGTATTTATTTACCGATACGACATTAACAAGTAAGTACGGATGTGTACACGAAACTTGCAGGTACCAAGTTCAATGATTCGTGCCGAATGCTGGCTGATTCGGACCATAGCTGATTCGGCCCAAATTACGGGCTGATTCGGACCAGATGACGGGCTGATGTGAACTATTATAAGAAACACCATGTAACACACACATTATTCAGTTTTGTAGTTATTACTGTTTTTGCAGACATACTAAGAGCATATAAAAAGTTGATATTCGGCTTTTATGGACCATGTTAGTTCTCCATGGCTATTGAAACATTGTGCCATCATTTATGGACCATGTTAGTTCTCCATGGCCATATTATGTAAATAAAATTAATTTAAATAATAATACGATTCTTCTTATCTTTGCGCTTGTACAGTATTTGGTATACACTATCAATAGTAATGTGCATAGTGTTACATTATTCATAATAAACGAAGCTAATGAAAATCACTTACAGTGCTTGTTGTTATAGTAAATATGATTTCTTTAGGATAAAGAACTATTCCACATAAATCTTGCTTTTAAAAAAGGCATTAACATATTCAGACTCATACCAGTATACGTAGACGAAAACAAATCATCTGCATTACATTTTTAGATAATCATATCTTTCGTCAGATTTTGGACTATCTAGAATCTCTGAATTACGTTGCATCAACTTCCCTTTGAAAATGACTACTTGACATGGGTTCAAATGTTTACTTTCTCCGGACAGCGTTGCGATGCCCCGGACAAATCTAAAATGCTGGCCTTTCATGTTTAACACTGACATGGGGGGGGGGGGGGGGGAGAAGAAAGGTCAAAGTGACCCTTCACAAAGACTTTTCTGGCTTAAATATGATAAAATTTTAATGCTCAATGCGTTCAACTTTAAGGGTCAGTACTTATTCAAAATTCGACACTTTACAGATAGATTATGAATTCAGAAATCATTAACAAATGATGCTTAAAACAAATATTATTAAAATATAATTCGTCTTACGAGGTCCACAAAATTAGAAGAATATAAACGTATGATATTGACGTGTGATATTTTATCGAACTAAATCAAAATTTGTACAGCACTTCACTTTCTCCTTTAAGATATAAGTTTTATATAGTGCTATTAGTATATAGCAAAATAGACA
The DNA here is from genome assembly GCA_029339505.1 of Unio delphinus. NCBI lineage: Eukaryota > Metazoa > Mollusca > Bivalvia > Unionida > Unionidae > Unio > Unio delphinus. The sequence goes on from JAQISU010000236.1 coordinate 7,431,891, forward strand.
ATATAAACAAAATCATCATACATCTAGCAAAGGCATAACCCTACCATATTGTAAACTCAGATCAATATGTATGAATACATGTTGCTGCGATTTTTGTCCCCAACAATATGCATACAATTTAATGATTGATTCCTTAAATGGAAGTTAATGATTCCTTAAATGCATATTTGAACTGCTTAACGTACCTGGGAAATAATGTGAAATATCGTTTCTTAAACAAAAGTGACACATTTAAATCTCAGACGAAACCTATTGATATTTCACATGGTCCGAATCAGCCAAATATCTGGTCTGAATCAGCCAGAAATCTGGTCCAAATCAGCCCGTAATTTGGTTCGAATCAGCTTGGACCGAATCAGCCATGGTCCGAATCAGCCTGTTATCTTCGTGCCTTTCTGACGATCCGAAATACCAAATTTCACAAGTTCCGGTTAGATTTGAAAACCCAACCACGTCTATGTAGACTTTATGGGATTGCAAACTTTAAGAAAGATTTACTTACCTCCGAAATTTAAGACCTTTACAATTTCTACAACTTGCAAAACTATGCAACCCTGAAAAGAAGATTTGACAAAATTAGTGTTCCAATAAGCATCGGCAGTTTTCGGCTTTGCATAAACACACACTTTTGAAAGAACTTAAAAGATTATTTCAAATGAATTCATGACATATAGGTGCAATCTTTTAATCAGTCTCCGCAGACAGCACTCCCCCCCTCCCTTCACAGCCTTGATCTACATTATACAACCACAGGAGTCTAACGTTTTATCAATAAAATACGATTAAATCTCTGAGAACACGAAATCATCGTACCGGTGCTATAAATTATAGTACCGATAAGGTGATTTCGTATTTTCAGAGATTTCATCGTACTTTATTGATAAAACGTCAGACTTCTTTGATACAACTTTTGTTCTTAAAATTTTGAGCAGGCTTCTTCAGAAGATAATGAGAAGGTTGTATGTGTACTGTAATTGTTTTCTTGCATAATGTTATTTTGACAAAATTTAGTGAAACAGTAAACATACTTTCACCAAGCAAAACGCAATTTTTTAAATAAAAAACCTTTGTTTACTTAATGTCAGAAATCAGTGAAAGACTGAACATTTGATCAGTTGAGAATTAATAAATTACTATGCCAAACAATGTTGACCTGGAGAAATAATAAATGACTGCCAAACAATTTTGACCTGGAGAAGTGATAAATTACTATGCCAAACAATTTTGACCTGGAGAAATGATAAATTACTATGCCAAACAAGGTTGACCTGGAGAATTAATAAATTACTATGCCAAGGAATGTTGGCCTGGAGAAATAATAAATGACTGCCAAACAAGGTTGACCTGGAGAATTGATAAATTACTATGCCAAGCAATTTTGACCTAGATAATTGATAAATGACTATGCCAAATAATGTTGACCTAGAGACTTGATAAATTACTATGCTAAACAATGTTGACCTAGACAATTGATTTACTATGCCAAACAATGTTGACCTAGATAATTGATAAATTACTATGCCAAGCAGTGTTGACCTGGAGAATTGATAAATTACTTTGCCAAACAATTTTGACCTTGAGATTTGATAAATTGCTATGCCAAACAATGTTGACCTAGATAATTTATAAATTAATATGCCAAATAATGTTTACCTAGATAATTGATAAATTACTATGCCAATAATGTTGACCTAGATAACTGATAAATTACTATGCCAAGTAATGTTGATCTAGATAATTGATAAATTACTATGCCAAACAATGTTGACCTACATAATTGAATAATTACAATGTCAAATACTGTTGACCTGGATAATTGATAAATTACTATGCCAAATAATGTTGACTTGGAGAATTGATAAATTACTATGCCAAATATTGTTGACCTAGACAATTGATAAATTACTTTGCCAAACAATGTTGACCTAGATAATTGATACATTTCTATGCCAAATTGTTATTGGAAATTACCGTAGGTAACAAATTCCAAGAACGTTATAAAATATATAAAATACTTTTAGAATGCCTTCTTTTTGCCACTGTTTTACTTTAGTTACCTCTGTGTGTGTGTGTGTGTGTGTGTGTGTGTCTATACCTTACGCTTTTCTTCTGATAATCGTATACTCATTGTTCCTAAGGTGAAAACAATGTGATATGGACAACGTTTGTTTGTTTGCACACCAGGGCCCAGCGACGTGGAATGAATTGCCCATTGAAATTAGATACAAAGACACAGTGGTCCCTTTTAAGAGTGCTCTTAAGACTCACCTATTTTGACTGCAGGGACAAACTTAGCGACCTAATCATGTTTTGTATCCTATATGTTTTCAGCATGTTTTATGTTTTCCAATTTCATTGTTTTTGTCATTTGTTGTTCTGTAGTGTAGTCATCTCATTATTGATGGTGTAAAGCACTTAGAGCTTTGAAAGATTAGGTGCTATACAAAGTCCTGATTATTATTATTATTATTATTATTATATATATATATATATATGTATATATATATATATATATATATGTATGTATGTATATATATATATATATATATATATATATATATATATATATATATATATATATATATATATATATATATAGATAGAGAGAGAGAGAGAGAGAGAGAGAGAGAGACAGACAGACAGAGACAGAGAGAGAGAGAGAGAAATATGTATATATAGATTGTTTTTGTTTTCCTATTTGTGTGCAGTAAGTTTTATCTCTAGCACATTTTGTCAATTTTTGGTCCATATTGGCTACCATATTAGATAATACACTTCATAATTAAGGCCATTACTGTATTAGAATTCTTCTTGAACTCACTATATCATCATTGGTTTGCCAAAATACAGTCTCATGATTGTTAAAAAGAATCTCTCATTGTAGATACATTCTATAATAATTGAGAAGATAATTGAGAGGCCTTGCATCTGATTGAGGATGTTATTTCACTGGATCGGGACCCTGAGTGGCCAAGTGGTCTAAAGCTCTCTGTTACGGATCACTGCCATCTCACCTCTGTTTGGGTGGGTTCATGTCTCAGATTCGGCCAATGTGTGTGTGAGAAAGCTTGCCAGTAGCTTCTCGTAGGTCGGTGTTTTTTTCTGGGGTTTTCCTCGGGTTCTTCCTCCACCATTAATACTGGCTAGCATGTATAGCCTATCATGTGCTGAAAAATACCATTAAACCCTACAACAAGAAGAACAACAACCTCACTGGATCTAGAGACTATGTGTCTAATGCAATTTCAGTAACACTAAGTAAATTGGCTTAAATCACCAAGATCCATGATTTCTTTAATGTTAAGCAAAGAGACTGCATATTAATTTCCCTTGGTCTTCAAAAGTAGATTTTGTAGTCACATGGGTAAAATCAACATGATGTTAAGTTTGTGAGATTGTGTTCCTATAGTTTTTTATAGTTTTATATTGCCTTCGTAAAAGTACCACTATTAAGTTATGTAATCAGTTGAGTGACATCATGCCATGTTGGGCCTCTTATAAAGAAATTAGAGCGAATCACACAATCCCTTGACCATTAGTAAACCCTGATTCTTTTCAGATCTTGTAATATCAAGCATGACAACTGAAGGAAAGTTCCAGTTTGCCATTGATCGAGGAGGAACATTCGCAGACATATGGGCTCGCTGTCCTGGTGGAAAAGTCATAATTCTGAAGCTACTTTCAGTTGACCCAAATAATTATGAAGATGCTCCTAGAGAGGGTATAAGGAGAATTCTAGAACAGGTGCAATAGATACGGAAGTCACATGCAGTTAATTTGTAATTGCCGAGTTGTGTTGACAATGGTATTCATTTATTCACAGATTAGTAATTTTTACAGCCCATGAAGCCATATTACTCTATAAATTTTAAAATTAAATCCAGCATTAAAAAAGATATATGTATGGGCGTGACAAGGTTTTTGTCTTCCAAAATTGTAGATAAATTGTAGTGTCTTTCGTTATACTAAATCTGTCGAATTTGAGTTGATAGAACTTTGAACTTTTAATCTTTGGTGTAGTATCTCTAATAAAATTGAAATTTGGAATTTTCTTGCAACCTAATTTTCAGTAAAATACATAATTTTATTATACCTGTGCCACTGAATGTCATGGCAGTGTTACAGTCATAAAAACTGGAGATGTATATGTACCATGACCTGGAGATTTGCAATTAGTTGTCAAGGATTTGAGTCAGTTGTCATGCTTTTGGTTGAGTAAGACACTTAAGTGCACCTACTTATTGTAATCAAGCTGTGAATGGGTACCAGCATTTGATGGCAGTTAACCTGTTATGGACTGGGATTCTATTCAGAAAGATGATGTACAAAAATGCCTATTACCAGGCCAAATGATGGTGTCGATTTAGAAAGAAAACAGTTACATGGTTCTCAAGTATAATATGTTATTTTATTTTTTTTGCATTCAAGACAGTTCAAACACATATCATTGTTAGTCACCAATGCCATGGGGCTTCCATACTAGAAATAAAATTTACCATGATTGGGTAACCATTACATTAAAGACTTTGTTACTTTGTACATTTGAGATGACATTTTTTCCTCCCTGTACACTACTTTGGGAATAAATACAGCTGCATTTTTGCTGAAGATTTTGTCTTCTTTCCAAGCCAATAAAAATCAGTGAGACATTTCTGTCAGCCAATGAAATTGATCACATGATTTTTTTGTCTATGTGTTATGTCAGTTCATCTGGCCAGTTGGGCTGTGCTAAGTAAAGTCGGTCAAAAATTAATGGTAATCTTCTTTTATCTTTATTTTTGGGGTATTTTTGGTGTGACGTATTTACATCATTCAGGCAACTTTCTGGTGACAAAGACAAAAATAAGGGTCATTGGTGTTGAGGTGCATCCTAAAATTAACACTGTACATATTAAAACAAAAGTAACACTGTACATATTAAAACAAAAGTAACACTGTACATATTAAAACAAAAGTAACACTGTACATATTAAAACAAAAGTAACACTGTACATATTAAAACAAAAGTAACACTGTACATATTAAAACAAAAGTAACACTGTACATATTAAAACAAAAGTAACACTGTACATATTAAAACATGCTCAAGCTGGTAAGACAATATGTAGGCAACTGTCACTGCCAAATGGCTAACTCAGTTGAATGAGAGGAATTTGAAAGACTTGACCAAAGTCGCAGATTCCTTCAGTATTGCTACCACCACCATTGATATTGTTCTGAATTTCTGAAGACAGATAGCTTGTCCATTCAGAAGACAAGCCAGCAGTCCAAGCCAGCCTTGTCACCACCCTCATGGCTGCAAACAGGATATATTTTCACAGCACTGTGTATTAGGCCACTACCAACATGGTTCATTGGCCCATCTTGACCTGTACAGTAGTAGATATACCTTTAACACCCCAGTAAAGGCTATAGTATTCTTTTCCAGGATAGCCAATGCTGGACTTGGAAGCCAATGCAAACTGGCTTCAGAATATACATTGTATTAGTTTTGACCCATCCTTGATCCATTTCTTTGATTTCCAAGTTGAGGAATCTATGTTTTTGGTATACCCATCTTTGCAACAGATGGCACACAATATCTGGATGTGATTGTTCAAGCACGAGCTCAGTATGAAATGACTTGTTTAAAGAAGACTATTAAAATCAACACTACCAGCAAGAGACAGGTCCATCACACGGCCCCAAGTGACTGAGTGGTCTAAAGCGCTCTCCGCTACAGATCATTGCCATCTCACCTCTGCATGGGTTTAAGTCTCAGATTTGGCCACTGTGGGTATATGAGCAAGCTTTCCAGTAGCTTCTCATGGGACAGTGGTTCTTTCCAAGAGTTTTCCTGGGTTCTTCCTCCACCATTAATACTGGCCACCATTTATAGCCTATTGTGTGCTGAAAAATGGTACCTTGCCATCTATCTTGACACATTGTAAATTTTGGCAGAAAGCATATTCTTACAATATGATAACCATGCAAAAAGTTGCCACCATTTATAGCCTTATAACAACAACAGGTCTATCACTGGTTCTGGCTCCATCATCTCCACTACTTGCTCCATTTCCAGATGCTCATTGCCAGTCCTAGACAGTCAGCAATGAATGCCTAGAGATAACCATGACCCAACATAGTGGTACTTTCCAGCTTTGTTCACCATCACACACAACCAGCTTCACCTTCTCAATCATTGCACATGCGGCAGTATCATCCCACTCTTCCTTGTTTAAAGATTTGATCAGATGATGTCTAGAGAAGACTCGGCCTTTTGCACATTGATCCAAAATGTTGTCTGGCTTCTGCCTCCAATTTTTTTGGCAGGCTTCATCTACTCTATCCATGACCACTTATAAAGTTCTTACATCCATCTGTTAGTCAAGAAAAACCAGCTATCATTGAAACAAATATGACGGGTTGATCAGGTCACTGTTATTCTACATTGTTTTGAAAAGAGGCTTTAGGATCCAAATGCCAGCAGGCCTTTCTATTTGGCATCAGTGACTCCCATTAGATTTCAGACTTGCTTTTGACAAGACACCCATGCAGGTTTTCCATACTGAAGTCCCAGCTTTTGACATATGTTGCAGGTCTGAGGAATATCAGAATCTTCCTTCGTACATTTGGACTTGAAGTCCTTCCATGACATGCAGCAACTTATTTAAAGTGTTGAAACTACTGGATTCATGCCCAGCTTAGTTGCAAAAGGCATTTTGTAAAATTGTAAGCTGATGGTAATGTTTCCAATAATCTCTTCCAATCTTCTCTTACATGGTTTGATAAAAAATGTCAGGAATCAGGCTGCAAAGGGGATAAATGTCTTGCAGGTACAATAACATAGAGCTCAGCCTTTATTTCTGAGGTCAGAGAAACTGGAGGGCCCCTTTCACATGGTCACTCCAAAAAGAGAAATTGTCCTTCGAGTCCTTTTATGCAGCAAGAACTCATTTTACAAAGGTTACTGATGGCATGACATGGGGAGACAAGCATCAGTTTCAGTCCAGTTTCTTTCTCCTTGTCACAGAAAATGATGTACAGCCTTGCTGCCTGTTTAAACATTCAGGTGGGGAAAGACTCCAGTACATTGCCAAGGAATGGGAGAGAGTCCGCTCTGATAACCAGTGTGCCTCATAAATCACATTTGAGGGTCTTTGAATCATATTCTTTCCCTCTCCATCATTGTACAGGGTTCCTTATCTTATGGATGTCCCATGAGATTGGTACAAAAGACATGATTGCGGCAAGAAATACAATCTCTTCATACAAAGTCTGAGGTCTCGCTAGAATTTTAAAACTAGGAGTTCAGGACTCATATTTTGGGGTAAATAGGAGTCCCACTAGCAAAAGTTGCAGTCCCCTACCAGAAGCAAATTGGGCACAACTGAAATGGCTGTATTTCCAGATGAGTAGAAACAGTGGTTGCCATAGAGTTTATCTTAATAACTTCTTTACAGCACTGGCATGAAACCTTTGTCTGTCCATTAGAGTTAGAGTTAATTATATCAGGCCAACAAAAGATCTTATTCCATGCACTAAGTAAGGCATCACACAAAGTGTTCCACATGAAATTTCAGTTTTAGCAACTTTTAGGACTCTGTTGAATTTCATTAAAATCTTTGTCAATTTGCCATTTAACCCCAAAATTCTTATCCAAATTTGCAAACAGCATTTTTTTAAACTATCAGTATGTCTTGATTTTGAGGTCACATGCACTACTTATTTGGCTACACTTGGAAACGAACACAATAATGAAAGCTAAAGTTGTTCATTTGATGTACTCTTATACACAAGTACTTCAATGGGTCAGTCTGCCCCTGAAATCAGTCATTGTAAGTATCAGCACATTTTCTCACCACTCTGCAACTAGTCAAGTCTTTGAACTTGCCACCAAGCTTTTTGGATCATGTTCTTCAGATGTATTTTTATGACAACATGTACATCTGGGAGTACTTCAGCCACTGAATTTTCTGATTGTAAATATCAGCACAGCTAAAATGATCAATTGATCAACACCTTTTCCCACTCAACAGGAGGTGGTTGAAGCAGGTCTAGCAAGCCCTTGAATTTGCCATCCAGCAATATGGTGCATACAGAGGACTTCTGTATGAGTGATTTTCTGCATCCCAGATAAAAAAAATATGCATGCTTACCTAAGTGTTGCTGAGACCTCTGAAAGTGGATAGTGGAGATTGTTTACCGTGCAAACTCTTTAGGTGGGATTTTACTCCAGACTTTACCAAGTTTCCATCAGATCATACCATAGATATACACCTAGCAACAAATTCAGTTCCATCCCTAGAAGGGCATGCACATTTGCGCTGCAGAAGTAAATTTCAATTGAGCGAATTTGGTTCCAGTCCATCTATCCTATGAGAGACCACTCTAGTCTGACATTAGCTGTGGTCTTCAGATATTCTTTTGACATTTATGTTACTCAGACAAGTCAAAAGACACAAAGAACATCATTTTTAGCTTGGGAGTTGGGGTGGGTGGTTGAGCTGGATTTGAGAGATAGTGTATGTACTAGCATTATTATTGGGTTAGCATTATCAAAAAAGAATATTTTTTTCTAAAAACTGGTATTCCTAATTTTTTCTAATAGTTAAAAAGATTATATAAAATTTTTAGTAAAGCAAAGTTAGCTGAGTATCTTTTACATTGTATATTTATCTTTTGCAGGAACTGGGACATCCCATTTCACAAGACCAGAAACTGGATGGCACCTGTATTGAGTGGATCAGGATGGGAACAACAGTGGCAACCAATGCACTACTAGAGAGGAAGGGCACACGCATGGCTCTGCTAATAACCAAGGGCTTTAAGGATCTTCTTCACATTGGCAACCAGGCCAGACCTAGCATATTCGATCTTGTAAGCTAAACCAGATGGGCTTTTGTGGGGTTTTCTAGTAGTGTCTCAGCAAGTATTTGACACTGTGGAGGGAAGCCAGAAAAATGTAGCACATTGTAGATGAGGCCTCAACTCTTCCACATCCAAAATGAGTAATCTATTATCAGAAGTGTTAGCCAGTAACGATAATTATGTTAAATGCAAACTACATGATCAGATGTGTTTAAAAAATATGAAATTACATTATAATTAGACAAGAATTAAAATATGGCGAAATAAATTAAACTTTGAAAGTATGTTTCACAAATTTTAATTGAATTCATGTACTGTTGCATACCTCCTGAGGGTTGAATCATACCCAGAGTGCATATCTTGCCAGTGTCTGCAGACAATGGAACACAATTTTGTCAAATGTATCAAATTCCACCCTTTGAGGTGGAATTCCTTTTCATGGGAATTTGATATTGGAACTTTATAATGATGTACCACCCAAGAAAGGTTTATATTACAGATTTTGACCATTTACTTTAAGGATCTTATATTTTTACCTTTATTTTTATAATTATATTTAATAGAATTAACATTTGTATCCTTTATATTTTATCTTGAAGTACTTCATGTTTACCTTTATTTGGAAGGGCATATCTTCCAAAAGGTTTTATTCAGTTTTTCAGTTGTACTTTTTTAAACTTTCCATTTAGTTAGCATCATGTAGCCATTTTTGTGTTAAGGTGCCGTTGAATACATTTACATATTTCGGGAATACGTAGCTAACTCTATGTTTGTCTGTCGGTGTGTACATGTAGTCTGAGGTGCTCGATCACAGACACATTGTGCCACTTTCTGCATGGATTTAAGTCTCAACTTGGCTAACATTGGCATGTGAGAAATTGTCAGTAACTTCCGGTGGATCAGTGATTTTTGTTCATTAATCCTGGGTTTTTCCTCCACTAGATGAAATAGCTGCCATGTATATGCTATCATGTGCTGAAAGATGGCGTTAAAACCCATAAAATCCATCCACCCCCAACACTCCATAATCATTAAGTATAGGGAGTACTTTACCATGGATAACTAGTATAGGAAATATAAAAATTGAGAGTACTGGAACATGTAGTACTAGTTTTAAGAAATATAAACATTGAGAGTATGTACTGGATGATAGAGTAATAATATAAGTAATGTAAAAATTTAGGAGTACTGGATCAGGGTGCCCTAAAAACTACATAACATTGAGAGTATATACTGGATGATAGAGTAATAATATATGTAATGTAAAAATTTAAGAGTACTGGATCAGGGTGCCCTAAAAACTACATAACATTGAGAGTACTGCAGCATAGTGATGTGTAATTATGTACTGCATTCAGATGTCATGTGTTCATTTCTTGACCTTGGTTCTTTGCTTTTGATGGACAACACCAGCTTTCTGTTTGATGATCAATATATCTTCTCTGTGCAGGAGATCCAGTGCCCAGAACAGCTGTATGAGGAGGTTGTGGAGGTGGATGAGAGAGTGGTACTCCACCAAGAATGCAGTGAGCTGAAGCACAAGGGGCCACTCCATGAGGGTACCACTAAAGAAAAGGTATACACACGGAATCCTTGCTGTGACATTCTTTATTATAAAATGAATTTAAATATCAAATGGTAATGAAATGGCTTCCAATATTTTGCTTTATTACCTGTTCTGATTCCACCAATAATCAAAATATCAGTAACACTAAAAATGTGTTTATAGAAATAACAAGGTATGATAAATCTATAACTTAGAGCTTACAAATTATAATTCATGTCTTTTTTTTTTTGGTAAATATTTATACACTAGCAAATTATGTCTGCTTTCAGTACATTTTAACTCTGGTTTTTCAATTTTAACTTAAGTCACTGTGACCAAATATTTTAGTAAAAACACATACCATTTGTTTTATATTTTTGTTAATCCACATTGACCAATCTTAAGACTTTGTTAATCCACATTGACCAATCTTAAGACTTTGTTAATCCACATTGACCAATCTTAAGACTTATTTTGTATTATGGAGTTGTCCATCATTCTGAATCCATGATCTGAAAAGTGAAGGTTCTGGAGGTTAGCTCTGTAACCATGGAATGTGACTTTAGTCAATTATATATCATGACCAGACAGTGTGGCATGTAACATAGCATGCCTGCCCATCCCTCAAGGTCAAGATTACAACAAAGGAAGTCATAAATCATGAACTTTATTTCATGTAATTGTGTAATTTTTAAACCTGTGCAGATGTTTTAACGAAGCTGTAACCCTTTAAATATCTTGACAGTGCTTCTTGTATACATAGTTAAGTCACCTGCCTCAGGGTCAAGGTCAAACAGGGGCTGATGTAAGTCATTAGCCAGTTTCCTTATCCAGGCTCTTAATTGGTCCATACAGATATCTTGATGAATCTTGAATGCTGTAGAACTTAACATACAGTAGTCCCCCAACACTCATATTCTAATGAGTTGTCTTACCAGTACTGTGCTTTATCTTTTTATTTAAAACATTGCTCTATCAAATACATTTCCTGATTACAATGATATTAGGAAATAAACTCTGCTACAGCTTGAATTTAGCCCAAACAGAACTTGAAAACGTCATCTTTTCTGTCTATCTATCTATATATATATATATATATATATATATATATATATATATATATATATATATATATATATATATACACACATACCATGTATGCTAAGGGAAGAAACTCTTACTTATTACCTACCCTTACCAGCGTTCATTGTCTACCCATCAGACTGATGGTTGCCAGTTTAAATTTAAACTCATTATGATCAACATTGTACCTCTTGTCCTCCCCAAATCCAAGAATACTTTCATTTTTTTGCCTCATCCATCTCGAATGTTAGAACAGTGTTGTTTATTCATGTAATAAAAAGCTTGAATGATTGTTGCAAAGATCAAATAAGCAAGAATGCTGTTGGTGGCCTTCAGGGAATTTTTGTGTCCGTGTCCATCACAAGTTGTGGCTTGGTGGGAGCTAGAATTTAGAGAAGCCCCAGAAATGTTCAGTGGCAGCTAGAATTACTCTGGAAAGGCCCCAACAATGTTCAGTGGTGCAGGAGAGCAGAAATCAATCCATATCAACAGTTTTAACTTAAAGTTATGTGAATGCATTTCAGTTATAGAGAGATCAGCTTTGCAGGAGAGTAATTCTCACCATGGGGAGATGGGGAAGGGAAAGAAAAAAATCACCCAGCCTATGCTCTGGTCTGGGATATGCTGTGCTGGTAATTCAAGCTAAAAATCATGGTCCAGATCAAACACATTCCTGGCAGTCTCACTGTCCTAGCTAACAGTTAAGAAACCCACCGTTACATGAATGGCCTTCTTCAGCCATCTGACATAATTATAGTAATTGGATATGCATAAAAGAAGATTACTTACTAATCACATTATTACAAAAGCTTTCCACAACACCCCTGAAAATAGGAGTATTCATGTTTTGTGTATTACTCCACATTCATTTGATCAGCAGCAACTTAGAGGTGATAAAGGGAGGTAATGGGTTAGAATTTGTTCTCTTTGTGGGGTATAGGAGCAGGAAAAACAATTTTCAACTTTCTGGAAGGACTGGATAGAGCAGAGAATATTTCTTAATACTAATGTGATTATAAAGTATAATTTATCCCAAAACTTTACTTTATTAGATTTGAAAGAAAGTGCATTGGTTTAGTATAAAACTATTGTAAATTGCCAGCAAGCAGAAATGTTCATAAAGTATTTTTGCAGTGCTGCCAGATAGACAAAAAAGGCACATTATATATGCCTGTCCAAATAGCAAATATTACTTGAATAGTGACATCTTTGGTGTTTATGGTATACTGTTAAGGTCAGGACTTTCAGTTAGTTAAAAGATCAGTGTTTTTAATGTTTTTGTGACTGTGTCATTTTTCAGTGATTAATGATACAAAAGAAGGGGCACACAAATCATGTGACTGGTTGGAGTTGGTTCAGGTCAGAGTTAGTAATGGTTGTGCATATGGTCATGTGAAGAATGCTACAATTGTGTAAAAAATGGATTTGAAATAAGTTTATCTTCTGTTATTGTTTTTCATCTAAAATTGTACATGAAAAAATGTGGAAATTGCCATTTTGCACTTTTCTGCCTGACTTTGATTTTTAATTTTTGTTTCCCCTTTCTAATAATTAATAAGATTGAGGTGTGGCAAGCTATAGACAAAGACAAACTGATGTCAGACCTAAAGTCTATGCTGGAAAAAGGAATATAGAGTATTGCTGTTGTACTGATGCATTCTTATACGTAAGTATAAACTGTATATTGTCATAACCATTATGGAATATGTGCCATGTTCTGTGTATGACACACGATACAGTATTGAGAATTTGTTTTTAAATACAATCTTGGGTTGTTAATACAGTCTTATGTTATTAAAACAGTCTTTTGTTGTCAATACAGTCTTATGTTATTAAAACAGCCTTGTGTTGTTAATGCAATGTTATGTTGTTAATACAGTTTTAGGTTGTTAATGTAGTCTTATGTTGTTTAAACAGTCTTATATTGTTAATACAGTCTTATGTTGTTAATATACTTTTATATTAATATAGTGGGCCCCATGTGGCCGAGTGTTCTAAAGCGCTCACCGTTTAGGATCACTGTCATCTCACCTCTGTCTGCTTGGGTTTGAGTCTCGGGTTTGGCTAATGTGGTAATGTGATAAAGCTTGCCAGTAGCTTCTTGTGGGTCAGTTGTTCTTTCCAGGGTTTTACCCAGGTTCTTCCTCCACCATTTATACTGGCTGCCATGTATAGCCTATCTTGTGCTGAAACATAGCATTAAACCCTACAACAACAACAACAACAACAGCATATTAATATTATAGTCTTATGTTGTTAATACAGTCACATTTTAATCATAGAATCAATACAGAGGATCTACAGCATTGTCAGCCTTGAAAGGCATTAACATGTATAATCCTATTTATATTTAGCTCTATTGGTCATAGAAATTGCTGAGATTTTGGAATGATCTCAATACATATGCACTCCAAATGATGCATCTGATAACCGAAGTCTAAAAGCAAGTTAGTTATAGTGCTGACTGGTATTAATCACTCCCCTTAAGTGGTAAAAACTAATCAGTGAACTTCTGAATGTAACAGCAGAAATTCGCATCCTCTCTTTGCCTGCTCCAACAAACATGAATGCAGGTTTTCAATCTGTACCTTAAGATGCTGAACCTGCATACATGTTTCACAACAATCAAGCCCTCAGAATGAAGGTCTTTTCAGAGCAAGTGGTGGATATAATCACTCTGACCAAATGGTCTACCAATCTGATTGTCTGTGAAGGCAAGTGAAAAGTTTGCTTTCTATCAATCCATTAAAAGCCTCAGTACCAAAAGTAGCTGAATTCTTGTTGTGGCTATTTGATGAGATCAGCTCGTGTACATCATTATTAAAGGTTACTGGTCAACAGATTTGGATGCATTTTGATATCCTAAAATATAGATTCAATCAAGGATTTCATTGATTTTCTGGTTTACTTTGATTTCTCCAGGCAAAAAGCTCTGGTGCTTTATCCAAATTAGAACTGACAGTAGATTCTGATATAGTTCAACAAATGCCTGGCTGGTACCTCAATGTCTAACATTTCATGTAAAACCTACCTTCTATTTGCCCTGGCTACAGCAAGCAGACTGGTCAAGCACTAGGCTGGATTGAGGGTCATGAGCTATATAGTTTTGTCAGGCTGGTTCAATTTTTCTTCTGATGATCCTGTATTCATTGCCTTGAACCAGTTTCTATTATTCCTGCATCTTAAAACGGCTTTCTTCCTTGGATCATTCATTTATTACATGTCTATGCTCTTAAAAAAAGTAACAGAAAAGAGTGAAAAGCAAAAATCTTTGTAAAATTTAACAAATAATTTATTTCTCTAGAATACAAAGTGAACATGAAACAAATGCTATAACAAATTAAATCTCAAAATAATTCTATAATTACAGACACTAGTCTAATAATAATAGTTCTGAATAGACTTTAGTGGAAAACCAAATTAAATCCAATGCAGAAAGTGTTGATGTGCATGTGATGGCTTGTGAAGTGTTGATGTGCTAACAGTCTTTTTTTTTTGAATCACAATAATACAATCCAAGAATTAAATCCTTTTTGAAATTTCACTGTAAATTCAAGTCTATTTTCCAAGAATGTTATCAGAGCACTTCTCAATCAGAAAAAAAAGTTTATAAAATTGTCACTGATTTTGGACAAGGACAGCATTTAGATAAAATGTTAGTTTCCCACAACATATAACGAAATATATTTAAAAAAATAAAAAACTAACAAACAGACAATGCAAAATTAAATATATATATATATATATATATATATATATATATATATATATATATATATATATATATAATACCTTCTAAGGGCATATAGTGTATCTTGTCAGGGCTCAGAAGTGGTACCTGCACTGAGGTCAACCAAAATGGGGGAAATTCTTGTCTATTTCTATAAATCAAAGAAGGTAGAGACATCATTTCCATACAAGGATTGTTGTCATGGATACGATAAGTAATCAGTTCAAGGTCAGTTGTGTTTTTTTTTACATGTATCAGCTTACAAGGTCAAGGTATAATACAGGCCAAAGGGTGGAGGTCAGAGCTGACCTTTCCTATCTTCTTCCTCAGAGAGCTCTCATCACAAAGAATGCTGTTAAACCAGTGGGACTGACAAGTTACCCTCCAAAGTCTTCCCTTGGCAGCTTCATAATTATGTAGCTCACTCTATTTTGCTTGATTTGCAAAAGCGCCATTTTTCCATCTATAAAATGACCCATGTTTCTCTATGCAAATGCTAACCTTGTCCATATTCTTCTCAGCTTCTTGATATTCTTTCAGAAACTGGAATCTGTGACAGATGTATGGTACAGGGATGTATTAGCCTTCCTGCTTATACCTATTGCCCTAACATGTTAATATTTGAAGAAGCAATCAATTTTTGTAAATAAATTTTGTTTATTTATTCATACTTAGTCAAGTATGGGCATACCCATACCAGCCATTTCTATAGTTACATCTCTGTCGAGTAACTACCCAGCAACTACTGTTTAGCTAGTAACTGATGACTTAGGTATTTGGCATGAATCTACTCTCATCATTAGACTTGCTTTTTACAAATTAGTGGAAGTATTCCTAATGCATTATGATCAGGTAATTGTTATTAATTGAAACCAAGCAATTTTTTTTTCTATACAGCTTAATATGTTGGAGTTCTCAATGGCTTGCAGTACAGAATATCCTGAAATTCCTTTTCACACTTTCAAATTTTATGCCAGCACTGACACTTTGTTTTCAGCATGGGTGGTTTTCTCCAATTTATCTAGAAAAATAAGTTTGCAATATCTTTTTCTAACTTCTTCAGGAAGATTTCCAACTCATCAACAATGTGAGAAAATAAACACGGAACACCTTAGTTTTTAAAACTGCAGTAGCAGTAACATTAAATTTTTGATGGGCCTTTAATGCTAAAATCATGTGTAATAACAAAAAAGTTTGTAAGTTGCATTTTTGGAAGCTGTATTTTTTAAACTTTATTTATTGTCCTCTTGCTTGTTTAAGGTATGACAAACATGAACAGGAAGTTGGCAAGTTAGCTAAGGAGATGGGGTTTACCCAGGTGTCACTGTCTTCAGAAGTTATGCCAATGGTTAGAATTGTTCCTAGAGGATACACAGGTATGCAAATAGGATATGCCCAATATACCCAGCAACTACACAGGTATGCAAACAGGTTATGCCCAATATACCCAGCAACTACACAGGTATGCAAACAGGATGTGCCCAATATACCCAGCAACTACACAGGTATGCAAACAGGATATGCCCAATATACCCAGCAACTACACAGGTATGCAAACAGGATATGCCCAGTATACCCAGCAACTACACAGGTATGCAAACAGGATATGCCCAATATATCTAGCAATTACACAGGTATGCAAACAAGATATGCCCCAAATACCAAGCACCTACACATGTATGCAAACAGGATATGCCCAATATACCCAGCAACTACACAGGTTTATAATTAAGGGCATACCCAAGGGCTACCCAGGTATACCATACCATACAATACAACGTGTGATTGCTTACACCATTTAATTAAAATTGAGAACAACTTCTTTAGAGTAATACGTACATTATACTGTGAACAAATTAACAAAATCAATTACTATATATATGGTCTGTATTTTATGCATTATTTTTGTACAGCACTTAATACTTAAAGGTAGTTTCAGACTGTTTTATGAACAAAAGAATATTTAGATAATTTTCAACACTGTTCAGTTTCGTGTGTCATTCAGTATACAACTCAGACTGTTTTACTGTCATTTTATCAATAGATTTCTAATTTATGCACAAAATGACCGCTGAACATTGGCTGGGATATTCTGAATTGCAGAATAAATATTCAGTTTAGCAATTTCAAACTCAAATTTAGATGTGAAAATAGCCTTGCTACATGAAGAAATTTCAACAGATAGGACATCTGTTGTGGACCAACTTGTGTTCCAAATATTATCATGAAGCAAGGATGTACTGGGGTAAAATAAAAGTAAAATATTTCACAATTATACTCTGTAGCATTAGCACATTGTTTCAGTTGCACCATATCCTCATTGCAGTTGGAATTTGGTACAGATTGAGAAATTCAGCAGCAGGTGCTTGCTGAATCTTTTCTATTCCTAGCATGTACTATGCTTTAAAAATACAGAACAGAGCAGCAAATAAAAATCAGGTTGTTTGAAATATGGTATTCACTCTTTTCTTTCATTTCTCCCTCTCAAACATGCTTGATTTAGTGGGGCACAAGTGGGGGATTTGAAAGGGATTAAGAGGCATTCTAAAAGTCATTATTTGTTCAGCAATCTACTATATATACCTATTACTTATAACAAACAATTTCGACTTCGATCTGTTGGCACATTATGCAACGGCAAATCTAGGTCTTTGCAGTTTACAGATGGACTTGACTTATAAGCTGGGGCTGCTGCTGGCCGAGTGGTCTAACTCACTTATTCTTACTGATGACTGCCATCTCACTTCTGTCTGCATGGGTTTGAGTCTAGGCTCAGGCAATGTTGGTACATGAAAAAGCTTACCAGTTCCATCCCACAAGTTGGAGGTTCTTTCCGGGATTCCGGGAGGATACTGAAGATTCATGAATTAAAAATACTAATTAAGTTTAAGAAAAATTCATTTGATAAATTGAATAATTTAGAAATAAATATAAAGTAAAGTGCAGCATAGTTTCTCAAACACTAAGCTACATAGTAAACACACTTTAGGTAGCTTTAAATGGAGTACAGTGTTCAGTACAACTTGTAGCTTAGTTAGTAACACGGTTGCCTGCCGTGCAGGAGAACATGATTTTTTTTCCCATAAGGAGCAACTAAACAATTTTGTAAAAATGCTTTTGATGCAGAC
The DNA here is from genome assembly GCA_029339505.1 of Unio delphinus. Lineage (NCBI taxonomy): Eukaryota > Metazoa > Mollusca > Bivalvia > Unionida > Unionidae > Unio > Unio delphinus. Next base: position 7,450,228 of record JAQISU010000236.1, read on the forward strand.
TCCATGATAGCATTAATTTTCTAGTTATCAGTAAGCCTGAAATATGTATAAACTGAGTTGTAAGTTGAGTATGTTTATTGTCAACTCCGAGACACAAGTTTGTTGAGTATGTTCAGTGTCAACAAGTTTGAATCTTTTTTGCTTCTTTCCTTCAGTCTTACTATACAGATCATGGCTTAAACTGTATATTTTTAAAAAAATTCATTTTAAAGTCATTATTAATTTTAGTTTTGATTTAAGGATTTGATGGTTGAAAAAGTTTAATGTTTTATCGCTTTTCAACACATTTTCCATGACTACTAGGATTTAAATACAGAACATTTGTCAAAAATAAAATAACACCACCTCGTGCATGTAATATACTTCCTACAACGAAACATCAAATGTTTTGTTTCCCCTTCAAATATATGTATTAGTGGAGATTAATTTTGGCTTTACATTGGTTTCAAGTTTATTAATATCAATACCCATGCATGTCTTAGTATTCTTTTCAGTTTTTGTTCTGTTTGTACATTCTCTCCATATTACGGAAATCTATTTAACAAACATAAAAATGCAACTTTTATGTGACAGTGACAGATTTTTTAAGTTGTCATTTTCTTCCTTAGAATTTTCCAACATGACATCATTGTGTCTAGGGAAAAAGCTGTGACAACTGCCATAGGTATTAACATTAAAGTCTGAATATGTTTTGCAGCCTCAATTTTTTATGTGTATATTTGCAGCCTTAATTTGTTATATGTATACTTGCAGCTTGAATTTGCTATGTGTATGCACGCATCTTGTACTTGTTATGTGTATACATGCATCCTGAATTTGTTATCTGGATACATGCATCCTATCCTGAATTTGTTATGTGTATACTTTAGGCTGAGTTTGTAGTATGTATACATGTAGCCTGAATTTTGTTATATGTATACTTTAGGCTGAGTTTGTAAGTATGTATACATGTAGCCTGAATTTTGTTATATGTATACTTTAGCCTGAATTTGTAGTATGTATACATGCATCCTGAATTTGTTATGTCTATATATGTAGCCTGAAATTGTTATTTATGTACATGGATCCTGATTTGTGATGTGTATACTTGTAGCCTGTGCAGATGCCTACCTTACTCCATGTATCAAGGAATATGTGTCTGGATTCTCCTCTGGATTTCAAGATGGACTCCAAGTAAGTAAATAAGCTACTGTGAGCTGTATTTCAGATATGTTTCCCAAACACATTACTTTAGGAATGTTAGCCTGTTACCTTGCAGATCCAGCCACACTAAAAGACAAAGGGCAATAACTCTTGCCGATGACCTCCACTTGGCACTGCCTAGTGTCACTAGTTTGTACCTCATCGGTTGTGTTGTACTGGATAATGTCATACAGTTTATACTCAGACAATTTTTGTGTTCTGATTGACTCATCCGAGGTTCATTTTGAATTTATTGTGTGGATTCATTATTCTACTGCAGGATTTATTCATTCCTTTTTAAAATTTCTGTCAAATTTGAGTGATTTTGTCACCTTTAGGGACTTTGCCTTTTAAGACCACATCACACCATGTTATTGTTGACCTCTGCAAGGTCATTACAAGTTAGCATGACTTTGACTTTTTTCACTTGCTCAGTTTGTAATAGAGTTGGTTTTAGCAAGATTTTAACATGTTGCTTTGCTAATTTATGCTTTGTTTTTTCCCCTCTTGTGTAGTTCCAGTAGAATGATCAACTGAATATTTGAAATGCATAATTTCACAGTATAGTCTATAAGTTTCAAATGTGAAAGATATTTTTTGATTCCTTCATTATTAATGGGAAATATACTTATATTAGCAAATTAGAAATTTAATGAATTACTAATTATGTTTTGCTCTCTTTTGTTGTTGTTGTTGTTTTAGGGTTTAACTCCATTTTTCAGCACACGATAGGCTATACATGGTGGCCAGTATTATTGGTGGAGGAAGAACCCGGGAAAACCCCCGGAAAGAACCACCGACTCATGAGAAGCTACTGGCAAGCTTTCTCACATAACTACATTAGCCGAATCTTAGACTCGAACCCCCGCAGACAGAGGTGAGTTGGCAGTGATCCGTAACGGAAAGCGCTTTAGACCACTCAGCCACTCGTGGCCCCCCGATCTCTTTTGTTGTTTTTGTTGTAGGGTTTAATGCCATTTTTCAGCACAATATAGGCTATACGTGGCAGCCAGTATAAATAGTGGAGGAAGAACCCAGGAAAACCCCGAAAAGAACCACCCATCCTTGAGAAGTTACCGGCAAGCTTTCTCACATATCCACATTGGCTGAGCCTGAGACTCAAATCCATACAGACAGAGGGGAGATAGCAGTGAACCGTAATGGTAAGCACTTTAGACCTCTCAGTCACTCGGGCCCCTTGGAATTCTTTCCTTTTCTTCTGGTATCTGTGAACATTTTATTTAATTATGACCTTCATAGAAGTCTTCTGGTTAATGCTTCTAGAGTTCTGTGCCATCCTTCTTGCATCTGTGAACATTTCGTTTAATAATTACCATAGTTCTTTCAGACAGGAACTTCAGTCAAGTCAAGTCTCTGACATATTATATGTTTTAGGGGTCACTTCAGTCACCAGCATCATCATGCTTTTCATCTCCAGAAAACCTTCCATGAGACATAACAACTAGTTTGCAATGCCCTAGCTATTGGTTCCGTGCTCTTTGACTGTCTTTTATCAAGTTGAACATATCTTGATCCTACCATAGATACCAGACCAAAAAATATACCTGTGAGTCTGTTCTCATGCAATACCGCATATACAGACATACCTGTGAGTCAGTTCTCATGCAATACCGCATATACAGACATACCTGTGAGTCTATTCTCATGTAATACTGCATATACAGACATACCTGTGAGTCTGTTCTCATGCAATACCACATATACAGACATATCTATGAGTCTATTCTCATGTAATACCGCATATACAGACATATCTGTGAGTCTATTCTCATGCAATACTGCATATACAGACATACCTGTGAGTCTATTCTCATGCAATACTGCATATACAGACATACCTGTGAGTCTATTCTCATGCAATACCACATATACAGACAAACCTGTGAGTCTATTCTCATGTAATACTGCATATACAGATATACCTGGGAGTCTATTCTCATGCAATACTGCATATACAGACATACCTGTGAGTCTATTCTCATGCAATACCACATATACAGACAAACCTGTGAGTCATTTCTCATGTAATACTGCATATACAGACATACCAGTAAGTCTATTCTCATACAATACTTCATATACAGAAATACCTAGGAGTCTATTCTCATGGGGGCCCCGAGTGGCTGAGTGGTCTAAAGCGCTAAGTCTAAGATTCCGTTAATGTAGTTATGTGATAAAGCTTGCCAGTAGCTTCTCGTGGGTTGGTGGTTCTTTTCGGGGGTTTTCCCGGGATCTTCCTCCACCAGTAATATTGGCCGCCATGTATAGCCTATTGTGTGCTGAAAAATGGCGTTAAACCAAACAACAACAACTATTCCCATGCAATACTGCATATACAGACAACACAGTATAATTAGAAATAAATATTTCTCTTGGATGGTCAACTTTATTTCTCTTGGATGGTCAACTTTACATATTAATGACTATATATTGTAAATTGTGAGTGGTTACTCATAACATTTGAACTGTGTATAGTAAATTGTGATTGGTTACCTGTAACATTTTTACTGTGTATTGTAAATGGGAATGAGTAGAGAAATTAGATGAGTGAACTGCATGCTTTTTACGTGGGACCTCACCTGTAGTAATTTAGCAAGGTAATTACTGTTGCATGAACTGTGTGGCTATCATTCCAAATTTACTTAAATCTGTAGGAGTGAGAAATGATAATAGCTTGTCAATCAGATTATGAGAACATTACTTTAAAAAGAAATACAAAAACAATTTCTAGGTTTTATCAAATCATTATAGTACCTCTACTTTGATATTACGGAAAAGAAGGTTTGATTTTATTGCTTTATGTCTTTTATGCAGTGTCACAGTAGGTCAGTAGGTAGGTCAGTAGGTAGGTTGGCAGGTAGTTCGTTTCACAGTATGTTAGAACAATATTGACCATATGATACCAGCTGTAAGTTAAAGCATTAAAATTGTAAAATGTTTGAAAATTAATTTGTACATCTTAAAGATTACAAAAAATCTTTTGTTAGATAACGAGATGAGGTCAGTTTAATCTGCATTTATTGTATGCAGGATATAGTTTGCCATGGCTTCTAGAGACAAGTAAGAAGTGTGGTGAGCTATCGGTATCTAATTGTTGATTATGTTCTGGTTTAGTGTTGCAATTACCATCAGCTTTTTCATGTATAGTATATATGCAGCCTTTTCCTTTCATTATAAAATATTCTAAATTCCAGAAATTATCAGTGTTTCATAACATTCTCATTTACAGAAGTTGCGGGTGTTGTTCATGCAGTCTGATGGAGGTCTGACACCAGTAGAAAAGTAGGTAGCCAATGGTAAAGCAAGTGTCATATTAAGAGTCTTACAAAAGAGAGATTGATAATAACTTGTAAGAGAAGATTAAATTAAAGGAAAAACGAGAGACTCCGAGCACATAGGGTTAAGAGAACACTTTTACCATGTCCTCTTGAAGACAAAGTGAAGCAAAATATGGTACTTTTAAAATTAAAAACTTAAAAAATTAAAATTAAAATTTAAATCAAGAAGGATAGCTTGCTATACAGTTGCTTTATTTGTGTTGTTTCTGGGTTTTTGCTCACCTGTACCAAGTGCCGGAGAGATTTTGCTGTATAACAAAATGTTGTCCATTTTTCAACTTTGGTGCCATCAGATGTACAACTTTAAATTAAATATCTCAGATACTGTTGCCAAGCCAGTCATGAACATTGAGTGGTGCATGGTGCTTGCATCCTCAGGAGTAATGCACCATCATACTGAAAATAGGTCACTGTTTCCTACTTTTCATGCTTCATTGACCATGTACATTTTGCATTTTGGTTAGTTTCTCAGACACTACATGTTTTGCAGTAATGAAACTAAATATGTGCATACCTACTACCGAATACTACACCACTATATTAAATGCAGGCCACTTTAACCTGCTTTTCATGTTCATTGATCATGTAACTTTTTACATTGATGCTTGTATGGTGAAGGAAATGTATGTGTGTGCATCCATAGGTGTACTAACACATCATACCAAAAAGAGGTTACTGGGACCACATTTCACACTCCAGTGATCACAGTGATCACAGTTTTCATGTTTTGGTGAGTTTTTCTGATGCATTTCTACAGTCATGAACCACTGTATATACATGCACCCTCGAGAGTACTGCACTGATATTAAAAGTAGATCACAGTAATCTACTGTTTATACTTTAGTGACTATGTACACCCTAGGTTTGTAGATGAATTTCTTTGGCCTTGTTGCTAATGCAGGTTTTAGACTGGATATGAGGATATGTCCTGAGAAGTGATGTACCAGTGTATCAAGGAAAAAGGGATAATGAGACCTTTATTAAACACTTGGTTTGTCTTCATTATCATTACCACATTGAATATTTACAAATACAAGACTCTTGTTTTCTGAATAAATATATTTGTCTTCGTCATCATTAATTATTGATCACCTTCAGTATTGGCAAATACATATTTTTTGTGTCTGAATACATTCATGCAGGTAAACTTTGATTCCATCAAACAGTTTAATTATTTCTTTAAGTCCATGCATTTATTTTTCTGCAGCTTGTTATTTCTATTTGACAATGACAAAATAAATACCATCCATTAGATTGTTTTGCTTATCAATTTCTGCTTTATTTCATTCTGTCTGAAAGTATGTTTGTTTTGCAGATTTAATGGGTCCAGAGCCATTCTGTCGGGACCAGCAGGTGGAGTTGTGGGATATGCGCTTACCACATACCACAAAGAAGCCAACATGCCTGTCATAGGGTTTGATATGGGAGGTACATGGTATTTTTGTCTAACCAGCTTTAGCAGTTAGCAACACATATTATCACTTTGTAGATAGGAAGTTGGTATTACTACTACTAACATGATGGTTAACAGTTTTAAGAGTGTGTTCAAGTTTTGTCTCAGTGTTTTAATAAAACAATTTTTTAAAAGCTAAAGTATCTTACATTATAGTTCAGTTAACACGTGCTCTGTAGAACCCTAATATCACAAATATAGTAGTTATTTCGTTTGCATATCCTGACCAAGAAAAATATAAATCTTGGATCCCAAATTTATTATTCTTTGAGGTATTTTACGGACTTAATCTAAGTCCATTTTTCAGATGGTCAGTTGGATTCCTTTTTTATTTTCAGATGGTCAGTTGGATTCCTTTTTTATTTTCAGATGGTCAGTTGGATTCCTTTTTTGTTTTCAGATGGTCAGTTGGATTCCTTTTTTAATGAGAAATATTGAAAAATCACTCAGAATTCCTATATGTCAGATAGCTTAATTAGCTTTTCTTGACATATCGAATGTTGGGTTTTTTAAAATTATGGAATCCGTTTCCATCTCATTAGGACAATTTTCTTTGTATCTGTTTTATTGTACATCTCAAAAGTAATCATAGAAAGATACAAACAGTATGTGCATATTTCTTAACTTTCTTAATTGTATCCAAGCTACTTATGAGCATTATTTGTTCAAGTGGTAAAAAATAATCTATTTTGCACAGTCTACAATTGTTTAACAGTAACACTTTTTTTGTTTTTTTGTTTTTTAGGGTTTAACGCCATTTTTCAGCACACGATAGGCTATACATGGCGGCCAGTATTATTGGTGGAGGAAGAACCTGGGAAAACCCCGGAAAGAACCACTAACTCACAAGAAGCTATTTGCAAGCTTTCTCACATATCCACATTAGCCAAATCTGAGATTCAAACTCACATAGACATAGGGGAGTTGGCAGTGATCCATAACAGAGAGTGCTTTAGACCACTAGGCCTCTCAAGGCCCCTGATTCCAGATGAAGTGAAATTTTTAATCATTAGAATTTTATACTGAAGAATGGCAATGCAGAGTCCGAAAGCTTTATCAATTGGTTTTACTCTTTTTATTCATCAGGAACATCAACAGATGTCAGTCGCTATGCTGGCCAATATGAACATGTGTATGAGACCACCATAGCTGGAGTCACAATTCAGGCACCTCAGGTAGGTTAATGCAGGACCTGTTACTTTATTAGATATATTGGATATACTTTTTTGAGATTGTACAGCACATGCTAAACAGAAAGGTTAGTGGAACATTATGTGTACTTAATGAAAACATTTGTGATGTTGTAGTGCTAGAGAAAATCTTGTACTTTACAAAAGATTAATGTAGTTTATATATACAAATTTATTTTTTTAACAATTTGAGGACTTTGGCATTTTTGTACCTGTGCCTTTTGTTTGACATATCTTGTCAATTATTTTAAGAGCTTTACTTTTATCTTATAAGAATACATGTTGATTTTATATTTGAAAGTTTATCTTCCTGAAGAAATGAACAATTTTGAACCTTTATAGTTTTACAACCTTATTTACTTGGCACTGTATAGCCAGGATTGTGCTGATGTGCCATTTAGTCCAACTGGTCTGTCCAGCCAGCTTACAGGCCTTTCATTGCTACTTTTGATTAGAGAGATCTTGCTCGCATTCTGGATAAACCACTATTGGGTGTAAGGCCATATTGCTGGTGAGTTTGGGCACATGGGGTTTTCAACCAAGCTTGGCTTTTGCCGGTCACCACATCAGCTGTTCTTACAGTATGTTTGTCTCTTAGTTTCTGAATCAGATTGCTGACCAGTTGGCCATTGCTGCTAATGACCAGAGTTCAGTTGTTAAAATCTGTTAGGGTAAAAACAAGCCAGCCAGCCCATCTTATAAGGCATGCTGTGGAAACAAATGGTCCGTCTTCCTAGCTTTTTGACCACCTGTCCAGCCAGTCCACCCACATGCCCATCCAGACAAGTGTCAAAGCTTCACAAACCAAGCTGGTTACATGTCTCCCGGTTCAGTTGATAGGTTAAATTTTCTTGGACAAATAGCAAGATATTCCCATAGACATTACTTTGTCTTCCTTTCTGCTTGTTAGGTTGTACATATGGAAAACCCACTTGAAGAGGACATCACTTCACCCATTGAGTGCAGAGAAAAACTTGATTAAATTATTCATTCTGACTAGGGCTGAAACAATACACTCTTGCTGTGTATTGCTATGATTCACATTGCACAACCTGCGATATGATACATATCAATACACAAAAGAACATAGTTTTTACTTCTTTGGAAGATAATTGGTGCCCTTTTATAAATGTTGACGTACTGGTTGTATTTTCAGTATGCAGATTACAGACATATAGTTGCTGAAGACTAAATAAATTGCATTCGGTAAATAGTTTTGTATCGATTCTCCATCTCGTGCATAAATATAGCGTTGAATTGTTTCACCCCTAATTCTGATCATACAGTGAGAAGAATGGAGCTTAACTTCAAAGCAGCAAAAGTTGTTGTAGGGTTTAATGCCATTTTTCAGCACATGATAGGCCATACATGGCGGCCAGTATTAATGGTGGAGTAAGAACCTGGGAAAACCCCCAGAGAGAACCATCAACCCATGAGAAGCTACTGGCAAACTTTCTCACATACCCATATTGGCCAAATCTGATACTTGAACCCATGCAGACAGAGGTGAGATGGCAGTTATCTATAACAGAGAGTGCTTTAGACCACTCAGCCACTCAGGGCCCCTCAAAGCAAGAAAAGAAATTGATTGTACTATGTCACCCATAGGTTATCCTCTATTGTTGTTGGCAATCTAGGCATGGGTTTGATGGATGTGGAGGACAATGATGAACATCCCTCCTTTATCTAACAAGATTAAAGACCGTGGTAGCTCTCAATACATTTCCTCAGCTACTAGTGTTTCTGATTAGGTGTATCTGATGTCTATTGGTGTACTAGTCCTGAGTTTTGACTAGGATATTATGGCAGGGAACATGCCCACCAACATGCCTGTACAAAATGTTTCAAACAGACTTAAGGCAGATTTCAGGTGGGATTTTTAAGCTTTAGTGAATTTCAAATGAAATTTAGGTGGATTTAAGGCAGAATTTTATGCAAAATACACCACTCCCTCGATAACTCACGCACATTGGGGTCCAAAAACATCGACCGCACTATAAGTGAGGCGCGAGTTATCGAGGGACCTATAATAACAAAAGGATCGATACAAAGGCAAAAGGGTGGGTGGGTGGCAGATTTTTTAGTTTTTAATACTCACTTTATAATCGTGTTGTGATTAACTGTGAATAAATATCTCTTCATAATGGTGTAGTTTATTTTTTCCTCATAGAGTAACATTAATTTCAAGATAAATTACCATATATTGATGAGTTAATCAAAAACATTGTTCCACATGGTTTACGTTGGATCACACGAGTCTGATGTTTTATCAATAAAGTACGGCGAAATCTCTGACAACATGAATTCCCCTTATTGGTAATATATATTAAAAAAATATTACCGATAAGGGGAATTCATGTTCAGAGATTTCGCCGTACTGTATTGATAAAATGTCAGACTCCAGTGGTTCGATTAACTCTTGTACTGATTCACACATTGTGTATTACATCACTGATTTTTGTGCTGAATTGGATACATTCTTGTTTTATTGTTTGATCCAAATTAGATGTATTTGTTTAATACAAAAGATTGACTCTCTTTTCGAGAAACAATGTCGATCGATCGATTCATATACAGTGTATATATTTGATCCCAGTAGAAGTAAAATGAAAATTGTGAAACAATGTAAATTAGAACACCATAATACAAATGCTGGTTGTGATACGCTGGACAAATGACTAGACATTTGACAAAATCAGTTAATTTTGAGTGTTACTCCCTGATTTCGCTGCCGTCAAGCAAAATCGTCACTTGCTTGATTCCATGCACAAGACATAAGTGATAAAACATCACAAGTCTCTTTTAATGGATTATTTCAGTGCAACAAACACTTCGCCAAGTTTGTTGATCAAAACAAAGCCAGCAGGTAATTAGGTTCTCACGGAAGTACTCACGGGTTTCGATGTGATGGTTGATCGACTCTTTTCATGTTTTCATAGAAAAGAATATGTTGCAATTATAATGTTTACATTGAAATGGAAATAAAGGATTATAATGTGGTTTTCACACAGAAAGATATTTAATTGCTGTTTATTTCATTATCTGTTGCCACCTGTTAGCATTTACCAGACGTTTTCATTGATCGCTATTTCACCAGACTGTTTATTTACGGCGTATGATGACGGTGTATCAACAAATAAACCCAAACATAATATGTGATATCTTATTTAGAATTTGCAAATTTCACAATATGGAATCGATCTTTATGGGCATTAAACATCTTTTTTATGATAAAACGAGAAATGTATAAAGGTTTAATTGACCAATTCTTATCGTAATTTTGTCACGTTCAGCATATTTTGAAAGATTTGTAAAATATATTTTACCTTTGGGGAAGAATCGGGATCCACGCCAGACACCGTGTTATAAGCGGGTTTGCGAGTTATCGAGGGAGCGGTGTAGTTGTATTAAGGTTCTGCTTAACCCAAAAATTCATCTTCGATTTCCACCTGAAATAAAAATATACCCAAAATAAAATCCAGTCTGAGGTTACTGCCTAAAATGTCCTCGTAAAGAAATCATCCCATAAAAAATCTGCTTAATATTTCTATTAAACAACCTATTGATGGTTGGGAATTATTGGGAGTCAGTGATAAATACTCACAATAATGTTTTAAATGGATCATACATTTTGTTTGACAGACATTATCAAAATATTATTTAGGTTTTTCTTGTCCTAATTTTCTTTCTTGCATGTGAAACCAGTTCCATGAAGGCATGTCTTTTTCATTTGGTGAGATTCTACAAACATTATGACCAAAACTTTTACTGAATTTCTGGTGGGGTCTCACTAGAGTTTCTCTGAAATTTTGGTGAGATTTCACAAAAATATTAGCCAAAATCTTTATGGAAATTTTAGTGAGATTTCAATAAAATTTACTTGGAAGTTTTGTGAGATTTTACTAAAATTTTGGTGAAATTTCGCTTATTTTTATGATTATATAATATTTTAAGTTTCAAAAGGTTTTAAATGAAATAATGGATATAAATTATACAGCACTTTAATAACCACTGTATATTTCAGTATACATGAAACAAAAATATACAGCTGTTGTAATTATATGACGTCTACAAGACATGGGAGTTATACAGCAAACTATGATGCTGTTGTAATCGCTTGAATAAGTCCTCAATCCAGCTGTAACAAATGTTTTGTAGGATATATTACGCTGATTTTACTCAGAATTCTAACACAGCTTTAATATTTTCATAATATCAACATACCACTCACAACTTTGAATAATGATTTTACTTGTGGGCCATGAAAACAACTCTACAAAGATATGACCATCTTAGAGATGTAGGAATCTGGCAACAAAATCAGCATTTGCTCACCAATGATCCCTCCTTAAATTCTGGATGTAAATCATTTTGGGGTTACATAATATTGAAATGATCCTGGTTCAATTCCTTCTCATTTAACGTTAGCTGCTACTGTTTAGCTGATAATAGTAGTTCAAATCTTTATGGCAAAAATCACAAAATGCTAGTCCTGGCAGTCAGTTTTCTTATAGGTTGACAAATTACATTGACTTGGATGTGGCATTCAAGCTGTCCTTATTTCTGCACAATTTTTAAATGGTTATTCAAACTCTTGTCCCGTATGACAGTTTGTATTGGACTACTCCATTCCTGACAGGTAAAATGGATAATTGTTGTGACCTAAAAATCATGTACTGATAATCCTTTGCAACATATGCCTTCATCTGTTAAGCTTTGTGTAACCCATATCTATTTTTGTAGTGATGACCTTGCTTTAAATGCCCACAATGTAAGTCAATAAATGCCCACATTGTAAGTTAATAAATGCCCACAGTGTAAGTAAATAAATGCCCACAATGTAAGTTAATAAATGCCCACAGTGTAAGTCAGTATATGACCACAATGTAAGTCAATAAATACCCACAGTGTAAGTCAATAAATGCCCACAGTGTAAGTCAATAAATATCCACAATGTCAGTCAATGTATGACCACAATGTAAGTCAATAAATGCCCACAATGTAAGTCAATAAATGCCCACAGTATAAGTCAATGTATGACCACAATGTCAGTTAATAAATGCCCACAGTGTAAGTCAGTGTATAACTACAATGTAAGTTAATAAATGCCCACAGTGTAAGTCAATAAATACCCACAGTGTAAGTCAATGTATGACCACAATGTAAGTCAATAAATGCCCACAGTGTAAGTCAATAAATGCCCACAATGTAAGTTAATAAATGCCCACAATGTAAGTCAATAAATGCTCACAATGTAAGTCAATAAATGCCCACAATGTAAGTCAATAAATGCCCACAATGTAAGTCAATAAATGCCCACAATGTAAGTTAATAAATGCCCACAATGTAAGTCAATAAATCCCCACAATGTAAGTCAATAAATGCCCACAATGTAAGTCAATATTTTCATTTGATTTACATGAGATACCTGCCATCTTAGTTGAAGATTGGCATGTCTGAAAAATAAACATGTTTATAAACCTTTTATTAAGACACGTGGAGAGCTAATAAATGTTCAGTACAAATTGAATACACATAATATAAATATGCCCACAGGACATTTTGCCTGGAAATCAAATCATGACGGAATTTTTGAAAAATCAGGACAAGGATTTGAAAAGTCCAGCTTAAGTGTTCTGTTTTTTTAAATATTGTGTTCTAGTAAAGTAAAACAATTAAATAACATGTTTGTATGAAATTCAAAGTTGTATAAATATGAATTTTCAATTCTTATCCTATTTCTAGAACCTATGACAGTTACATTTGTATTAAATGTAAATTGAAAAAAAAAGAATCACATAATGAGAATGAATGCTTTATGAGAAATAATTGTCAGAAGTTTAGTGGTAATATACTGTATTTTCATTTCTGCTTTCAGTTGGACATTAACACAGTGGCAGCTGGCGGAGGTTCGATGTTATTCTTCAGATCCGGAATGTTTGTGGTGGGTCCAGAGTCTGCAGGGGCCGAACCAGGCCCTGTCTGCTACAGAAAAGGTATAGTGGTGAGAATATCTGGATCAATCAATGTCTTTAGAGTACACATTTACGATATATATTCTGCACTGTTAGGGCAGCAAGATTTTATTGATCAACATGTTTTGATCTGGACTTTTTTACATGGCTCACCTACAAGGAACATAGTTTGTGACAATATTCCTGGGCATTCTCCTGATTTTTTCTTAACTGTATTCACAAGATGAGATATAAATTTGATTGTCCTTGATTGTTTTTTTAACATATAACCAACATACTTTGTATTATTTATCTTTTTGAAGGTTATTTTCACTTTTTGAATGATAGGACTACAGAAGACACATTATATTGTGAAAAGTAACACAGGAAGAAAAAAAAAGTGTGATGATATGTAACTTTAATCAAATATTGTTTGTGAAGATTATTGAGTCATGATCTCCTGAGAAAAACCCATGATATCCTCAACAAAAATACAATATTCTTCTATGCCAGCTGACATCGAACACTCAAATTGATTGTCAATGAAAACTTTATACATGGTTGCTGGTTAAGCATGATGTATAAGTGGAACTTTTAAAAATCCAATGGAACAGTGAAAACTATTACTTAAAATTCATTACCATAATTATGAAATATCATGGAACAGTGAAAATTAATAATTAAAATCCATTACCATAATTACGGAATATCATGGAAAAGTGAAAACTAATAATTAAAATCCATTACCATAATTACAAAATATCATGGAACAGTGAAAACTAATAATTAAAATCCATTACCATAATTATGGAATATCATGGAACAGTGAAAACTAATAATTAAAATCCATTACCATAATTACGGAATATCACGGAACAGTGAATACTAATAATTAAAATCCATTACCATAATTGTGGAATATCATGGAACAGTGAAAACTAATAATTAAAATCCATTACCATAATTACGAAATATCATGGAACAGTGAAAACTAATAATTAAAATCCATTACCATAATTACGGAATATCATGGAACAGTGAAAACTAATAATTAAAATCCATTACCATAATTGAGGAATATCATGGAACAGTGGAAACTAATAATTAAAATTCATTACCATAATAATGAAATATAATTGCTCAAATAGTTGGGTAGTGCTTTTAGAGGAATGGATATATATCTTGTTTTATTATGCAAGAGGTGTTCATATTTCAAATCTTTGTTTTTGGGTTAACAGGAAAGTTACTCAGTTTTTTACAGTTTAAATGACAGATAAATAAAATAATCATGGAAGACAAACCTCAATCAGAGTGCATGCTTTTCTGATGTCAAGGGAACATGTTCTTATCCATTCTATCAACAACCATAAAGTTTTGTTTGATGTGATCTTCATTTGAGAAACTTTATGATGATGTACCACTCCAAAAATCTTAAAGATTTAAGTTTATATTAAAAACAATTTACTCCATATTGAAGGGATTTTAGATTTCAGATTGTTTTTATTTTTTATATTTTTTCAAACATATGAAGATTTATAATCTCTTGATATTTTAAAATTTAAATAATTTATTTTAGAAGCATAAATCTTCCTAAAATGTGTACAGCTTTTACATGTACAGTTTTTAACTGCACTTTTAATTAGTACTTTGCAGCCAGGATTATGCAGTTAAAAATATATACATACAATTATACATAAAAGTCTAAAGTGCTTGACATTACAGATCACTGTCTTGTTACCTCGGTTCACATGGGTTCGAGACCAAAGCTATGTCTATGTGAAAATCTTGCCAGCTTCCTTTGGGTTGGTATTTCTTACCAGGGTTTTCCTGGCTTCTTCCTTCACCACTTGCTGCCATGTATATCATATTGTGTGCTGAGAAATGGTGTTAAATGCACAATAATACAATTATACACACATATATTTAGCTTGTATGTAGACCCTATCAGCAAGAACCTTGCTTTGTTCAGTTAACTTGATAACTCAGATAGAGGCAATTAACTAGTCAAAGAAATGAAATAATGATGCATAAGAAGTTAAAAACTTTCATCAGGGAAAATAATTATTTGAATTGAAATGTCCAGAAATGTAGGTCCATTTTAATTTATCTAATTTTATGGTGCCTTAGCGTTTTTTGTCTGTCAAAAATACATGGTATTTAAACGACATTTATTGATTAGTGTTAGCGACAATCTAATGACAAGTATCTTCTCACTTTAATTTTTTTTAAAAAGATTGTTGATAAAAAAATCAGATTTTTATTTGTAGCCACAGACCAATTTTCATGTTATAAGTAATTATTATACAATAAAATTTATTTCATTAAAGAAAGATTTCTTCATACTATTTCTTTTCCATAGGTGGACCATTAACAGTGACAGATGCCAACCTGTTTCTGGGCCGTCTCTTGCCCGAGTTTTTCCCCAAGATATTTGGCAAAAAGCAAAATCAGCCCCTGGACCATGAGGCTACAGAGAAAGCTTTCAGGAAACTCACTGAGGAGGTGATTAGTGGTGGCCGTGTTTAATGTAAAGAATAGGTTTAGCTTGGTGCTTTAAGGTACAGCAGCACATGTAGGTGATTTAGTGTAGATGCCACTGGGGTAAAGTGTCTTGCCCATGACACACCCTGGTAGCTAATCAAGGCTGATCTGATGGTAGGATTTGAACCGGACCCTTTTTGTTGTGTGACTGGCACACATACCGATGATCCACCTTGGCTCCTGCCACAAGAAATCACCTTGGATGACATGCAGTAGAACACATTGAGTCAATTCTACATCACTGAGCACTCTGGGATGTAAAAATTAATTTTTTCTTGTAAATCCATCATCCATATCACTGACTGTCACTGAAAAAATGACTGAAGAACTAAATAAAGATCTTTAAAATCATAATATTTGATCTGATGGTAGCACTGCAAATGGTTTGCATTAGATTAATTAGACTGTGTCTTTACCAGACTGTGACATTACTAGACTGTCTTCACTAGACTGTCTTCACGAGACTGTGCCTTTACTAGACAGTCTCTTCACTTGACTGAGTCTTCACTAGATTGTGTCTTCACTAGACTGTGACATTACTAGACTGTCTTCACTAGACTGTCTTCACGAGACTGTGCCTTTACTAGACAGTCTCTTCACTTGACTGAGTCTTCACTAGATTGTGTCTTCACTAGACTGTCTTTACCAGACTGTGACATTACTAGACTGTCTTCACTAGACTGTGTCTTCACTAGACTGTGTCTTCACTAGACTGTGTCTTCACTAGACTGTGCCTTTACTAGACAGTGTCTTCACTAGACTGTGTCTTTACCAGACTGTGTCTTTACTAGACTGTCTTCACTAGATTGTGTCTTCACTAGACTATGCCTTTACTAGACTGCATGTTTACTAGGCTGTGTCTTCACTAGACTGTGCCTTTATTAGACTGTCTTCACTAGACTGTGTCTTCACTAGACTGTGTCTTCACTAGATTGTGTCTTCACTAGACTGTGTCTTCACTAGACTGTGCCTTTACTAGACAGTGTCTTCACTAGACTTTGTCTTTACCAGACTGTGTCTTTACTAGACTGTCTTCACTAGATTGTGTCTTTACCAGACTGTGGCTTTACTAGACTGTCTTCACTAGACTGTGTCTTTACCAGACTGTGGCTTTACTAGACTGTCTTCACTAGACTGTGTCTTCACTAGACTATGCCTTTACTAGACTGCATGTTTATTAGGCTGTGTCTTCACTAGACTGTGCCTTTATTAGACTGTCTTCACTAGACTGTGTCTTTACCAGACTGTGGCTTTACTAGACTGTCTTCACTAGACTGTGTCTTTACCAGACTGTGGCTTTACTAGACTGTCTTCACTAGACTGTGTCTTCACTAGACTATGCCTTTACTAGACTGCATGTTTACTAGGCTGTGTCTTCACTAGACTTTGTCTTTATTAGACTGTGTCTTCACTTGTATGGACTGATATACTGCCATGGCTATAAGATTAGTGTCTTGGACACAGTTTGCAAAGTCCCTTTCATAAACCTAATTTCCCATAGATTAAACTTTCCTATTTTGTCCACACAAGTGAAGGTCATTGTTTTTCTCACCCACAGTATGCAGAATTATAATATGTGCAGCTTTATCGAAAATGGGCTATCCTCATGCAATTTGTGCATTACAATATTTGCATCATGTTTATTCAGTTCACTCTGTCAAGTGGGCAACATATGATATTCAGTTAATTCTGTCATGTAGGCAACATGTTTCAATGTGTTCTAGCCATATAATGGATTTATAAAGCCCACTTGTTGATCCTCTTTCCTCATTTATAAAGGGTTTATGATTTCTTTTGATGTGTTTGTGTGTACTCTTAGCAGCCATATTGAAGATTTTGAATCATATTTTTCTGTTGACTCTACGGTTGACTTCCTGCAAGAAAAAGTGTAACTAAGACTGCTACAGAAGTATATAATTGCTTTAAGAAGCAACATGGCCATAACAATTTAGGTCAGTCCTATCACTACCTGTGGTTTTGTATTTTTCTTGCAAAGAAATGCAATGCAAGCATTTTATCTCGGATGCTAAAATCATTGCTATCGATGGGTTGGTAGACAAAGAAATCTGTTAGGCAAGTTTGCAGCTGATATCACTGTTTTAAAACATTTTCTTCTTCAGGTGAATGAATTTTCAGACCTTCAAACTGGAGATGCCAAAAGGAACAAACTCTCTGCAGAGGAGGTTGCTATGGGCTTCATTAGAGTTGCTAATGAAACAATGTGTAGGCCAATCAGAGCTCTGACACAGGTGAGTTTATGTTACTAACATGTTAGAAACTAAGCTTAACTAAATAAATGTTTTAAAAATTGTCTTGATTTTAGAATAAGTTTTTTGGAACTAGTAGTATAAGACACATTGGGTTTGCTTTGGTCACATTTCAGCAGCATCCTTTATAACTGACTTCTAGGCACTGAAAAACGGAATGGTCTTTCATGAAATGTTTCTTTGACTCTGAGATTTGATTGGCATTGTTGTTGTTGTTAAAGGGTTTAATGGCATTTTGTATCACAAGACAGGCTTTACATGGTGGCCAATATTAATGGTGGAGGAAGAACCTGGGAAACCCCTGGAAAGAACCACCGACCCACAAAAAGCCTCTGGCAAGCTTTCTCACATACCCACATTGGCTGAGCCTGAGTCTCAAACCCATGCAGACAGAGGTGAGATGGCAGTGATCAGTAACAGTGAGCGCATTAGACAACCTGGCCACTCGGGGGCCCTTTTGATTGGCATGCTCAAGCCATTGAATCTTGGAATGGTTGTTTTCTCCAGGAGAGACTTTAGAAGCTTTGGGTAAAGAAACATAATTCTGATAGCTGCAATGTATAAATGTAAGCTTTCTCCATTCTTTAATAGAGTTATGACAGAAAAAGTTTAACAATAGATACACAGTTTTCCCACATTAAGTGTTTGTGGCTAAAGTATTAAAACAGAAACAAAAATGCAGTTGAAAAAAACCTACACAGTCTGAGTACACTTTTAAACAGGAGATGAGAAAATTGGACTTGTTTAGTTTACGTTGAAATCAGAGCTTATTTTTATACATGTAATGAAAGGTTAATTATTATTACTTAGTCTTCTTGCCAGTAGCTTCTCGTGGGTCGGTGGTTCTTCCGGGGTTTGTCCGGTTTCTTCCTCCACCATTAATACTGGCCGCCATGTATAGCCTATATTGTGCTGAAAAATGGCGTTGAACCATAAAAAAACAAAACAAAAAAACTTAGTCTTCTGATGGAACTAATTAAGATAAAACATTATTACTGAGCTTTCAGATCTACAGTACTGTCATTAGACATGGACCATATGGAACACAGATAGATCAGTCACAAATAAATCTTCGATAAAAAAGTACTCTTATTGGTTCTGTTGAACGAGTCCACTATTAAAAAGCACTCATTGGTAGAGTTGAACCAGTCCACTGTTAAAAAGTACTCAGTGGTAGAGTTGAACCAGTCCACTGTTAAAAAGTACTCAGTGGTAGAGTTGATCAAGTTTGCCTTTCAAAAACTAAGTGTTGGTGGAGTTGTCCCATATGTTAAAAAATACTCACTGGTAGAGTTGAGCCAGGTCTTCCTTAACCCTTGACCTCATGTAAATGCCCCTGGAAGTGCCTTTGGATGCCTCTACCTGATTCACATGGAAATGTCTTGGACACCTCAGCTCCATTCTCATGGAAGTGCATTTCAATACATGCTGTAAACATCAGCCATTTTGAGCTGGTTTTTTTTTTTTAACCTTCAGGGAAAACCCCCCATTAGATTAATTGATACAACTGACCATTACATCAGATCATATGCTGACAGTTTAAGTTCTAGGCGTGGTCTGCTTTATAAATTAATTGGGTTTTCAGTGCACGATAGGCTATACATGGTGGCCAGTATTATTTGTGAAGGAAGAACCCGGGAAAAAACCCGGAAAGAACCACCAACCCATGAGAAGCTACTGGAAAACCCCCCATTAGATTAATTGATACAACTGACCATTACATCAGATCATATGCTGACAGTTTAAGTTCTAGGCGTGGTCTGCTTTATAAATTAATTGGGTTTTCAGTGCACGATAGGCTATACATGGTGGCCAGTATTATTTGTGAAGGAAGAACCCGGGAAAAAACCCGGAAAGAACCACCAACCCATGAGAAGCTACTGGCAAGCTTTCTCACATAACTACATTAGCCGAATCTTCGACTCGAACCCGCACAAACAGGGGTGAGATGGCAGTGATCCATAACAGAGAACTCTTTAGAACACTCGTGGTCCCAGTCAAATAGGTTACAGTTAGCATGAATGAATCATTACCAAACATTAACATATCATGACGTAAACGGAGATGTATTATTTTAGAAGAGAGTTGGTTATTCTACATCAGGTGAGGTGGGGAAGGGGGGACTTGCCAAACATTTTTATGTAGAAAAGGCTTGAATAAAACAATTTTATGCTGAAAAGACTCGAAAAAACAACATCGTAACATCGTAACCTATAAGGAGATTATTCATCAGCAGTGGGAAAATGGAGGAAATGGAAAGAGAATTGTGTATGTAACAAGATTTTAAAATGTTTTTGAATGGTTTTGCAATTTGCATGACAACAATACCCACTCGCAAATCACGCTTAAACCAAGAATAAGAACTATTAATGTATATCCAGTTGAATTGAGTTAATTAATGCTACTTTTAAAAGAAGATATTAAATGAAGATATTGAATGCTATGAAGTATGTAGCTTTCTTACTTCATACATTACATATACTTATCACACATAATTTAGTCCCCCCTTCCCTTGAAAGGCCACCTGTCATGTAAGGCCACTTTCCCAGTGCAGTAGAGGTGGCCATATAAGAGGGGGATCACACCTAAACTAAATGGTTATCCCCAGTGTAGTTTATTTTTGGAGACTTCCTACACTATTTCATATAGATATATCAAAAATATGTTTTGTTATACTTGCAGATGTCTGTGTTTCTGCATATGTTAGTTGAGAGAAATTCAGCTTTATAGAAATTCTATTTATAGGCCAGAGGTCATGACACATCTCGACATGTTCTTGCCTGTTTTGGTGGTGCCGGTGGTCAACATGCATGTTCTATTGCTAGAAGTTTGGGAATGACACAGGTCTACATCCACAGGTAATTTAATTGTTTTTTTTTTGGTTAATAGGGTCACATTGTTTGTAATTACCATCACTATTTAAGAGAAGACCATTAGGATAGTCATATACACAGAAACACATTGTAAGGTACTATAGAGGCCTTAATTAACATTCTTGATTTGCTATCCACCCTCACCCCTCTCACCTGTCAGCCCCAAAACAGGTCATTTTTTATAGGTTGGTTTTATTCTCACATTCCTGTATCATTATGCTCTAGAGCAATGATGGGGAGTATTTTGTTTTTGATCACACAACTGCTCTCTTTCATCAGGTGACTTTCTAATGCAATTATAGTGCACATGAACTAGCAAAACCTACCTGACTTTCGTCATCACTTGAGCTTTTTATTTACTGTAGATGGAATAAATATTAATTAAAATATTTACATATTAATACACATTTTAGTTGAAGTTAGTGACCTGCAGACAGGTCATTTTGTTTTGATTGACCTAATGTAGCATGTTAAAAGTGAGTAGCTACTTTACATGACTTTGCAGATGTAATATTGATTTTGCTGTAATTAAAAATCATGGTATCAAAGAAATTTAGTTGAAAATGATTCTCATATGTTCAAATACAGTAAAACCTGTCTTGAGAGACCACTGCTATGTGCCACCACCTGTCTTGAGAGACCACATCTTTAGTGCACAAATTTATTGATTATATAGCATTGTGACCTGTTATAAGTGACCACTTGTCTTGAGAGATGATATTTTTGGCAAAAGAGGTGGTCTTTCAAGACAGGTTCAATTGTATTTGTAATTGATCCCTTTGCATTTATGACTGTAGTTGCTTTGATTATGACTCCTATAGTTGTCTTATATTGACCTGTCCTGATCCAATGGCTCCCATATATCCATGATAACATTGGTCAGATTACCTCTTGCTTAATTTAAGTCATCCTTTAATTATTTTCCATAGATTCTGAATGATATTTATGTCTGGTGACTATTTAGGTCAAGCAATAGTCCAAATATTGTGTGTGGATTACAATTGGGTGGATTACAATTGGGTTTTATGTGTGGATTACAATTAGGTTTTGTGTGTGGATTACAATTCAGTTTTGTGTGTGGATTACAATTGGGTTTTGTGTGTGGATTACAATTAGGTTTTGTGGGTGATTACAGTTAGGGTTTTGTGTGTGGATTACAATTAGGTTTTGTGTGTGATTATGATTGGGTTTTGTGTGTGGATTACAATTCAGTTTTGTGTGTGATTATAATTGGGTTTTGTGTTAGGATTACAATTAGGTTTTTTGTGTGGATTACAATTGGTTATTCTAATAGCCATATAGATAATCAGTTATCTTGACAAGCATTCAAGTACAGGTTGAGACAATGGTTTTTATGGAACAAATGTATCTGAAAATATTTTGAAATATGATAGTTGGGGTCAGTTTTTGTTGCAGGAAAAAGAAAACCCTTCTTAATTTTTACTTGCACACTTTTGGCTACTTTGCAGGTTGGAATTTTTTTATATTACCAATTGCAGTAGTAAAGTAAACTTTTGCATACGTTTAGTAGCAAATAACTGGTACATCAACACTGTAATGCTATTTTGTTTTCATAGGTATGCTGGTATTCTGTCAGCTTATGGAATGGCTTTGGCTGATGTGGTACACGAAGCTCAGGAGCCCTGTGCCCAGGTATATTCAGAAGGTATGTTGTATCCATGTCAGAATTAATGGTTGAGGGACCATAGAGTGTCTTTCATGTCCACAGTCATAATCACTGGCCAAGGGTTATTCCTCACTGACTCTTGGCAAATGCAGCTATCCAACTCTGTGTTTTGAAAAAGTGTCTCATTGCAGGTGAAACAGTTACTGTCACTGTACCATTGAGAGCTTAGTCCACATGGTAGGTGCTGTTATGACAATGTCAGTGATGTCCAAAAGCCATGACAAAAAAGAATTGGAGACACTAACATGTGACATATTATATTGTTCATGGAGGCAGCATTGATGATTTCCAGCTGGTTTTCTAGGTATATGTAACAAGCAGTTTGATTGGATCAGGTTTGTTCAGCTCCATCTAGTTAGATAGTGAATCAGTGGATACTGTAAGCTGCATGTACTTCCTGTCTGGTAAGGAGAGTTCATTGAAGAAATTTCACTCAAGAATCAAGTCAACAAAAAAAGTTGAATGAAAGTAGAACAATGAATAAGATGAGAAGATGTCATCAGTACAAAATATTCATTTGTTTAAAGAAATATGTATTTATGAGTGCCACAAGGAAGCACTTTTTGATTGCACTCATGTATACTAAGAAGGAGAGACTGAAGGTAATTTTCAATGGCTTGTGACAAAATCATTTCAATAAAATGTTTCTGAGCAAAAATGTCTTTTCATGTTTCTGAATACATGAAACAATGAATGAAAATGATACAGTGATCTTAACAGAGAAAACTTTAAGATCTCAATTTATTCTGAGTGATATTTCCCAAGTTTTCTGCTAGTCAATGTGACCTGATCAGCCATTAACTTGTAAAGGCAGCACTCATTTTGTTTTTAAGTTGACAACATTTTGATGGAGCTGATAGTTTAATAAATGTACATGTTATGATCTAAAAGGTATTATATTTGTATCATCCAAAAGGACATATTTTTATGATCTATAAGGATATGTGTTTTATAATCTAGAAGGAGATGTATTTTTATAATCTAGAAGGAGATGTATTTTTAAAATCTAGAAGGACATGTATTTTTATAATCTAGAAGGACATGAATTTTTATTATCTAGAAGGACATGTATTTTTATAATCTAGAAGGACATGTATTTTTATAATCTAGAAGGACATGTATTTTTATAATCTAGAAGGACATGTTTTTTTTATAATCTAGAAGGACATGTATTTTTATAATCTAGAAGGACATGTATTTTTATAATCTAGAAGGACATGTATTTTATGTCATTCTGCAAAATGCAATAGCTTGTAAGAAAACAAATACAGTTACACGTGTTTCAAGAGATCATCCTGTTGTCAAATATTAATTTTAAAGAACTTTAAATTACATGATCCATGCATTAAGAATCTGGTCATAAATTACAGGTGGTCTCCCAAAACAGTTAATTTTCATGTATGTTTTGACTGTAAAACATCATGTGATAAATCAGATGAAAATGGAAATTACAGCAGTTATGCTGTAACCTGACTGCCTAATCATTAAATGTTATGTCTGTAAATGCCAAGAATCTTGAAATGGTATATTTATAAGGATATAAGGGCAAAACATCTTTAAATGGTATATTTAAATGGGCCACAAATCTTTAAGTGGTATATTTATAAGCGCAAAACATCTTTAAGTGGTATATTTAAATGGGCAAAACATCTTTAAGTGGTATATTTAAATGGGCCACAAATCTTTAAATGGTATATTTATAAGGGCAAAATATCTTAAAGTGGTATATTTATAAGGGCAAAACATCTTTAAGTGGTATATTTAAATGGGCCACAAATCTTTAAGTGGTATATTTATAAGTGCAAAACATCTTTAAGTGGTATATTTAAATGGGCAAAACATCTTTAAGTGGTATATTTAAATGGGTAAAACATCTTTAAGTGGTATATTTATAAGGGCAAAACATCTTTAAGTGGTATATTTAAATGGGCCACAAATCTTTAAGTGGTATATTTATAAGGGCAAAAAATCTTTAAGTGGTATATTTATAAGGGCAAAACATCTTTAAGTGGTATATTTAAATGGGCCACAAATCTTTAAGTGGTATATTTATAAGGGCAAAACATCTTTAAGTGGTATATTTATAAGGGCAAAACATCTTTAAGTGGTATATTTAAATGGGCCACAAATCTTTAAGTGGTATATTTATAAGGGCAAAACATCTTTAAGTGGTATATTTATAATGGCCAAAAATCTTTAAGTGGTATATTTATAATGGCCAAAAATCTTTAAGTGGTATATTTATAATGGCCAAAAATCTTTAAGTGGTATATTTATAATGGCCAAAAATCTTTAAGTGGTATATTTATAATGGCCAAACATCTTTAAGTGGTATATTTATAATGGCCAGAAATCTTTAAGTGGTATATTTATAAGGGCAAAACATCTTTAAGTGGTATATTTATAATGGCCAAAAATCTTTAAGTGGTATATTTATAATGGCCAAAAATCTTTAAGTGGTATATTTAAATGGGCCACAAATCTTTAAGTGGTATATTTATAAGGGCAAAAAATCTTTAAGTGGTATATTTATAAGGGCAAAACATCTTTAAGTGGTATATTTAAATGGGCCACAAATCTTTAAGTGGTATATTTATAAGGGCAAAACATCTTTAAGTGGTATATTTATAAGGGCAAAACATCTTTAAGTGGTATATTTAAATGAGTCAAAAATCTTTAAATGATATATTTATAAGGACCAAAATAAGTGGTATAGTTATAAGGGCCAAGTCTGCTTGAAAAATAGGCGTTCCTTTGCAGGAATCGTGTACGTGTGTTAAGGATTAATATTCGTCTTGTTCATATCGAGCATGGTTATTGCAATCATTTTACACTTTACCTGCTTGTAAGGTGAATTAGGCCCAGATGAATACTAGAATGATAAAGCCACATCAGCCAGGTCACTTTGGTCAAACAAAGTATCCTTGTACATCAGCCAGGTCACTTTGGTCAAGCGGAATTTTATTGCACATCAGTCATATCACTTTGGTCGAGCAAAATTTCCTTGCATCATGTCACTCAGATCACTTTGGTCAAGCATAATCAGCCAGGTCACTTTGGTCCAGCAAAATTTTGTTGCATGTTTTTCCCAAGTTCATTTTAAATTATTGACAGAATTAATTTTGTTAAGGTTATGGTTAAATGTATTTGATACAAAGCTTGTAATGTATGTGTTTCAGATTCCATTCCCATCTTGGATGCCCAGCTGAAGAAATTAACTGAGGAATGCATCAATAATCTGATGTCACAAGGTTTCAAAAGGTATCTATCAACAATATATGCTTCAATTCATCTGATCTGTTTTTACATTGTTATTTGAAAATAGTAAGAACATAAATATTTGCTTACCACATAAAAAGAATAAAAATACACAAATCTCAGTTCTTTCACTCATCATTTATAGTTTATAATTTGTGTATTTGCTTTCTTTTCAGTGACTGATTATGACTTGGTATATATTGTAATTTTTCTGTAATAATTGTCTTCCGTTTCTTGTATCTTTGCTCCTTCTATAGCTTGTTATGTTGGTCTTGTAATAAGTCAATATGTTTAGAGTATAGGACATTTGTTGTAGTGTATAGTTTCTTTTACTGTTTTTCTGTTTGTTTTTTTATAAAACTTACCCCATTTCAATGAATTAGCAAAATTAGAGACAAAGATTGAAAATGTCATTAAACTGACATGTATATAATTGCAATGAATTCTTTTTGTATAAGTATTTTGTTAATAATTTTGCTTTAATAAAAAAGAAACTGCATAAATTTAAAAGATAACATGAAATTTATAATATAATTGCAATAAATGTAAAACTAGGCTTTTCATTTCTAATTATGTTTTTTATCAATGAAAGATTACAGTGTAAGTACCAATACCTTGTCATCACATCAGTTGCAGATTTTGGAACAATTTTTTGTGGCTTGTAGATAGTGAAAAAATTTTTAAAGTGTAAAGAATGTTATCCTGAATTATCATATAAAGTGAGTTGTTTACACTGCATTGCCATGGAAGCCTGTATGAGCTTAATTTTGATACTTTTTTCATATATATATATATATATATAAGAGAAAATTAAGTTTTTATTTTTGTTTTAGAGAGCAAATAACAACTCAGCCATTCCTCCACATGAGGTATGATCGCACAGACTGTGCTCTGATGTGTTCTGTTGATGAACACAGTGACAAAGAGGGAATCAGTCAGTTTGGAGATTTCCAGAAACCATTTGAGGAAAGGTATTCATCTTGCCCTATATTTTCTCAACGTTTGAGCAATATTCTTTAATTCAGCAGTCTCTGTACAAGCTAAGAATCTTTAAGATGTCAATCTGTAAGAATTGCAATATTATTTCATGTTTTACTTTGTGAATTGAAACTGTCATCTTGGCAGTATGCAGTTTGTTCAGTGAGAAAGGAAGCAAATATTTAGCATTGTTGATCAAAACACTCTTTATTAAACTAGACTCAGACTCAGAAAATATGGGTATGTGAAAAAGCTTGCTTGTACTTTCCCTTGGGTTGGTGGTTCTTTCTGGGGATTCTGGCAGGTTCTTCCACCGCCAAATATACTAGCTACCATGTATTTTCTGTCATGTGCTGAAAAATGGTGGTAAACTCATAACAACAGTGATAACAGCAACTAATGCTATAGTTCTTTTTTCACTAAGTCATGTGACAGCCAGTGACGAGTATTCCTTATTGTTAGGTATCGTACAGAGTTTGGCTTCACTTTGCCAGAACGTCGGATCATTGTGGATGATGTGAGAGTGCGGGGAGTAGGAAAAGCTGTCCAGGAGGAGGAGGAAGAAATTGAAGAGGCAACAGGGCCACTAAGAGAAGAAATGGTACAGATGAGTTCAAGTTTTTTCATATTACAGTTATCATTATTAAACTGAAATCTTTACATATTGTAAACATGCTTGTATTAACATGCTTGTATTAACATACTTGTATTAACATGCTGCTTGTATTAACATGCTTGTATTAACATACTTGTATTAACATGCTTGTATTAACATACTTGTATTAATATGCTTGTATTAACATGCTTGCATTAACATACTTATATTAACATGTTTGTATTAACATACTTGTATTAACATACTGTTGATCTCTGTGACATTTGTAGAATTACATGGGGAGGAATGTTTTCTATAAAAAGTTTTAATACACTGTATAACTAAAAGAATATGCATAAATTGTAATAAGTATAAAATAGTTTGACATTTGGAATCATGAAGCTTTGTAGCCACCACATTTGGCAGAATAGCCACAAAGCATAGATGCCATAATATATTGCATAGTAGCCACAAAGTATAGTAGCCACCATATTTGGCATAGTAGCCACACTGCAAAGTACAGTAGTCCCTCTCTTGAATGGCCGCCCTGAACAGCGGCCACCTGCTTCTTACGGCCAGAATTCCTTGGCACCGACGAGTTTGTATTCAAAAGTACCCCTCAAGAGCAGCCACCCCTCTAATGCGGCCAGCATTTTAGTACAAAAAATGTAAAATGTCCCCCTCATGAACAGCCACTTTTGTTTCTTCAAATGTATCCAGAACCAATAATTAATTCAAATCTTAACGTAAGGTAAGCAGTTTTGAGTTTCTCTCATAGATACATCTCTCTGAGTGTCAAGTCGCCGTTAAAAGTGTCGACTAGAGGATTTATAGTATATCATTATCTATAAAAGTCGATGTTTACAGGAAATGGGCTCAATAATGTTATGATAGAGTTTGGGGTTTAACACCTAAGTCGAGTTCTTCTCTTTGATGATTATAACCAGACATAATTGTTATAATCATAACAGGGTCAGCATATGCTAAAAATAGATTTTGTACATTGGCACACATAGAGAACCTTAAAAAAATCAACAGGGTACCAGACAAAGACCGGAAAAATCACATGACAACACATTATGGCTTCCTTTACAAAGACTGTATTTTGTACACTCGATACAAGTTTTGTCTGCATAATTAAATCACATACAGTCAGCAATTATCGAATAAATCATTACCAAACAATGAAATGTCATCACCTTAACGGATACATTATTTTAGAAGAAAGTCGGTTATTCTACACGACGACATCGGGGAACAGGGGGGTGGGGGTGACTTGCCGAACAATTTTATGTAAAGACTCGAAAAAACAAGTTTATGTTAAAATAATTTGAATAAACACAGTCGTAACCGATAAGAAGGTTATTCAGAAGCAGTGGGAAAATGGAGCAAATGGAAGGATAATTATGTATGTACCAAGATGTAAATGACGTTTTTGAATCCATTTGAAATTTGCATGACAACAATACCCGCTCGCATATCACACTTACGACAAGAAAGAAAAAATAGTAACGTATATTCAGATGAAATAAATTTTTTATTCTAACAAAAAGATCCTTTTAATGATTAATGTTTCATTTAGATGAAGATATTTCATGTTTTGAAGTATGTAGCTTTCTTGCTACGTACATTCCATATACATGTACTTCTCATAATAAATTTAGCTCCCCACTGGAACGGCCACCCGTCTTATAAGGCCACTTTGCCGGTGCAGCAAGGGTGGCTGTATAAGAGGGAGACTACTGTACCATAATATTTTTCATAGTAGCCACAAGGCATAGTAGCCATATTTTGCATAGTAGCCACAAAGTTTAGGCACCACATTTTGCATAGTAGCCACAAAGCATAGTATCCACACTATTTTATGTTTATAGTACTTTGACTTATGTGGTGTAAATGAAGTGCTGCATGATTTTGGTACATGGTGAGATTACAAGATCAGGGATTACAGATCCAGATGAAGACACCAACCTTGAAGGGGCCCCGAGTGGTCTAAAGTGCTCTCTGTTACAGATCACTGCCATCTCACCTCTGTCTGCATGGGTTCGAGTCTCAGATTTGGCTAATGTGGGTATGTGAGAAAGCTTGCCAGTAGCTTCTCGTGGTTAGGTGGTTCTTTCCTGGGGGTTTTCCAGGTTGTTCCTCCACCATTAATACTGGCCTGCATGTATATAGCCTGTCGTGTGCTGAAAAATGGCGTTAAACCCTAAAACAACAACAACCAACCTTGAATGGGCAACCATTTACTGGTGAACTTTGGGATCCTGAGATCAGATTTGAAACTGCAGATGTGCAAAGCTTTAGCAAAGGATATAAATAGCAAACATTACTAATTTCATTTCACAGCTGTCTTTGGTATGTTTCATAGTTATGTATTTCTGTCTGAAAGAAACAATGCTGATTTTATTTCTCAACTCGTGGTTAGATGGTTCGTTCCTGCTATTTGGTCTATTCACATTAAACACATTTCGAAAAAGGTTAATTCTTATCTTTGCCTACTGAAGAAAATCAAAACATACATTCCTCTTCAGTATAGGGTCATCTTTTATAAAAGGTATATTCAGCCATATCTGGACTACTGTAACGTAATTTGGGGTAATACCTCTAATTTAAACATAACAACACTTATAAGGCTCCAAAAGAGGGCTTGCCATTTAATTCTAGATCAATGTATAGACAATTTTCAGGATGCAATGAATAATATAAAGATTTAACAATACATGAAGAATATTTCTTAGAAAAGCCAAATTGATGTATAAAGTATCCAGAAAATCCATTCCTGTCTAACTAAGCAATATCTTTCACCAAAGAGATGCTGATGGTACTCCAAACTTAAGGTCCATAAGAAGAAAAAAATTACATTATACCAAGGCCAAAGAAGGAATTGTTTAAAAAAAAGTTTTCAATATACTGGTCCAGTAGTATGGAACAACATTCCCAGCGACATAAGGTAGGCTCCTAGCATTTCTTCGTTTCATAATCAATGTCTTAAATGGATGAAATCTTTAGAAAATTGAACAGTGCTAGTACCCAAAAAAATACTGCCTGCTTGTCTGTAATTTTGCATCATTTTCAAAGCTGAATGTTTCAACGCAGAATGATATTTTATGTTTTTATATGTTTATGTTTTTACAGATGCCTGTGCATGTGTTCCAGGCTTGATACTTTGAAATTTAAAATTCCTTAATTATTTAGCGTCGAGCCAGACTCTTCACATCATGTTGTATGTATTGTATATATTGTACATAACAGATAGAAGGCCTCAAGGTAGATTAGTTCTGTAACTAATTGAGTTACCTTCTCAAAATAAAGTCTTTATTATTATTATTATTATTATTATTATTATTATTATTATTATTATTATTATTATTATTATCTTAGGTATGTTTTATTATTGTCCTTTTGCCTGGTCTGTTTCATAAAAATACGTGTGCATATAATTCCATTTAAAAAATAGGAGAAAAAGTTAAAAGCAGTCTGGATGGCATGTTCCTAATTGGCCCACTTGGCACATCTCACATCCAGTATGATTTGTTCTACCAACATGGTCATAGGTGTTGTCTCAACTTCCATATATGGTCAAGGCATAGTTTTATTCATTTGATGCTATCACTGTTGTTTTTTTTTTTTTTATGTTATCATTGTATTTTTTCAATATCATCATTGTTGTTCTTGTTTTTCACTGTTATCATTGATGTTATTTGCATGTTACCATTGTTGTTCTTGTTGGCTTGGGGATCCATATTCATTTCTAAACATTAGCTCACTTTATCTGATATCAGTACTTGTATGTAGTCATGAAACTTGATTGGACTTGTATGTAGTCATGAAACTTGATTGGACTTGTATGTAGTCTTGAAACTTGATTGGACTTGTATGTAGTCATGAAACTTGATTGGACTTGTATGTAGTCATGAAACTTGATTGGACTTGTATGTAGTCATGAAACTTGATTGGACTTGTATGTAGTCATGAAACTTGATTGGACTTGTATGTAGTCTTGACAAATAATTGGACTTGTATGTAGTCATGAAACTTGATTGGACTTGTATGTAGTCTTGACAAATGATTGGACTTGTGTGTAGTCTTGACAAATGATTGGACTTGTATGTGGTCTTGAAACTTGGATGGACTTGTATGTAGTCTTGAAACTTGATTGGACTTGTAAGTAGTCATGAAACTTGATTGGACTTGTATGTAGTCTTGACAAATGATTGGACTTGTATGTAGTCATGAAACTTGATTGGACTTGTATTTAGTCATGAAACTTGATTGGACTTGTATGTAGTCATGAAACTTGATTGGACTTGTATGTAATCTTGAAACTTGATTGGACTTGTATGTAGTTTTGACACATGATTGGACTTGTATGTAATCTTGAAACTTGATTGGACTTGTATGTAATCTTGAAACTTGATTGGACTTGTATGTAGTTTTGACACATGATTGGACTTGGATGTAGTCTTGACACATGATTGGACTTGTATGTAATCTTGAAACTTGATTGGACTTGTATGTAATCTTGAAACTTGATTGGACTTGTATGTAGTTTTGACACATGATTGGACTTGTATGTAGTCTTGACACATGATTGGACTTGTATGTAGTTTTGACACATGATTGGACTTTTATGTAATCTTGAAACTTGATTGGACTTGTATGTAATCTTGAAACTTGATTGGACTTGTATGTAGTTTTGACACATGATTGGACTTGGATGTAGTCTTGACACATGATTGGACTTGTATGTAATCTTGAAACTTGATTGGACTTGTATGTAATCTTGAAACTTGATTGGACTTGTATGTAATCTTGAAACTTGATTGGACTTGTATGTAATCTTGAAACTTGATTGGACTTGTATGTAATCTTGAAACTTGATTGGACTTGTATGTAGTTTTGACACATGATTGGACTTGTATGCAGTCTTGACACATGATTGGACTTGTATGTAGTCTTGACACATGATTGGACTTGTATGTAGTCTTGACACATGATTGGACTTGTATGTAGTACCTGATTGCCCTATTCATTGTGAAGGATGTAACTCATCACAGGATAAAGGAGGTCACAGTAATTTTCATTGTCCAGTGATCATATCAAGTTCTTGTATTTAGCTCAGTTTGTTTGTTGCAATTGTATGTAGTCATAAAATGTACAGGTCTATTCATTGTGTGATGTAGTACGCATGACAGGAAAAAGTAGGTCACTGTTGTTTTCATGCTCCATTGACAACATTGTTTTTTTCAAAAATGTTTAGCTCAGTTTCTCTGACACTGTTGTGTGTTCAGTTGTGAAACTTGATTGGTGCATTTATCTTTGGTGATAACTTCACACCATGGGCAAAAGTAGATCAAATTGACCTACTTTTCTTGCTTTTGTGACTTTGATGTATGATTTAGGTATGTGTGTAGATTAGTGAACTGCCCAGATGCTGGTTCTGATATTTTAGGATACAAAGTATCAATTTTAGTCTTAATTTTGAAAAAGGAATCAAATTGACAATAATAAAATGATTCAATTTCAGGTAAAACAGTGCTATTTTGAAGATGGCTATCACAACACCAAGGTCTATTTACTGGGACATCTGAAGGCTGGTCATGTAATTAAGGGACCAGCTATTATTGTCAATGATAACAGGTACCGTTGTTGCATTTTTACCCTAAATGTATTGCCAGCAAATCAAGATATATATGAGAGAGAGAGAGAGTCTTGACATGTTAAATTTAAATATTTTATCTAAATTATTTGTTTTCTAGAGGTCAGAAGACCTTTTTTTTCTTTCTATTTCCATGTTTTATGAACCATCAAGTGACAACCTTTTGAATTCATTTATTAGATATATAAACTACATGTACCCGATTAGTTGCTGTTAGAGGCATATAATGATAATGACCTATTATCCATCCTTATTGATATCTGCAAATCTCACTCTTTTAAAGTCTTCATAATTATTGAAACCATTCAAATATATTGTTTAATAGATACATTTTCTTCAATAGACTTTGTTTATTGATTTCCGAAGGAATTTTTTTATAGAGAAAATGCAAGATTTAGTAGACATGATGTCATCTGTCTGCATTGTCAGCAGTAGCATTGACAGTACAGTTTTAAATATTTTTTGGCAAATCCACAACTCCCAAATTGCCAGTAGGATTTGGTAAAACATGCTACACTTAATTTTTCAGAGTCTGAATCTTTTTTGATCACATTGACCCCAACCTACCTAGGGATGGGATAGGGAAGGTCAGAGGTCATTGTTAATGCCTTATGAATACAACCACTGCCTCACAAATCCAACCATTTCAAACTAGTTTTTAGCAATTAGAAAGCTAAAAGTCATCTACATACCAAGTGGGAACTAGACAAGCTTGATCTCCCATTGGATTGTGGGATTGGTGCTAAATCCTGTTCATATAGTTACTACATCCACTCCTGCTTTTAAACACACTCATAAGGATACCTAGCAATGCTGTATTGATTTTGTGACTTTTTTGTCTTTGGAGTGATTCTGTGGAGTGCTTTGCTCTCAAGGAAGTATTTGCCTCCTATAACTGTTTCTTGCTCTGATCTAAGATAAAGAATCCACATTTGAGTTGTGAACCTCATCTTATGAAATAGATGTCATTGCCATTTTGTTTTTCCACCCTATTGACCACAGTACATTCATATTAATAGCACATGCTCATGTTTTATTCATCAGTTTAGTCACTTGATCAGAGGAAATATTTACCATAGATGTAATGCTTAGGAAAGTAGGTGTAAAAAAAAAATAATTTTGATTCCATAATGTTTTCTATAATACTTTTGAGTACTTGGGAGATTTTGGGGAATGATAGGAGACAACCCTCATCTCAGCAGAAAATCCATTCTACCTGGGAAGGTCACATGTATGCAATTTCCTCACATGCTTCACAGGAGGCATCTGCTATCACAACATTCATGGATGTTCTGAGACTCTTGCCCACAAACTCCATTGTCCATACTCAATCAGACATTTTCTACAGAAGAATGGTCTCTATGTGCATTGATCAAGGTATTCTAGCTAGTTCTTCATGTGTCCTCTTGCACCGTTAGTAGTAACTTCAAGTTCTCACATCAGTCAGACTCTTTGCAAAGGAAGATCAGCTGCAATTTAAACAACTACCACAATCTGGTTAAGTCTCTGACTCATTATGTTTTGTTGAGAAGCAACTACAAGACTCAAGTGTTAACAAAGAATTTTTTTCTCTCCATAATAATGACTCTCACCAAATTTTGATAGGTTTTTGATAAGATCTATATACATCTATTTTTCATACTGATGTTGCAGTCATTGATAGAGATGCTTGGGAAATTCAAAACCAGCATCAGTTCATATGGACCAGAAGTCATTTTCTTGACACACAACTGCTGTTTTGAAATTTCATTGCAACAGGATCTGAGCTTGACTTGGCATCCATGGTGATATTTCAGCAATCTGAACACCACCTAGCCTTGACCTCTATAGGGAACAACTGTTTTAATTTGTGATATAGATTGGACCCATGTTAAGCATAGTTTACATGGCTATTTTTATTGTCAGCAGACTGAACATAGCTTGATCCCTTTTACTGGTACTTGTGGTTGGGAGTCAAAAACAGAGAAGCTTAACTCTCATTTACCTTATATTATATATGCATCCATTATTTCTTACTAGATGAAAGAAAAATATGCATGTATCTCCATGTTTGTTATCTAGGCAGTCATCATATAACAATTATTATTTTCTGTGACAAGCCACCTAAGAGACTAACCTAATGGTCACAGCAACCCAGAGAACTGTGCCCTTGTTTCCTTTGAGAGATAAAAGAAACAAGAAGGGCCTGTTCAGACCTGCACAATAAATGTATATCCCTTCATTTTCACATGATACTGTAAGCAATAATACATGATTGCACATCCTCTCTAACGGCTCATTTGGAGGAATTCATCCTTTCCACAATACAGTAGACACTGCCATGGTTGATGCAGGTTGTTTTGGATTGACTCTAGATTATATTCTGTGTGCAGACTCCATTACAACATTACATGTTCCAACCACTTTATAATATTAAATATCATTACATATATCCAGAGAGACACATACAGAGTGGACATATTGCAGCAGAAATGATGGACATATTGCAGCAGAAATGAAATGGGGAGTTTACTCCAGATGGTTCTTACTGCCAAAGATCAATGACATGCATCAGCTGATCATTGAGCCAGTTTTCTCAACCTTTCCATCTGGGCGCCATGGTTTGGAATGGAGACAGGCTGTCAGTGCTGTTCACAGGGAAAAATGGCATTCATAGACATGGTATACCAAATCAAGGTACTCCCTTTTGATCTGAATATCAATTCTTGGGTCTCCATGAGAATTATGACCAGCATCATGTCATGCTTCAAAACTACCTCTATGTTGATAACTTCCAACTACTTCTACAATATTCAGCAAAAGCACCATGTGCAGTATATTCTAGATTAAGTAATGAAATCTCTTGGTTCATTTTTGCTTCACCTAGGATTTCTTGTCAACAAGAACAAATCCATTACGTTACCATATCAACATAATTGCATACTTTTTACATGGAGTTCATAATGCATGTGAACAGAGTTTCTGTCTGTCAGAAATGTTCCTTGCATCATCTTGATGATCTCTTCAATTCTCTCAAAAAACGGCATCTCATTGCAGGAATTTCTCTGCATATTGGGTCTTCTGAACGCAGCAGCAAGTATCACCATCTTGTAGGTCTGCCTGTGTATGAATGACCATAAATGATTACTTACCCCATTGGTGACCAAACCTCTGCCCACTGGATCAAGAGATCTGTTTTAGAATATCAGCAAACAGAAAACCATAACATGGTTTAAAGGAGGTGCTCCATTGTGGATTGAGTCTGTGTGAATGGAGATCTGCATGGATGCCAGCATGGCTGGCTGAGTTGACAACTTCCTACCCTCAGTTTGGTAAGTGAGTCAGAAGTGATCCATTCAGGAACATTCATTACCTATCAGTCTTCTGGACACAAAGGCCACAGTCAATGTATTTCATTCATGGCAGGAATCACTGCTCATTCTTCCATCTTCATTCTGGTAATTAGATCAGAATATGAAGGGGAGACAACTTTCTGTTGCTTTTTACCTCATAAATCTTTCTTCCCAAATAGATCAGTTTGGCTAGATGGGGCCTATAGCAGCAGCACAACAGGCTGTCTTCCTGGGCCATTCAACAGTTTCACAATGATATAGCTATTCAGCCTCTGCTGGATTTTTGGGAAGAAAACGTTTCCTTGTTAGTTCCATCTGGACATGCATTCATTACTGTAGTACTTATATTGCATAAGATTTGAAGCAACTTACGTACCCTAGGTGACTGGAAATAAGTCCTTCTCTGTAGTAAGGGGATGTAACTCCCTCCACCATTTAGGTATTCTCCTAAGATGCTATTATCAGGTAATATATTTGAAGGATGAGATTGAAAAAGACAAAACAGATTATTTAACGGAACACATATATTTTAATCTGATCAACTAAATTCCCTTTTTTCAGCACTGTTCTGGTGGAACCATCTTGTTCAGCAGTTATCACTAAGCATGGTGATATAAAAGTTACTGTAAGTTCTCAATTCTAACATTCATCTTACATACATATACATGTAGTATATTTATATAGTATATACATGTAATACATATGGATATGAGATTAACATTGGCAAATTGTATTGACCTACGTTAATATTAAAATGCCTTTTATAATTTAATTTGCTTTAAATTCATACTGTGTGAAGTGTACTTTTCAATTCATACTGTGTGAAGTGTACTTTTTAATTCATACTGTGTGAACTGTGGAGTAAACTCATAAGAAAGACACACCATGGCCATTGTTGGAACTGTGGAATACACTAAAAAAATATAAGATACACCATGGCCATTGTTGGAACTGTGGAGTACCCTGCATAAAAAAAATACACACCAAGGCCAGTGTTTGAACTGTGGAGTACACTCATAAAAAAAGAGACACTATGGCCATTGTTGGAACTGTGGAGTACACTGCATAAAAAAAAATACACACCAAGGCCAGTGTTTGAACTGTGGAGTACACTCATAAAAAAGACACACCATGGCCATTGTTTGAACTGTGGAAGACACTCATAAAATAGACACATCTTGGCCATTGTTTGAGCTGTGGAGTACATTGAATTACAAAAAGACACACCATGGCCATTGTTTGAACTGTGGAGTACACTCAATAAAAAAAGACACACCAAGGCCATTGTTAGAACTGTGGAGTACACTCAATAAAAAAGACACACCAAGGCCATTGTTTGAACTGTGGAGTACACTCAATAAAAAAGACATGCCAAGGCCATTGTTAGAACTGTGGAGTACACTGAATAAAAAGTGGTATTTCGTATTTTGTGATTCAATATACATGGAGTTTACTAAATTCACCTTAAATATATGTTTTCCATTGCTCTTTTCTTTATAATATTGCAATACAGGTTTATTTTTGTGCAGTTTGGAAAAGTTCATGAAATTTTATCCATAAGTTATTCTTTTCTTTGGTTTACAGATTGGTAGTGGAGGCACAAATACAGTTGATACAGCATTAGATATGATTCAGTTATCTATCTTCTCTCATAGATTTATGAGTATTGCAGAACAAATGGGAAGGTACGACATGTTTTGTAAAATAATAATTTGAGAATAAGTTTTGTAGAATATAGGAGCTCTGAGTATCATATTAATTCTGTCATATTATTGAGTATTGATTTAATTCTGTCATATTATTGAGTATTAATTTAATTCTGTCATACTAATGAGTATTAATTTAATTCTGTCATACTAATGAGTATTAATTTAATTATGTCATACTAATGAGTATTAATTTCATTCTGTCATACTAATGAGGATTAATATAATTCTGTTATACTAATGAGGATTAATTTAATTCTGTCATACTAATGAGTATTAATTTAATTATATCATACTAATGAGTATTAATTTATTTGCATACATAGAAAAGTTTGGTTATTAATTCATTTCCTCTCCCTGGACCCTACTTTACCATGTGTTGTACAAATATATTTTCACCAAAATGTTTAGCAGAAATGAAATGTACTGTGAAGTCTTCAACTCTGAGGTCAGTCTAGAGTTACACTAGTTCTGCCTTGTTATGTAAACAATATGTACTGTTTGTCATAGAGTATTACAGGTATGTAATCACATATGGGTTACACGTAATAACAGGTAATGTTTTTTTTGGTTCATTTTTAGTAGTTTCTTCATGACACCTCATTCATTACATAAATATTTACACATTTTAGATGTGTATATCATGATGTGGAGAGAGAGAGATAGACAGAATGAGCAGAAGAAGAAAAATGAAATTAGGCTGAGTCTGAATAACACACCTAAAGGCAGATATACTTCCTCAATGGAAAAATAAAATAGCATAATACGCCAGCAGATCAGGGTCTGTGTTGTTTGTTCTACTGATTACTCCAAACAGACTTCATTTAAATTACCCAGAACTGTTGTCACATTATGCAGATCTGGGTCTATTTAGTTTAGATTTGAGTTTAAGTGGGTATGTATTGTAATTACTTTAATATGCTTGATTGATAAGTTATCAACAATAAGAAAATCTGCATAAACCGCATTTCTGATTCTTTCAGAGTACTGCAAAGAACAGCAATTTCAACAAATATAAAGGTAAATTAGAGAAAGCAACTAACTTGCACAAAGCTTTATGAACATTATAGAGAGCTTATGGCATTGCCTTGTAGTTTTTATCCATCTCTCCATAAAGCCAACAAGAGTGAAAAACTTGCAAAAAAGAATGAAAAATATGTATCTGCAATAGAAATGAATTTATAATATTTTCTTAAATGAAACTCAAGGAATCAAACTCCCAAACTAATTAATCCATTTAGAAATTTCAACTTGAGATTAATTTAAATTGGATTTTATCTGCTAATCTTTATTCAAATTCTGTTGGAGGTTCTAAAGAGGATATTTTCAGGGAAAATTACCAGCATCAGAAGACCAAAAGTAATTGTGAGAGGCAACTCATTTCCCCCATATTCTTTCAATTTTCAAAGTTGTTCATAATTTCCTAACAGTTCAATCTCAGTTTGAATCAGAAGACCCACAATAATTGCTAGAGACGTTTTTCTTAAACTGTTCAAAGTTGTTCTAATTTTCTTAACTTCTCTATCCCAGATTGAAGCAGCAGATACTTGTAAATTAAACTGAACCACTGCTGATGTTCTGAGCACAGGCTTGACTGGTCAGGTGGTCACATGATCACCTAGGTCCAGTTCAAGAAAAATATTTTAGAGTCTTTGTCTAAGAATGAAATATTTATATCTAGAATTTTATGTACTCAACGTTCCATGGTCAGCATTCTTTTTAAATTTAGGTGCAGTTAATTATTGTGCATGAAAATCAAATTGTGTTGATGCAAAGTACGTTTTCCTGACCAGATGTGTGTATATTATTGAGATTATTCTATTGGTTGAACTTGTTACCACTCTGGAGACCATATTTCAAATCAGACTTAGATCAAACTTCATGAATAGGCTTATAATGTAATGTGAAGATCTCATCAGAGTTTGTAATAAGATCCAGTCATATTAATGATGTTATCTTGCATCAGATTGGTTAAACTTGTTTTTACTCTGGAGACCATATTTCAAATCAGACTTGGATCAAACTTCATGAATAGGCTTATAATGTAATATGAAGATCTCACCAGAGTTTGTAATAGGATCCAGTCATATTAATGATGTTATCTTGCATCTGATTGGTTTAACTTGTTTTTACTCTGGAGACCATATTTCAAATCAGACTTAGATCAAACTTCATGAATAGGCTTATAATGTAATATGAAGATCTCACCAGAGTTTGTAATAAGATCCAGTCATATTAATGTGGTGATCTTGCATCTGATTGGCTAAACTTGTTTCCACTCTGGAGAATGTATTTCTGATCTGTGATCAAACTTGGTATAAAAAGCTTAACTTATGAAGATATTGGAAGTACAATTATGTGTGAGATCCACTCTAATTAATAAGGTGATCTGTGTTCGATTGGCTGAGCTTGTCACATTTTCTAGTGGTCAGATTATAATCAACAGGTAATTAGGTTTATGTCATCAAGGTATCCAATTAGTTCTATTATGAGCAAGACGTATGAATATTAATGAGGCGTTGTTACAATTGATTGGTGAACTTGATTTACTTACACAATTTTAATCAAGTATGGTTGATCTGCTAATACCATTACCATGTTGACTGAGTTTTATCATCAATTTAACATAGGAATAATAACAAGTTAATCTTGCATATGATGACTGAATTTTTAAAATTATTTTAGAGACTGTCTTTTCAATAGGAGTTTAATCAAACTTGGTAAATAGGCTGTTATTATAAAGATCTGATGTGTATATGACTATGAGTAAGATCCAACAACACTAATGTATTGTGTGTTTGTTTTCCATGTTTGTCGATATTCAAAGCAACTTGTTTTTCTGATCCAACTTGTTTAGTAGTCCAATAAAATTAAGATGTGAAATATGTTTGATTATGAGCAAGATCTACCTGCATTTGAGAGTTAATCTTGTATCTTGCCAGCTTTTTGTTATCTCTCTGAAGACTGACTTTTGATTGGTTTAGTCTGGACTGGTTTTGTAATCAGCAAGATCTTTGTGTAGTAATGAGATATTCAAGAATCTGATTGGCTGAGCTTGTTACCTCTCTCAAGACTGACTTTTCTTTGCTTAATCTGGACTGGTTTTGTAATCAAGATCTATTCTTGATAATGAGGTGATCTTGAATTTGATTGGGTGAGCATGTTAGGCTATATTTCTTATCCAATTTCAATAAATATACAGGCTTATCTTATCTAGGAGTTTACTACTTCTGTATGAATTAGATCAATGTATATTAATAATGCCTTTATGTTTAGAAGAAATTTTTATCACACTTTAGTAATGGCAACCAGATATAAAGTTTGGAAGATCATTTGTGCATTGTTGTATTCTTAAAATGCTGTTTCATCCTGCTTAAATGAAATGGTCAGTTGTAAGTCAGATGAGCAAAATCAGGTCTTCTCATGTGTCTTGTTTAATGGTATATTTTTTAAAATTATTTTGCTACTAAATGGTTCATTGTTTTATCCTGAATTTCCACAATGTATATTTTATTATCTTAGTTTTTAGTGTCATGTATATTTTGTATTGCAATATTGAAATGATTCTGTATACTCATTAATTCTTTTATTTTCCCAGTGTTTCAGTGTCAGTGTTTGATTCAATAGTCATAATGTGATAATTAGAAGGTTCACGTAAGCTTTATCTTTTACACACCAATGATGAAAAAGAATTGATTTTCTAGATGTTAAACCAAAATATGCAATTACAGATATGTTGTATCAGCCACATTAAATGGCTGTTATTAATGTTATTTTAAGTTACTTTTGACTTTTGTGCTAAATATGCATTGATTGCTTGTGTTTTACAGGAGAGATTAGACTTTTCTTGTGCCATGTTTGGACCAGATGGGGGCTTGGTTGCTAATGCCCCACATATACCCGTTCATCTTGGTGCAATGCAGGAAACAGTGCAATACCAGGTATACCAATGTGCTTGGGCCTTTTTTCTTTTATTTGCATGTCGGATTTATGTAATATTTTGTGTACTGTGAATTTTATTGTAATTATTTTTTTTAAAGAGAATTATATGAGTATAAATAAAATCAATAGGGTTTTAGCTTTTGAGTACTATGTCATGCATTTTGAGTACTATGTCATGCATTTTGAGTACTATGTCATGCATTTTCAAATTAACTTTGTTGAGGAATTTATTTTGCCTGCAATGTGAAAGAAGGATGGGTATATTGTGATTTAGTCTGTTTGTTATGCATGAACATGTTGTGAGGCATCTGTATGTATGTAATGTCCTTCACCTTCTGCAGTATCATTACAGCTAGGCACATGAAACTTGTTCATTGTTAGTCTTGTGGGAGTGTAGGCCGATAAATCAGCCCTTCACCCGTTACAATTTTGATGTTGGGGTGAGGGGCTGATTTCACCTATTCATTGAAACCTGCAATTATCTGCAGACACTTTTGTCTGCACGTATCAGCGTAAATTTCACATACTTACCGGTATTTTTCGCGGCTGTTAAGCTCCCGTCGGCTAAAGGGTTCTTTTTGCGATATGTACATCATATTTCCGAATCAAATCCTACGTCTGACAACTTGTAGATCCAAGCAGAATAACACAACCCTAAGATACCGTTGACATTTAAGTTTCGTGATCACCATACTAGACGGCAACCAATCCGATGCGACTTCCGCTCGTTCGCTCATTCGAAACACTCGGTACGCTTGGTCATGTGACTCAGTTGTAGCAACGTGAATGTGACTATCACGTGATTCAAGCAGACTCCGAACAAGACAGGTAAGAAACATCTTTTGTAGTACCATTCTCGTACAGTTAAGTTAACGCGTGATTAGAACGAAATGATGCAAAAAATTAAACAATGGCGGAAAATACATGCTCGCTTTGTGGTGTTCACCTGGGCGCAAATCGATCCAACAAAGTTAATTTGCATGGAAAACTGAAGAGACAGACAGAAACAGCTCAAGATGTGCTACATGATCATTTGGGGCTAACATTTACTCCAGACAGAAGTGCATATATATGTTATGCTTGTTCTACTGTGATTAGCAAGGTGAAATTACAAACTTCCAAGTTATAAGGGTCCCAATAATGGTGCATTTAAATCCAATTTTAGAGATTCAAAACAAGAATATAAAAAAAATTGCAGCACTTGTTTACAAAAAGTGGTGCCACTTTTTCTTTATTTATTCTATAGTAGTGAAATTAATTATTAAATAATTAAATATTCACTTAATAATCAGTATGACACCCAACATTAGGAAAATCTCATTAAACAATGTTGACCCTAAATCATAATGCCTATGCAGATTCCATATCATAAACATCTCTATCTCTCTCTCTTTCTCTCTCTCTCTCTCTCTCTCTCTCTCTCTCTCTCTCTCTCTCTCTCTCTCTCTCATAAATGATAATAACATTAGTGCAGTTCAACCTCTCAAATTAATGTGAGCAATGTCTAATATATACATCAGTTACATTAGACTTCTGTAATTACTTAAACCTTTACAATACAAGTATCATTATACTGTGCATTTTGTTGAAACAAAACAGATTTCTGCTGGCAAGAGAATATGGAGTGAGGCTATCCAGGACCTGAAGTCATCCTCCAAGAGGGACAGATATGTTGGACAGAAGGTACTAGCTACAGCCCCTTCCACTCCCCAGAAGAGCAAAAGAAGAAAAATTGTTACCAGCACCCCAATCAAGGTAACCAAAATAATTATAAGTGTCATTGAGTTCTTGCAGCATATATTGTAATGAGAATTAAGAGAGAGAGAGAGAGAGAGAGAGAGAGAGAGAGAGAGAGAGAGAGAGAGAGAGAGAGAAGAATAAACTGAGATTTGTGATAATGGTAATATTTATTAAATTTCCACATCTTTTGATTTTACTACATTTCCCATTTGGAAATTATATTTCTTTAATACATGAAGTTTAGGTTGGATTAAAACTGCCATTGTTTTTCCTTCCAAATAACTACAAAACTTTAACTTTTAGTATTACACCAAACCTGTTCTTTCTATTGTATACCTTTTACCCTGGAATCTGATGTTGATGATATATGCACCTAATAAATCAGGGAAAATTTATATTCAAGACATTTATTCAGAATATATTAAAACATAACCTCCTGGCTAAGGTTAATCAAGCTTGAATTAGATTTTTAGACATAATATTGCTTGCTACTATCCAGAACTACTGATGCTAGGTGGCCTCACACATCTTCAACATGAAAATGATACTTTGTTTGGCTTTATTAACTGTTATGATATAATCTTGCTAGACATTCTACAGTCTTTTAGACTGCACATATTCAAATGTATTTATGTGGACTATCACTTAGAACAATTTGTTTAACTACATGCTGTTATTAACATATAAAATTTTAATCTCACACAACAACTTACTGTATAGTTGATAGTAATTACTAATTTTCAAATAGATATTTCACAATTAAAAATTCTCCTTTTCTAACTTCCAGAAAAATGTAAAGGTTACTATTAATAAGAAGATGAAGCATATATCCTATGCAGCCAGCCTCATTAAGAAAAGCAGACATGCGTCTGCACTTCATCTTCTCCTGCAGAAAAGTAAGACATTTAAGATGGCCCTTCTGAAGGTAGTGGGGGACATAATTAAGAAGGAGATGAAAGCAGTATGCCACCCTGCCTTTAAGTCAGTATGGCG
This sequence comes from Unio delphinus, assembly GCA_029339505.1. NCBI lineage: Eukaryota > Metazoa > Mollusca > Bivalvia > Unionida > Unionidae > Unio > Unio delphinus. The sequence continues at coordinate 7,494,937 of JAQISU010000236.1, forward strand.
AGCAAGTGGTGACCCTTACTTACAGATAAGCAGCTTCAACTGGCAGAAAGTCCTTGATGAAAGTGAAGAGAAATGCCCTGTGTTGTTGTCATTGCTGAAAGCAGCAGGAAGTAAAAGCAGGACGGAAAAAAGCTTTGCCCATGGAATTCATTGGCTTGCTCCAAACATAGGAGCTATCATAGGCCAGATAGTCTTCATGAGGAATCCTGGTCACATGAAGCTTTTGCAGCAGATGGTTGGAGTGGAGATGTGGCTTGCTGGCTGTTCAAGAGAAGTAAGTTATAATTGCTATGGATTAAACCATCTATTTTTCAGGAAGTAGAGCAGGTCAACCTGAGATTATCACTTGAATCCCTTGAGCTCCTGCTTTTAACAATATTAATATCATGCCAACAGATTTGTGAAAGGATACATTTTCAGGGCAATAAATTTTAAAAGTGAATCTCAGTCACCATTAAAAAAACAATTAATGTCTGATCCAAAAACAGTAGGAAATATTCCTCACACTGAAGCAGTTGTCTAATTTCATTAGATCTTGTATATCTATCAGTCAAGATTTAATAAATAGATATTGTAATAAACTTATTCTTTAATTGACTTTGGTATATTCTAACAAGAAATGCAAACGATCACAAGAATAAAGACAAAAAATTAAATGTTAAATATATAACCATGCATTAATAACCTTTTTATATTTCACAGGCCTTTGCTAGACTGAACCATCTGGGACTGTGCCTGAGCATACATGCAGTCAGGAGATGCATTGACATGATCCGTCGGCAGTATGCAGATGACCTCCTGCAGCAGAAGTCACTCCTGACAGATAGAGCACCACAGGCCAGAAGACGCCTTTTTGACAATGATGAGCCTTGTAGGTATCATTATTAATTGGGAACAGAAATTTGCATTACATAACTGAATTGATAATATCATCCACTTCCACCACATAGGTAGTATTTATTAAGGAGAATTAAATCTGTGTGAAGTTACCACAATTGTTCAGCATTCATTATTTTGTAATGTGTGTAGTTAAATTAATTCTATTATTCAATTGTTTTGTTACTTTCAGTTTTCTGCAAAAGACCAAATTTGTACTATGAATGGATTTATGAATACAAATTTAGTTCAGTATATGCAAATGATAGATTCATCATTCAATGTCAACAGCAAAACCAGCTCCTGCTTCAATTATGCCACCGATTTACTACGCTTTGCTACAGAGGCCTATGTCATAGCCAGTTCAAGATCAATGATAGACAAAGACCATATTCCCAAAGACATTGAAAAGTTATGGTACTATTTTCAGTCTATTGCAAAGAAAGTGGCAACCTTAGGATTCCATCCTCCAGAGCTACAAGACTGTAATGCTGATTTCAGCTATTGTGGCCTGTGCCAGTTAGAGAGTGATACTGAAGAGTTTATATGTTGTGATAATTACAGTTGTCCTAAAGGAAGATGGTTTCATCTTACATGTTTGGGGTTAAGTGACAATGATGTCCCAGCTGATGAGTGGTTTTGCTCTGGACAGTGTGAGGTCATGTCAACAAAATGTAACAAAGACTACAACTCAAAGCAGGATCACGTATTTGAATACTCCAAGGCTCTTTTATGGAGAGGTCTAGGTGAAATGGCCGTCATGATGCTATCAGGGAAGGAGATGGAGATAGAATAATCAGCCACTGGAGGCATGATATGATAGAGTTCTTTGATCAGCACCACCCCAAGTACTTTGTATGTGGCTATAATCTTTTAAGTGCACTAAATGGTGGAGTGTCCTCTCGTCTGGCACACCAACTTCGATGGAACAGAACAGTTAATACTGCAGGGAAAGAGGGACACAATATTGAAATGGACTTACAAATGGAATTTTTCAACAGAGAATACAAGGAGGCTGTCAAGACTGCCAGTGGAAATCTGACTGATGACACCATAGCTAGACACAGCCAAATGGTGGGGATAAAGAAAACACTTCAGTATGTTTTTGATCACAAGATACTTAACCGTGGCAATTTCAAGCGATCAAAAGGTGTTGTGAGGAGGAATGCTGATATTGAGGACCTTGTGAAAATCCTCTTAGACAACAAATGCTGTGAGTTTATCTCAGGAAGATATCACTCAGCATTCCCTGATATTCATTCTGTATCAACATTTAATCAAATGGAAGAGTTTAAGAAAAGGATTCAGAAGCATCTAAAGAAAATGAGCAAAAGACTGGAGATTATAGTTGATTGAGACACCTTTATTTGCAACATTAAGTATATAAATTCATACTCTTCTTAATCTACTAATACCCAGTGTTACAACATGTGAGTTATGGATGGCTTTTGCAGAGAAGACATACAAGACTTGTTGGTTTACACCATGTTATATCACACAGAATGTATTGATGTATCTGTGACTGACTGTAAACTAAATATATAGTCATGATATGTTGACGTGTCAATTAAATAATGTCTAGGAAGTCTGGAATGGAAAGTGGAGCACATGGCTAGGCATTTTTTAAACATGTACTTCTAATCAGCTTTTTCTTAAATGTCAGCTTGTTTCCAACAGAATGATGTGTCAATGAATTATGTGCAGTCCACTTGTTAGTCACCAGTTCATGTAGTAAGCCTTGAATGTGATGACATGCCACTCAAATTTCTATGCATTTTTCATCTTATGGTAGTTTCAGTGTTATATTGCCCAGTATGTGCTGAAACATCATTGAGTTACATCAAAATCCACTTAAAATGGTAAAATAATATATACATGTTACTGTACATGAGTACCGGTACATGCAATTTTTGTATGACTCATTGTTAGTATTTGTTTCCTGCATTGTTATATATATATATATATATATATATATATAAAAACAGATAACTTTAAAAGGTGCACCGAGTGGCCGTGTGGGCTAAAGTGCTGTCCGTTACGGACCACTGCCATCTCACCTCTGTCTGCATTTGTTCGAGTCTAAGGTTCGACAAATGTAGTTATGTGAGAAAGCTTGCCAGTAGCTTCTCGTGGATCGGTGGTTCTTTCCGGGAGGTTTGTCCGGTTTCTTCCTCCACCATTAATACTGGTCGCCATGTATAGCCTATATTGTGCTGCAAAATGGCGTTAAACCATAAAAAAGTATAAAAAGATAACTTTAAACCAATCTTATGTAGTAATTTGTTCTAAATTAGGTTAGAGAGCCTTGAATACTGTAATGTTTCACTGAATTACACATAGTGCACATTCCAATCTGTTAATATGTATTTCGACCAGAACTCTACAACCGATCAATGACATTCACACGTTTTCCCGCACATCAACATCTGTCAATACAGTTAACACAACACATGCAGGCTTTACATTCACACCAATCACAATCCTCTTGAGTACACATTCTGGACGATGGTAAAGATGATTGGTCCATGTTGGAGAGAAGGAATTGCTCCAGCATACAACGTCTCAGACAGTCAGATGTGTTACAAAGCTTCTTCATATATTCATCTGAACAGCGGCTAAGAGACCTAGGAAATATGTAACATATTCCAAGTCCTTTACGCCCATCCCTAGAACATCTTCCAACTTCTTGCCAATAGGAGAGAACTGAATTTTCAACCCCCCAATGTACTACAACATCTATATCCTCAACCTGAATTCCTATACCAAAGGCAACTGTAGATATAAGAACTCGGATGGAACCCTGCAGTTTCACAAAATCTTCCAGAATTCTAGTCACTGATTCATTATCTGTCCTGCTGTGGAACATCTCAACTAGACGATTATTGGAAGCTGGCTGTTTATCCTTGTATGCATTCTCTGCCAAGTCTTCCATGAGCCACATAAAAATGTTCTGGCAATCCCTCATGCTTTTGCAATAGACAACTATCTTCTGGGACTTCTCCTTCCTGGACATGACATGTTGTGGCAACCATGCAAGCACTTCCTCATACTTCTCTGAGCACTTCTCCATATGTATGTAGATATTAGGTCTGAAAGAGAAACACTTTCTTAATACTAGTGTTATGTTGCACAAGAAACAAATACAAGTCAGGACATTTTGTTTCACCTTACATTTACTTTATTCACTAATTTTGTTTGTGTCAGTTTAAATGTTCATATTTATCTGACAGAAAGCCCATGATCACTATTTATAATTTGTTGGAATTCATCACAAGAAAACTGAACACTGCATTGCAAAAAGTGCAGTCACTTTAAGCAGACAGCAAACGGTTGATAAGAGAGGTGGCAAGTTTAGATAGGTAAAATATGTATGTAGAATGAAGAGAATGAAATTTGTACTTTGCTTGAATATAAGAGGTTTTCAACAGTGGGGAAGGGTGTGTGTATTACCACTATGGGAGTATGTGTTGAATATTATAGAAGTTATGCTATAACAACTTACATTTCCCCTATTTGTTTCAAACAAAACAAAACTAAATAATGTGTTAACCCTTTTTCTACTCAAGTATCCCTTGATTATTACATCTTACCACTGCTAGTAGTTGTTTTTATTTGTATGTCAGTTCTTCATCAGATAAAAGTTTAATAGCATGTGAATAGGTCGGTAAGATGTGTGTAATGTTATGAATATCCACAACCAATGTATAGTTTTACTGTGGTGTTGGGGTTTATTTCAGGCAAATACAGCTAGAGACAGGTTTGTACAATAATTTACATATTTCTTGAAATAGTAATAAACAGACAAACAAAATACTTAAAATATAAGTGAAAGTGAATGGTCATAAAAATCATAGAACAGATGTTAAATAAAAGAATGAAGTACCGGTCTGGAAGTCTGGCAATGGTATGTGTGTCTCCAGTAGGAAGTGCAAGTAGAGTCCTCAAATCCTTCTCCACTTTTTCTGTTGCTGTGGCAGTAAGGAGAAGAGATGGAATGTGTTGGAAATGAGTCACCAGCTCAGCCACTTTTCTATACTCCGGTCTAAAGTCAAGTCCCCTGTTATGGAATAATTAAACTTGCTATAAGAATGATTGTACTGAACTTGAAGTAAATGACCCAAGGCACTAAGAGCTACACGAGTACATGCAATTTTTGTATGATTCAGATTCATAGGTAGTATTTGTTTCCTGCAATATTATTTTCATAATGTCTCATTTGAATTTAGAGAGCTATTTTATCTGATTTCAAATACACACCTCAAAGTCTTTAAATAAAAGAATTTTACTGCATGGAAACAGGGACAATATTGTATTTAACTCCTATAAACGAAAGACAGACTCTGTGCCAGATGTTACACAGTATTCTATTATGTTGTACAATACATTTTAGTATAAAAAATATAATAATCACCATTGTGAAATACAGTGAGCCTCATCAAAAGCAAGGAGACATAGCTGTGACCACAAAGGTTCTTGATGTACAATCTGTAACCATTCCTTCTTCATGATAGCCTCTGGACTGGCCAGAATAACATCTACATTTCCATTTTTGATATCTGTAGAAATGTGAAATTTGATTACTATCCTTTTCATACATTAACAGTTTTTACATTATGATTGTGTAATAGATTTGTTCTAAATCTTGTCTTTGTAAAAGAGTAACAAAAATATAAAACAGGTTATGTTTAAGATAAATACAGATCTGAATGAAGAAACTACTTCTTGCACCAAAATAACTTAAGGTTTCTTGCATAAAGATAGTCTACCATTAGTGTATGATTACAATATCCCATGCTAAATATAACAGTTGATTTATTTCTTTCAATAATTATTTGTATTACCTTGATTGGTATGTAATAAGGACAGAAATCAACATCACCATAAATCTCTTAGTATATTAGATACTTTGTGGAAAGTTATTAATTGGTTTGCATAAATTTTTGTGCCAAATTTTAATAAATCATTTTCCTTTACACATACTATTTTATATATGCATGACTGTCAATGGAAAGTTACCTTGAATGGATTCCTTTGGCATGTCTTTTACAATGCATTGGGCTTTGATGCTGTGTGTCTTCATTATCGCCTGTTGGTCTAACATCAAGGCCCGTAGTGGTGATATAACCAGCACTGTTTGGTGCTTACCGGTCAACTGAAGATCAAAAGAACAGAAAACTATTATTTCATGCATGTTTTAAAAAATATTTTCTGAATTGTACTTTATCATTTTTTTAATACAATGTCACATTTAATTTTTTTTCTTCCATGCACCAGTAATAGCCTTATCACAATGATAATATACAGAAACTTTTATGTGATCATCTTTATATGTTGTCAATGTGTTCTTACTGAATGCATGTTTCATTATTTAAATTTTCTAGACAAAAACAAATACTTGAATAATTTATTATATTCATTAATAAGAATAAAACAAAAGAACACTGTCATTTAACACTGCTATGAAGATTGATAAAGAATTTTCATGAATTGTGTGGTAATTATGTTTTATAATGTAGAAGGCATTCATAATTTATATGAATCAAAACATCCCATATTAGGTCTCCAAGAGAAATGGCATAATCAGTAAGATTCTGTCTAACATTCCATAAATCAGTGTATCCAGCCAACACTTTCCAATGAACACTGGCAAGATTTAAATATCAAAACTATGAAAAGGACAAAAGAAATTATTTTTATAACTTCATATTAATCCTATTAATCCAAAAAAGGATAATGTCATACTGTCAATAATAATCATAATAATTTTATCAGCGACTCCTGTTACATAATACTTTAGATCATCACAAATCTTGCTCCACAGCTTTTATGGTCACACTTAAATCTCATTGTTTGAATACTGTGCAGTATATAACTATATAACTTATACCTGTAAAATGCAATAATTATTACTTTTATGTATATTACTTCTTATAACTACGATGTTCTTTTGTTACGCACTATGACATCTTTTTTGTACCACATGATGTATGGATATGTATCTTGGGTCAGTGGCATAAAACACAAATAAATATTATTAGTATCACCAACACAACTCGCCCAATCGATTATCACTATTCTCACATACAAATAACTCCTACCTCAATAAATAGCAATGTCATTTTAGCAACATTTCTTAAATTCACTTTACCTTTCTCTTGATGATAGGGAAAAGAGTATATATCAGGCTTTTCCCGAATCCGGTGGGTAAAAAAGCAATAACATGCTTTCCCTCAACTAATTTTAATAATGCTTCTTGTTGTTCCACCTTTAATCTCACGTCATAGCCCAATTCGTCAAGAACACCCGCAATTATTTCGTCCATCATACTTTGGCGCTTTCCAGCATAACAACCGAGTCACATGACCAAGCGTACCGAGTGTTTCGAATGAGCGAACGAGCGGAAGTCGCATCGGATTGGTTGCCGTCTAGTATGGTGATCACGAAACTTAAATGTCAACGGTATCTTAGGGTTGTGTTTTCAGGTTTTTCAGTCAATCAAGGACCTGTTGCCTGAATCGAAAGTAACTTCATTTGTTGTTGACTTCGAAAAGGGTCTTTGGCAAGGGATCAGAGCAGTTGTCTAATGTTGTAGAGCGCTTAGAGCTTCTAAAGATTAGGCGCTCTATAAAGTCCTCATTATTATTATTATTATTATTATTATTATTATTATTATTATTATTATTATTATTGTATTTGTGTTTCAATTTCTTATTTTAGTAGCAGATGTTTTACTTAAATGCATTTTTTTAAAAATCATAGATAGTTACTGTTTAGAAGTATACTTTTGCACATCACAATTTGACACTTCTAACCTGTATTGGAGTGTAATTTTGACTAGTTATGTGTGTTGATTTAAAAATACAAATACATGCCTCATATTTCAAAAAAATAAATCTCAGAAACCATTTTTATATCTCGTTATTGTTAATTAAAATTAACATTCCTCGCCCCCGTGTTTCTCATTGTTCGCGATATGTTGGGCTATTATGTGCACAGCTTTGAAAAGATGTAATGAAGAACCTTCGGGATATAGAAATGAAGTACATTAATTTGGACTGTTTCTGTCAGCAGTTAAGTCGAGTAATTAGATCAGATTTATAGCTAGTTTTAAAAAATCCAAAGTAACAATGCCAATAAATGGCAAGAGATGAAAAGCAAATTAAACCGATCTTGATAAAAATTACTCTCGCTGATTGGGTAAACGAACAGCATGATTGATAAGTGACGATATGTCAATTTCCTACAAACGGTAAAAAAAATGGTTTTCATCAGCTTGTGAAACAGCGAAAATAAAACTTTAGTAACAGCGAAAATAAAAGTACTGCCGTATAGAAATTGATCACTGTAAACGATAGATTAATTTCTGATCAATATTATTAGATAAATGAAGAAAAAAGGGAAAATATTGTCTGATATAACGGCATGCTGAATGTAATTGAAATCTAAGAATTTAATAATTTAAATCTTAACGGAAGGCCCCTAAAGTAAAATGAAGACAAAAGTGTAATGGTAGTGAATTTTTATAAATGTCCGATATTTCCATTGATGGATAGCTATGTGTGATCAAGAACTGAAGTATCTATGCATATCAGAGTGGGACTCCTAAGTCATGCACTGGGGTCTTCCCAATCTAGGAATTAAGCCCGTGGGCCATCACATTGGTAATACTAAGATCTTCAGCCATTAAACATATAAAATTATAAAATTACTGAATATAACAAATTTACACATGAAAATGACATTGGACCCTGTGTCCATCCATCAAGCTTCCACCACCTCCACATTCCAGAAATTAGCACCAGGGTCAAAGTGTAAAACTATTGATATCCCTACCATAGTCCATTCTTTGAATGGACAGTTTGAATCATACTGTGTGAAATAAAGCTGTTAAGAGCATGATAAAAAAAAAAGAAATTTAAAGCTTTTTTAAAGATTGTTTTCATCATATTAAAATAATGAAATGAAATAGCAAACAAAAAATCACTGGACAACTCAATTATCCATAGAATACATTACCTCTTTACATTTTGTTAAAGTTTTAACTTCCAAAACCCCCTCATCAGTCCTCCCTCCAAAAATTAAAATTGTTTTTCTTCATGTCTATTTACCATGGAGATGTTAACAAATGTATCTCAATGAAGGAACCTTTCCCAAATACTGTTATAATTGCCTTACCTGTTACTGCTAAGTGGTTTAACTTTATACAGTGGAACCCTGCTATAATGTGCCCATTGATAACACGAACTCGAATACAATGCTATGTGGCTTCCGAAATTTCGTATATTTATTCGTACATGATTTTTTTCTTCTTCTGCAAAGTTCATTAAATAGTGTATTATGAATTTATTTTCATTTTGGGGAAGGAATCGTGTATAGAGAAGAGATCACATATGAATTCAAATAAAATTTGATCATGGCATGGTTCCAGAAATTTTAAAATATATCTACTTGTATTTTTCTCGTACTGGGAGATTTTTATATTTTAAATACAAGAATTATTGTATTAAACGTTAATTATCATTTTGGGGAAGAGTTTGAGTAAGAATTTTAATATAATATGATTTTGGTGTAGCTTCACCAGGCTCTTGAAGTGTTATGCCAAAATAATGTAGTCTTTGTGGTTGTCTTCAATTAATTCTGTATACAATCATAGTTCGAGTTTCCTCTGACCCTTGCCACCTCATTTTTTGATAATTGAACATTCATGTTGGGGTGTACATGAATGTCCAAGTATCAAAAATGGGGTGGCAAGGTTCAGAGGAAGCTTGGACTGTATACAATTTTTGCTCAAACAATAGCCAACGTGTGTTTCTTCTTTAACTGCACACACAACCAAGCAGCCAACATAGCAGTGGTTGATAAAAGCTCTTCACAGTTTAACAAACATAAAAGAATGAAAGTCGCCAACATATTTTCAGTGCTTGGCAGTGTTATTAGAAGCATTCAGTACACCAGTAAATAATGTCCACTTTACTATCTTGGAAATTGAAAGGGTATGAAATTTGTATTCAGCTTAAAAATAATTATAAAAGTGACTTGTTACCATTATAAAAGTGACTTGTTACCATCGAGGGCCTACTGCACTTAGTTTTCGGGTTTTACATGTGTATGGGGATTGCTTATGAAATGGTTATTAATTTCCCCTTTCTTTATATAAAAAAACTATTTACCATTTCAGAAAAGCAAGTTCACAAACGAAAGTCATTCATTGCACTTTGCACAAAAAAGTTTATTATGATTTTAGGGGAAGAGATTGTGTATGAATTCTAATATAATACGATATATAATATACTATGATTAAGTATGAGAAATAGTGTGTAAAACGCAGCTTCTGAAATGTATTAATTTCACCAGGTTCTTGAAATGTTATGCTTAAATAAATATTGGAAATATAACTTATTATTAATCCAAGAGTAAAGACACATGTTCTTTAACTGCATACACAACCAAGCAGTGGTGGTTGATACAAGATTCTCACAATTTAATAAAAATAAAAAACAAAAGCCACCAGCAAGTTTTCTGGACTTGGCAGTGTTATTAGATCATTTGTCGGCTTTCTTAGCTGTAAATTGAAAGGGTGTGACATTGTACATGTATGACATTGTACATGTATGACATTGTACATGTATGACATTGTACATGTGTGCAGCTTAAAAAGCTTTATATCAGTGGTGTGTGACCATTACAGACTCACGATGTTGATATTCATTATATAACGTCAGTTGGGGTATTATTGATCAACGTGTATTTTCGGGGAAAAAAAGCAATAAAAATTAGTAAATTAGTAAAACTATTAAACACAAAGTAATAACCTATAAATATATTATCCGTCCATTATTTTGAATAAGTCTTATTATTGCATTCCATTTAATATTAGTGCGATAATACTCCGATATTTTACATTAGACACGAGTACACGTATATATGCCAATGCAGTGTTTGCTGAGAAAAAAAAAATATTGTAAAACCCCGCATTAATGTAATCCTGCTTTTAACGTGGTCCAATTTCTTGTACCCCAATTATCCACTGTACCAGATGTTTATCAGTTTTAAACTTTCACTGTAAATAGGTAACTCAGTATACTATCTATTCTAAAATTCAGTATACTTGTATTTTTATTCTTTATATCCTTTCTCAGCAATTACAGGTTTAGTTTATAATTGTTTGCATTAACTTTCCATACTTTTCAAATGGCTGTGTATCTGCTTTATCAAGGCCAACAACCCCTTCAAAACTGTTTTCCCTGCACAGTGGCACCCAGTTTAGTTCCTTGCTTTCAAATCACAGCCCAAAAAAAATCTTGTATTACCATGTCTGTGGCAAAACCCATATTGGCTGTCTCCAGAACTAACTCAGTTGTCTCTTCAAATGGAAATGACTAATTATTACACATTTGTTAATTTATTGAGAAATGAAGTTATCAGTGTCATTAGACATTTAGCAACAAATCATTTTTATTGGAATGACTAAGGGAATTTTTTGATTGGACAGCCATGCAGTCTGGTTATTCAGTTGGCAATAGTTCTTTCTGAAAATGTTTCTACCTCTCTGTCTGTCTGTCTGTACTAACCTTTAGTTAGCCTGGCAGTAATGAATTTTGATATTCAATTTTTGAATGTGAATGATATTGCATAATGGAACTAAATGTATTTTCTGAACATAAAAACACCCATCTTCACCATTTTTGCCACAATCTTTTCAAACATTACGGATCAGAGTAGAGGCAAGCATACCCCATCAACACAACTTACTTCTCAAGTTACGCTATATGTAAACACAATTTTTTCTATCAAGGATGTAAATAAAATTGGAACTTTCAAAGGACATGTGCATTGTTTTGATTGACAGCTTCAGCAGCTTGGGGACAAGATAATGAACGGCGATGTTTTATTGTCCAATCATCCACAGGCAGGAGGGAGTCATCTTCCAGATCTAACTGTCATTACTCCAGTAAGTCAGCTTTTTATATTTTGCATGCCAATATACTCTTGCCTTTTTGCACTACATTTGTCAGTGAAATCTTTACTAATAGCTTGACTAGATTCTCTTACAGAAGCAGTCTACAGATGTCTTTCTAGTAGACTTTCAAACTATACAAGTTCACTTAGATTTACAGGTTAACTTGTATTAACAGTTATTAAATACCTTTATATGCCAATGACTTTTTTGTTCTTGAATGGTTTCTTTTATTATTATTTGTACTTTATAAAGTATATGTTAATCACATAGTTGATTGCTTTATATTTGTTCTTCAGGTCAGGCTATCAAATTTATTAAAATAACTACAGTATCAATATGAATAGTCATAGATACAGTCTGGAAAAAAGTATTGAATCCTAAAATTGTAATCAAGATTGTTATATACTTATGAATAGTCAGTCAAACATGCATTATTTTATGTGGCATCAGTAATGCAATAAAATGCATATTTTATGTGGCATCAGTAATGCAATAAAATGCATATTTTATGTGGCATCAGTAATGCAATAAAATGCATATTTACATCTAGTTTTGAGATATGTGAACATTTAAAAAATCAGTGCAGTTGTGAATTGCAAAGAATATTTGGTTATGAAAAGAAATAGTAACCTTAGATGTTCTCAGAGAGTTGAAATTAATATATGCATGACTCATTTTATATTGACATTAGCATGCTTTATATGAATATGTGATAATTATCAGGTTTTCTACCCTGGACAAAAATCTCCTGTGTTCTTTGTGGCAAGTCGAGGCCACCATGCTGATATAGGAGGAATAACTCCAGGCTCCATGCCACCCCACTCCAAGAGTATACATGAAGAGGGTGCTGTCTTCAAGTCCTTCAAACTTGTAGATGCTGGTGTATTTCAGGAAGAAGGTAAAAATCACGGACTACTGTATATACTCATAACTTGAGACCAACTGCAAACAACATGATCATCTGGTGCATTATGGTATGGGAGATCAGGATCAGTGTGGTTTCTTTTATTACTCCTAACAAAGTGCATATACCCAGATCTGTGTCTATTCAGTTTACAGTTGAACTCAACTTATAGCAAGTATACATTCTACTTTCATTGATGACCCTTGTTTGCAGTGACAATGTAGAGAATTCATAATTACAGATTATATTTGTGTGTACTGTCTGATGTTGTTGTTGTAGGGTTTAACTGTCATTTTTCAGCACATGATAGGCTATACATGGTGGCCAGTATAAATGGTGGATGAAGAACCAGGGAAAACCCTGGAAAAAACCACCAACCCACGAGAAGCTACTTGCAAGCTTTCTCATGTACCCACTTTATATGAGCCAGAGATTCGAACCCATGCAGACAGAGGTGTGATGGCAGTGATCTGTAATGGTGAGTGCTTTAGACCACTTGACCACTCAAGGCTGCTCTTGTTCTGTCTGATATTTCAGGCAGATGTGATTCTTTGCTCTTTGGCTGATGAGCTTGAACATTGGCTTAACCAAAATGATGAATCAACTCAAGATATCAGATAGTACACTTAACAATAATCTGTTTATTACAGATGCTGAAACATTTATGTAACTATTTGAAATGCATGTAGGTAGATAAATTAATTGTTATTGAACACTAAATTAATGATGAATGAAAATTAAGTATCAATGATAAGCAATAATCCTAAATGATAAATGAAAAAAATAAAAGATGAATGAAATAAATGAAAACCTTCAGAAAATTTGGTCTTTGTATGCATTATTTATCATAATTAAAACTGATGTAAATTGTTTAAAGAATGAAATAAATCTTTTTGTTACGACTTGACAGTTTTAACTCAAAATATCAAGTGCTTTTCTTTACTTTTAAAGTTACCTAATGTTACAGTTTCCAAACTTAACATGAATTCTTTATTATTGATAAACTGTTTTGCATCCACCATTTAATTCAATGACAATGTCTCTTTGTCTTTTGAGATACCATAAAAGGACAGATGCATTGATAGATAATGAATAAGAAAAAGAGTAATCCGCACATGATTTTCCTTTCTTTGCTTTTTATACTTTTAACTCCAAATTTTTATCAAATTAAGTTCTATTTGTTGTCAAGAGAAAGAGGTGAGAAAACAAGATTATAAAACTATGCTGATAATTTTACAAATGTACACAGTCATTAAAAAAAAAGAAAATATTTCCAGATAATTACAAATTATGATCTGACTAAGTGCCCATATTTTCATACAATTTGTACACAATAGAGAGATTTAATGGTTTTTTTGCGTCATGCTGAGGAAAGAGAGAACACAGGTAGGTTGAACAGGTCATGGGCTACATTAATAGAAGCATTCTATATGTGATAATGATTGACACCCAGTATTAAGAAAAAAGGAGAGATGAGAAGGATAAAATTGATTAAATGAATGTGGGTAAAAAGAGAGGATGCATGCTGATACAACTATAAGGGAAATCAGAGTGACCATGCAGGTTTTGCAAGAAATCCTCACTATTGTCCACAGATATGGAATATAATCTTAATTTAAAGATAATCAGCGTGGGAATTGGTAGAAGTAAGTAAAATTCGAAGAATCTTTCAGGTTGTTTATTTGTAAATTATCAGGAATACATCTTTATCTACAGCTGCAAGGGAAACTGCATATAAAACAGTACTGGATGCAGAATTTTGAAAGAATTGGCACATTTAGCATTTCGCATGCTATTTCAATCTAAAGAAAAATAAGCATGTAAGTAGATCAGCTAAGTTGTAATTCAACTGGAACTATTTGTTTATGTCTAGCGGTGACGGAGGCATTGATGGCTCCAGGTCTCTATCCAGGCAGTAGTGGTACAAGGAATCTCCAGGACAACCTCAGTGATCTCAAGGCACAGGTGGCTGCAAATCAAAAAGTAAGAAAATTCAACAGTTTACAGTCGGTAGATTTGATTTGCCAAGGCAGGTGTGATTAGTGCATCACTAGTTTGATTTTAGATTTCAGTAAAATCCTAGAAAGCACTTCTTATGATAGCATGCAATTGGTTTGGAGTATGCAGGCCTCGGTTTTCAGTAAAATCCTAGAAGCTCAAAGCACTTCTTATGATAGCATGCAATTGTTTTGGATTATGCAGGCCTCAGTTTTCAGTAAAATCCTTGAAGCTCAAAGCACTTCTTATGATAGCATTCAATTGTTTTGGATTATGCAGGCCTCAGTTTTCAGTAAAATCCTTGAAGCTCAAAGCACTTCTTATGATAGCATTCAATTGTTTTGGATTATGCAGGCCTCAGTTTTCATTAAAATCCTTGAAGCTCAAAGCACTTCTTATGATAGCATTTAATTGGTTTGGAGTATGCAGGCCTCAGTTTTCACTAAAATCCTAGAAATCACTTCTTATGATAGCATGCAATTGGTTTGGAGTATGCAGGCCTCGGTTTTCAGTAAAATCCTAGAAGCTCAAAGCACTTCTTATGATAGTATGCAATTGTTTTGGATTATGCAGGCCTCAGTTTTCAGTAAAATCCTTGAAGCTCAAAGCACTTCTTATGATAGCATTCAATTGTTTTGGATTATGCAGGCCTCAGTTTTCAGTAAAATCCTTGAAGCTCAAAGCACTTCTTATGATAGCATTCAATTGTTTTGGATTATGCAGGCCTCAGTTTTCATTAAAATCCTTGAAGCTCAAAGCACTTCTTATGATAGCATTTAATTGGTTTGGAGTATGCAGGCCTCAGTTTTCACTAAAATCCTAGAAATCACTTCTTATGATAGCATTTAATTGGTTTGGAGTATGCAGGCCTCAGTTTTCACTAAATTCCTAGAAATCACTTCTTATGATAGCATTTAATTGGTTTGGAGTATGCAGGCCTCAGTTTTCACTAAAATCTTAGAAAGCACTTCTTATGATAGCATTCAATTGGTTTGGAATATGCAGGCCTCAGTTTTCATTAAAATCCTTGAAGCTCAAAGCACTTCTTATGATAGCATGCAGTTGGTTGGAGTATGCAGGCCTCAGTTTTCATTAAAATCCTTGAAGCTCAAAGCACTTCTTATGATAGCATTTAATTGGTTTGGAGTATGCAGGCCTCAGTTTTCACTAAAATCCTAGAAATCACTTCTTATGATAGCATTTAATTGGTTTGGAGTATGCAGGCCTCAGTTTTCACTAAAATCCTAGAAATCACTTCTTATGATAGCATTTAATTGGTTTGGAGTATGCAGGCCTCAGTTTTCACTAAAATCTTAGAAAGCACTTCTTATGATAGCATTCAATTGGTTTGGAATATGCAGGCCTCAGTTTTCAGTAAAATCCTTGAAGCTCAAAGCACTTCTTATGATAGCATGCAGTTGGTTGGAGTATGCAGGCCTCAGTTTTCAGTAAAATCCTGGAAGCTCAAAGCACTTCTTATGATAGCATGCAATTGGTTTCGAGTATGCAGGCCTCAGTTTTCAGTAAAATCCTTGAAGCTCAAAGCACTTCTTATGATAGCATGCAATTGGTTTCGAGTATGCAGGCCTCAGTTTTCAGTAAAATCCTTGAAGCTCAAAGCACTTCTTATGATAGCATGCAATTGGTTTCGAGTATGCAGGCCTCAGTTTTCAGTAAAATCCTTGAAGCTCAAAGCACTTCTTATGATAGCATGCAATTGGTTTCGAGTATGCAGGCCTCAGTTTTCAGTAAAATCCTAGAAAGCACTTCTTATGATAGCATGCAATTGGTTTCGAGTATGCAGGCCTCAGTTTTCAGTAAAATCCTTGAAGCTCAGAGCACTTCTTATGATAGCATGCAATTGGTTGGAGTATGCAGGCCTCAGTTTTCACTAAAATCCTGGAAGCTCAAATCACTTCTTATGATAGCATTTAATTGGTTTGGAGTATGCAGGCCTCAGTTTTCACTAAAATCTTAGAAAGCACTTCTTATGATAGCATTCAATTGGTTTGGAATATGCAGGCCTCAGTTTTCAGTAAAATCCTTGAAGCTCAAAGCACTTCTTATGATAGCATGCAGTTGGTTGGAGTATGCAGGCCTCAGTTTTCAGTAAAATCCTGGAAGCTCAAAGCACTTCTTATGATAGCATACAATTGGTTTGGATTATGCAGGCCTCAGTTTTCAGTAAAATCCTGGAAGCTCAAAGCACTTCTTATGATAGCATACAATTGGTTTTGAGTATGCAGGCCTCAGTTTTCAGTAAAATCCTGGAAGCTCAAAGCACTTCTTATGATAGCATTCAATTGGTTTGGAGTATGCAGGCCTCGGTTTTCAGTAAAATCCTAGAAGCTCAAAGCACTTCTTATGATAGCATTCAATTGTTTTGGATTATGCAGGCCTCAGTTTTCATTAAAATCTTTGAAGCTCAAATCACTTCTTATGATAGCATGCAATTGGTTTGGAATATGCAGGCCTCAGTTTTCATTAAAATCTTTGAAGCTCAAATCACTTCTTATGATAGCATGCAATTGGTTTGGAATATGCAGGCCTCAGTTTTCAGTAAAATCCTTGAAGCTCAAAGCACTTCTTATGATAGCATGCAATTGGTTTCGAGTATGCAGGCCTCAGTTTTCAGTAAAATCCTAGAAAGCACTTCTTATGATAGCATGCAATTGGTTTGGATTATGCAGGCCTCAGTTTTCATTAAAATCTTTGAAGCTCAGATCACTTCTTATGATAGCATGCAATTGGTTTGGAATATGCAGGCCTCAGTTTTCAGTAAAATCCTTGAAGCTCAAAGCACTTCTTATGATAGCATGCAATTGGTTTCGAGTATGCAGGCCTCAGGTTTCATTAAAATCCTTGAAGCTCAAATCACTTCTTATGATAGCATTCAGTTGGTTTGGAGTATGCTGGCCTCAGTTTTTAGAGTTTGCCAATGTTCTTCAAATTGGCAGGTCTGGTGACAATTGGTGTTTCACCAGGGTTTGAGTCCTCAAACAACAAACATGTTGTTTAATTTGATTGTGTTTTTGAAAGAATAATTTTCTACATGATCCATCTGATCTAGAAATACACATATGTCTGGTAAATTCATTGTACTGTATTTACCATATTTGTTGGGACACCATAAAATAAATTTTAAAGTAATTTATTTTGCGCATGTTCTGGTGTGCTTTGTTATTTTCAAGTCGTAAATTGTGGGACACCTTTTGAATCATTAAAAAATTACATGTCAAAACATGTACTCCTACATAAAAGTTTATTTGGAAAAAAAATGTGTACTTGATAAAGCTTTTTAATTTACTGTAACATTACTTCTTAAGTCTTGGACATGTAATCAGTGGAAAAAAGTTTCAAGATAAGTTCTGGTAAAAGAAAAATAATTATTTTCCTTGTCACAATATATAAAGTAAATACTGTAATGAAGCATCTTTCGGCACCCAGGCATTTTGCATAGAAACAACTCATACTGTTTATTAGATTGTTTTTGAAAGCAGCCATCGCTACTTTTGTGGTATAAAAAATAAATAAAAGGTTTGCAAATTTAGAACCCTTACGTAAACAAGTGGGAAATAATTTACATTACAATCTTTCCCTTAAGATCCAGTATCCTTCTTATTATGTACAAACTCCAAATATGCATTTCTATAGCATTTCATTTACTGTATTTGCCGGCCTATAAGACGAAACTTTTTGACCAGAAAATCTTAGCCTTTATCTTATACTCTGAAAATACTTATATTTGGATTTTGTCATCAGAATCGCTTTATCATATTTTTCATATGGAAAATAATTCTCCAAGAGTATGAGGAGAAAAAATGTATAAAAAATATTTCATTTTGATAAGAGATTGTGTATGAAAAAGTATAGAATACCATATTAAGTATTTTAAAATAATTACATAATTAACATAGAAGTAATTGTGTTAAAGCAACATGCACCAGTAATGCACGTTGTTTGTAACATGAGTTGTTTAAATTTGGTTACATATATATACATTAGAATTTACAAGTTAGAAGATGAATAACCATGACAAAGACAGATATTCCATAACAATTTTCTTCTTGCACCTAATGATCAAATAAAAATTAAGCCCCAGAGAGAGAGAGAGAGAGAGAGAGAGAGAGAGAGAGAGAGAGAAAGATGTCTTCACAATTTAAATCTGTTTTGTTCACTTGCCTGATGACTGATCTTACTCATGTACAAATGCAGTACCATATTCCATTATCAGTTAGTATCACTAGGTAAGCAGTTCCTTCTAGTTTTTGTTGCCATCTCCATTATACAAGAATTACATGGCTTTGTAGTGGTATTTATATGTGAATTAAATATGCTAAGCTGTAGTCAGTCATTTCAAGATAACACATGTTTGAGATCAAGATTCAGCAGACCAGTTCAGATTAACAAGGCTTCCAATAGGGAAATGAGGCTATCCATAGTTATTATGAATATCGTACCATATAATGAAAGTAAATGCCAGGTGGTTACTCTTGTAAATTTCTCAGCCAGAATCATCCTTTGAACTTGCAGATGAAACTGACAGCAATTTAAAGTAACATCTAGCATGAGCAAAGGTAAAAAACAGTTGCTGCATAAATACTGGTACAGGAAGAGTACACGCACTTTAAAAAAAAATTATTTGTTGGGAATGGAGAGGTTGTCATATCTTTAAAGAAATTCAGACAGCATGCGAAATGGTCATTTTTGCTTTCATATATCAGACCATATTTTATTTGGATCACGAGG
This sequence comes from Unio delphinus, assembly GCA_029339505.1. Lineage (NCBI taxonomy): Eukaryota > Metazoa > Mollusca > Bivalvia > Unionida > Unionidae > Unio > Unio delphinus. The sequence continues at coordinate 7,514,424 of JAQISU010000236.1, forward strand.
TGCAAGAAGTAAAAATTGTGATGGACTACACAAACATCACACTATGTACTTTCTTCCCATTTAAATGTAGAGAAAGCATTTTAATAGTAATGATGCAATTTCACTATTGCTGGTAATCTGAAATAGCATACAGTGATACTTTTAATATTTATGAAACTGGAAGTTATTATAGTTTCATTCCATACAACATCACGATTTTTATGCTATCTGAAACTCAATAAATTTTCAGGTCAGCATCATTATATGTCACTAAAAGTACATAATACATTCAAAATACTTAGTGTGAAACAAATAGGTTTTCAGAAGAAGATGGCATAGATTTTGCAGTGGCCAAGCATTTACGTATTGACTATGTTATGTTCTTTCTTCAATATAGGGTATACGGCTTATCAGTAGTCTTATAGATGAGTATGGGTTGGATGTTGTTCAGGCTTACATGAGGCATATTCAGGTAATTACAGTGTTTGCACATCTTGTTTGTTTGTGTTCCCTTACCGATTTTAAAAACAATTCATCATCTAGGACATAAAAAAAATGTACAAAATTTTGTCTTTTCGTTCATCCATTTATAATTAATAATCTGATCCTGTCCATGGGTTCTGATCACTGGCAACTTGTTGTCACTTCAGATCAAGCAGGACTTTCTTTTGTGAGATGGTCTCTATATTTGCATGGGTGTGTCTGTATTTTCAAGGAATTGATGTACCATCTGTGATAATTTCAATAGCGTTGCAAATTTTTTAGTTCTGTTTGAATACATGTATAAAGAGTTATTCTTTTTTTTGTTTGTTCAGTTTGATTTAGAAATAATTAAACTAGACATTTCATATATTGGATTCAAACTAAACAATTTTCTTTTACTGAAATGGTCTATTCTAGAAACCAGAAAAATGAAACTGAGCAGTTTGGTAGCTTGTGTTTGTAGAGAGCTTCTGAGCGTATATTTTGAAATGCCAGTAAGCTGTGTTATCAACTCCCTTGTGACAGAATACAAATTATAAATCAATTAATGAAATGACTTAGTTTTTTTTATGCTTTTCATTTTTAAAATCAGTAGGAGGTACAAACTAATGGGAGGGTGTGAGAATAATATAGGATTTAAATTTGATTTTCAGCTGCATCCATTTTTTACTTTTTAATATGACAGAAAATTTAGTTAGAATAAAGAACAATATCTGAGATTGGCATATTGGTTAACATTGACCTCTGACTTTTAGATTTGGATGCTCATAATCAGGGCAGTATTCCATTAGAATCAGGGCAATAGTTCATTAGAATCAGAGCAATAGTCCATTAGAATTAGAGCAATAGTCCATTAGAATCAGGGCAATAGTCCATGTAGTTATAAAATCCTTCAAATTCCCAGATTGCTCAAATTTGGAAGTTTCCAACACCATGGAATTTTTCAATGACCTGTAATATCTGTAAGATGCACAACTGTGTTGATATCTGAAGTGTTCTTTTTAATATATTTGTTATTTCAATAAGATGGATTCCAAAATGTATCGATGCAAAAGTTACTGGAATGATTTAATCTCAGTTATTATAAAAAATGCTGAGTAAGCAATTTATTTATCATTGCATTGATTTATTTAAAAAAGAAAAATGATGAATCAGCAATATACCTCAATACTTACAGGGTCTAAAATCTTTATAGTCAGCTTAAAGAAAGTTATATAAGTGTGCTAATTTTGTCCTATTTCTTTAGGAAAATGCTGAGTTAGCAGTCCAGGACATGTTGAGGGAGATAGCTCACAAGACAAAGCAGAGAACAGGGACAACTAAACTTAGTGCTGAGGATTACATGGATGATGGAGCCATGCTGAAACTCACTGTTGATATTAATGAAATTGAGGTATACATTGTTTGCTGACCATTAATGATTTATAGGGTACTGCATTTGTATGGTAAAATATGAACTAATTTTTCTGAGTGATACTGCATTACCTGAAAAAAAGTAAGGAGTTGATATCTTCCCATACAAATACAGTAACATTTTATTAATTGCTCACTTTTTTAAAGTACCTAAGGCTTAATAATAAAAGAATACACTACAAGAAACAAAGTAATTAAATTTATTTGGTATTCCAAAATAAATACAAAAAACCTTTGTTTCATCAACACAGAGTAACAATATTAATGTGCATGTAGCACTGCCCAGCAACTTGTAAACTTAGTTGCTTAGTCGCTTGTTTGTCATTATTTTTTTTTAATTAAAAATTCTCATTTTTATCTACTTAAAATTGATATTTAGATCTACTTAAATTTGATATTTAGACCTACTTAAAATTGATATTTAGATATACTTAAAATTTATATTTTTATCTACTTAAAATTGATTTTTTTATCTACTTAAAATTTATATTTATACCTACTTAAAATTGATATTTAGATCTACTTAAAATTTATATTTAGACCTACTTAAAATTGATATTTTGATCTACTTAAAATTGATATTTAAATCTATTTAAATTTGATATTTGGATCTACTTAAAATTGATATTTGGATCTACTTAAAATTGATATTTGGATCTACTTAAAATTGATATTTTGATCCAAAATTGATATTTAGATCTACTTAAAACTGATATTTAGATCTACTTAAAATTAATATTTTGATCTACAAAAATTGATAATTTAAAGACATATATATGTTAATGAATGTGCATTAAAACAACATTTCCAGCTCAATTTATTTTTTTTGCTTTTGATGGATTGAATTTATTGGTAGAGTCAATTCTATATGATATAAATGGCGATTTAAACAGTGGACTGGCATTGAATCAGCGGCACTACATTCTGTCATTGATTGTTTGGAATCACAATGTGCGAAAAATGCTAATTCTTTTATTTGAAATTATGAAAAAGATACTTTAGAATATCACATTCATTTAATTTTGAGTGCATTTAGGGGAATGTATTTTATTTCGGAAATGTAGTTGAAATTACAGCACAATTTTGCATTGTGTATCAAGTTTTGTAACCTATGACAAGTGCCATTAATTCACATTTGCAGAACTAAGAAAGTACATTTATTGGCATTTTTATTATCAGTTAAGAAGACACATTTTTATGCCCTGTCACTTGCATGTTCTCTGTTGGATGGATCCCAGCTAGGTACATGATCTTATGGCTTCTATCACGACCCTAAATCCAAAATTTAAATGGGGACATTTTGCAAATACTGTGCAGAAATGAGACTGCTTCTTCATCTTGGCCTATTTGCTCAGAGACTCTTAGTTTTCTACCAAGACCTTCATTCCTTTGTTTTCTTAAATTTAGTATTTTGACTGATTTATAACATGTATGTATCTGATGTGATAGCCCTTGTTATCAATATGTTTTTATATGCTATTGTTATAGACCCTTGATGCACTGGTCATGATCAGAATGTTATTTTTGATTATTGCATCTCTTATGTTTGTTGTAGACATTGGGAATATCATGTTGGAAAGTTTCATTTGTCACTTGGTAAACCCGTCCACATCATTATCTTTTATCATCTTAGCTTTCATATGGACAAAATAGTTAATTCACAAAGAAATCTAAAAGCTAAACAACTTCATCATAAGCATACATTGTTGCTTATATAGTAGTTCCTAATAAATGATGCTGTTTGTAGACATGTCATGCAATATAAAACTGCGCAGTATGGAAACATACTGCATAATTCTAACAACATAAAGTTAATGAGGAAAAAAATGAACACATAATAATGTAGAGATAGCAAAATATACAATACAACTTGTGTTAAGGATTGTAAGAGACCAACAAATTTTAGGAGACCATAAAATCTGATACCATATACCACAAACAGACCTGGGTTAAAGAACAGAAATGGCATTAACTCATTCGGCCCCAATGCTGTCTTTAGGCTGAATGAGTTAAGGATATGAAAATTTTGTCCGCTTGAGACAGGTTCTATTGCAGTCTGTTTGGACTAGATTATCACAGTGAAGTATTGGAATTAATTTGATCACTGTTATATACACTCTTTCCATTCCTTGTATGTGTAAAAAGAGTTTTGAGTTCTGAATTGTAGGTTTGATTTACAAAATATTACTCTTGAGTTGTTGTTCACTTCCAAATGTTTTGTGAGTGAGAGCAAAGTGCAGGTTTATGATTATTGTAAGGTTTTTAAAAGATAAAAATATATTATTTCCATTTTCTTCAAATATCATAAAGTATAATCTTCATGTGAAATTAAGAACAGTCAAGAGAGTCTTAGCTTTTTTCCATTGGATGATGTCCAATACTACCAGTATTTCTAATTTCTTACTATTTATTTTCCTAGTAAGATGATAATGAGGATATGTTAAATGTTGGTTGCTATGTAATCAGAGCAAATTACTGTGTTTAATTTTCACATTTCCAGGGAACAGCTGTCTGTGATTTTACAGGGTCTTCATATGAAGTGTATGGAAATTGCAATGCTCCAAGGGCAGTAACTCTCTCAGCCCTTATATACTGCCTGAGATGTATGGTTGGGCATGATGTCCCCTTAAATCAGGTATTTTCATCTCCCAGTTTCATACTTTAAGCATAAATAGAATTAATGTTGACTGTTTTTTTAAACCTTGCTCCTTTTGTTAATGTGGATTGTGTTTTTTAAGCCTTGCTCCTTTTGTTAATGTTGATTGTCTTTTTAAGCCTTGCTCCTTTTGTTAATGTGGATTGTGTTTTTTTAAGCCTTGCTCCTTTTGTTAATGTGGATTGTGTTGTTTTAAGCCTTGCTCCTTTTGTTAATGTGGATTGTGTTTTTTTAAGCCTTGCTCCTTTTGTTAATGTGGATTGTGTTTTTTTAAGCCTTGCTCCTTTTGTTAATGTGGATTGTGTTGTTTTAAGCCTTGCTCCTTTTGTTAATATGGATTGGTTTTTTTAAGCCTTGCTCCTTTTGTTAATGTGGATTGTGTTTTTTAAGCCTTGCTCCTTTTGTTAATGTTGATTGTCTTTTTAAGCCTTGCTCCTTTTGTTAATGTGGATTGTGTTTTTTTAAGCCTTGCTCCTTTTGTTAATGTGGATTGTGTTGTTTTAAGCCTTGCTCCTTTTGTTAATGTGGATTGTGTTTTTTTAAGCCTTGCTCCTTTTGTTAATGTGGATTGTGTTTTTTTAAGCCTTGCTCCTTTTGTTAATGTGGATTGTGTTGTTTTAAGCCTTGCTCCTTTTGTTAATGTGGATTGGTTTTTTTAAGCCTTGCTCCTTTCGTTAATGTGGATTGTGTTTTTTAAGCCTTGCTCCTTTTGTTAATGTTGATTGTCTTTTTAAGCCTTGCTCCTTTTGTTAATGTGGATTGTGTTTTTTTAAGCCTTGCTCCTTTTGTTAATGTGGATTGTGTTGTTTTAAGCCTTGCTCCTTTTGTTAATGTGGATTGTGTTTTTTTAAGCCTTGCTCCTTTTGTTAATGTGGATTGTGTTTTTTTAAGCCTTGCTCCTTTTGTTAATGTGGATTGTGTTGTTTTAAGCCTTGCTCCTTTTGTTAATGTGGATTGTGTTTTTTTAAGCCTTGCTCCTTTTGTTAATGTGGATTGTGTTTTTTTAAGCCTTGCTCCTTTTGTTAATGTGGATTGTGTTGTTTTAAGCCTTGCTCCTTTTGTTAATGTGGATTGGTTTTTTTAAGCCTTGCTCCTTTTGTTAATGTGGATTGTGTTTTTTAAGCCTTGCTCCTTTTGTTAATGTTGATTGTCTTTTTAAGCCTTGCTCCTTTTGTTAATGTGGATTGTGTTTTTTTAAGCCTTGCTCCTTTTGTTAATGTGGATTGTGTTGTTTTAAGCCTTGCTCCTTTTGTTAATGTGGATTGTGTTTTTTTAAGCCTTGCTCCTTTTGTTAATGTGGATTGTGTTTTTTTAAGCCTTGCTCCTTTTGTTAATGTGGATTGTGTTTTTTTAAGCCTTGCTCCTTTTGTTAATGTGGATTGTGTTGTTTTAAGCCTTGCTCCTTTTGTTAATGTGGATTGGTTTTTTTAAGCCTTGCTCCTTTTGTTAATGTGGATTGTGTTGTTTTAAGCCTTGCTCCTTTTGTTAATGTGGATTGTGTTGTTTTAAGCCTTACTCCTTTTGTTAATGTGGATTGGTTTTTTTTAAGCCTTGCTCCTTTTGTTAATGTGGATTGTGTTTTTTTAAGCCTTGCTCCTTTTGTTAATGTGGATTGTGTTGTTTTAAGCCTTGCTCCTTTTGTTAATGTGGATTGTGTTGTTTTAAGCCTTACTCCTTTTGTTAATGTGGATTGGTTTTTTTTAAGCCTTGCTCCTTTTGTTAATGTGGATTGTGTTGTTTTAAGCCTTACTCCTTTTGTTAATGTGGATTGGTTTTTTTTAAGCCTTACTCCTTTTGTTAATGTGGATTGGTTTTTTTTAAGCCTTGCTCCTTTTGTTAATGTGGATTGTGTTGTTTTAAGCCTTACTCCTTTTGTTAATGTGGATTGGTTTTTTTTAAGCCTTGCTCCTTTTGTTAATGTGGATTGGTTTTTTTTAAGCCTTGCTCCTTTTGTTAATATGGATTGTGTTTTTTTATGCACTGCTTCTTTGGTTGATGTGGGTTGTTGTTTTAATCCCAGCTTCTGTGGTCAACGAGGTAATTTTATTTTAATTAAGTTGCAATTAAAATGTTTAACATCTAATTCATTTGATTAAAGTCCTTTTGATAATGTTCATACTTAATGACCATTTAATTGAGATAGATTGTATTTGTCGTGCCTGCTTTAGCATAAATGAGACAAAGGTATCACTCATTCTTCCCACATCAACATCATCAACAATTGAAAAATCTTCATTAAAGTTTTTTCTGTAGGGTCATGAGTTTCAAACCTTGTCACAAATAGCTGTCATACTTGCATTAAAAAAAACCAGGAAGTTCTTCTTTGTCATATCCAAGCATATCCACCCTACCTGTGTCTCTCCATCATGATCAAGTGCATTGGAAAATCTTGCTAAAGTTTTCGGTTTAATATTACTTTACGGTCATGTGATGGATAACTGTCTTATTGGGATTGTTCTGCCCAGTCATATTCAGGCACCCCTACCCTTTGTCTGTCTCCCACATAAGATCAAAATTATTTGAAAATCTTTTTAAGGTTTTAGGTAAAGTTTTTGGATAGTCATAAATCCATAAGTCATATGAGACACAAGAAATGTATTTTTAACATTGGTCATACACAAGTCATTATAGAGAAGTCAGCTTAGGACAAATCATTAAAGTTGAAAATTTGATTTGACTTCAAAAGAGCTAGGATTTTCTATGAGAATGGCAGACTTTTTATCCTATCTCAATTGGGCCACAATTGGGGGAGTTGTACTTGTAGTCATGCCTTAGAACAAACCTAAAAAACTCACTCTTCTTTTCTTTGCGGACATAAACAGGGGTGTCTGAAACCAGTGAAGGTGATCATTCCTAAGGGAAGCATCTTGGATCCATCAGATTGTGCTGCTGTGGTTGGTGGAAACGTCCTGACCTCACAGAGAATTGTGGACATCATCCTAAAGGCATTTGGTGTTTGTGCAGCCTCTCAGGTAACATACATCATGACAGAAGGGCTGCACATGACATCACAGACTGGTGACAACTGACATCACATAAAAATAAATTGGTATCGGAGAAAGACTGCAGTTGGCATCACATAATGACTAGTTTGCTTCACATAAAAGTTGGCATCAGAGAATAATTAGTTTAAAATTTGTGTTTTCTTGTTAGGTTAAAGTGTGATCACTTAATAAATGATAATATAAAGTAAATTTTCATGTAATAATAATAATAATAATAATAAATGATAATAATAATAATTATAATCATAATCATAATAATAATAATAATATAAATAATAATAATAAAATAATAATAATAGTAATCATAACTATTTTAATAACAATAATAAAAAGGTTTTAAAAAATAATAATAATAAAAATAATAATAGTAATAATAATAATATCCTTTCTTATTATTTAATTTAATTTAGTTAAATTAAATAATAATATTTAGAAGCTCATTTAACTATTAAAGAAAAAAGCCACATGTTCGAGTAAAACACAGCCTGAGGAACAAATTTGATATGTTCTGAACATGGTTGTGACTAGTGAATGTAACAGTCATATTTTTGTGAGCAAAATTTTTACTCCTAATGAATAACTCTGTGCAGCAATACATATTGTGATATTCATCTAGCTTTCAATCCATAATATTTTAATGAAATGAGGTCACATTTTGGATAAAAATAGGTAATAAAAAAAGTACCATACATATACTTGCTTATAAGTCCAGTCCATCTGCAGACTGCCCAGACCCAGATATGCTGACACATAATGCACAAGCAGATCTGGGTCTGTAAAGTTTGTTAGGAGTAATTAGCAGAACAAAAAATATGGACCATGATCTGCTAGTACATTATGTACAAGATCAGGGTCAATGTTGTTTGCACTTGGACTCGACTCACAAGTGAGTATATATGGTAATTATACAGTGGTGTCTATCATCTGAAGTCCCACTTGAGGGATGCCAGCCAGCCAGCAAGGCAACCATAAGAGGCAATTTCAACCTGCACCAATGGAATGCATTATGTACTATTTTTGTCCCTCCCATAATAGGGCTTCCCTTTTATAAGACCACCTCTCTTAAAGAAGAACCACTTTTTCATCACAAATGTGGTCCAATAAGAAGTGGGACCATTGCATGTATTGTTCAGTTGAAATTCTGTGTTTTGATCAACACAAGATAAGTACACAATGATATTCTATCAACTCACTATTTTTGTGGGGTCAACTCACTATTTTTGTGGGGTTGCAAGTTTAATGGATTCTGTAGTTAATAGAACTGCCACTTGAAAAATCCAATGAATTGGTATAGGTAAAAACTCACTTTCTCTGTTGCAATAACATGACATATTCCCTAAATCCATGAATGTAAGTGCAAATGTGATTATTTGACACCCCTGCCCCCCCCCCCCAAAAAAAAATAGATTGTACCTTGATAAAAAGTACATGAAATTGATAGTGAACAGTCTGCCATTGTCGTCAGGTAACTTATTGTTATCATAACCATAACTTGGATAATTGCAATACAGAAATATAAAAATTTAACTAATAATCAATATTATATGAAAGTATAATTCATAAGAACTTGTAAGTTATATTGGATAAAATGATCATGGATATTTACTTAAAAGTGTAAATACAGTATTTCTTTACTGACAATTCAAGGGTTTCTGTCTCAAAAATATTGCAAGAATTGGAAATAGGGGGTTACTATAGGTAAAAACTCACTTAGATGATCTGATCATGTGAGAATTACAGTATTTAATTTTTTTTGTTTTTCTTTTTTTTTTTAAATAAAGAAACACAAAATTGAGTTTGTTTTTCTTTCCAATTTTAGAGGCTTAGAGAATATTTCACAATGCAATCTTGCATTCAGGACTGATTAATGCTTGGTCCTTCTTGAACAACAAAGGCTTTGATATTGTTATTATGATTCTTATTATTTGCAGGGCTGTATGAACAACATCACCTTTGGGGATACCAAGTTTGCACATTATGAAACAGTTGCTGGAGGAGCTGGGGCAGTGAGTACTGTTATACATACCATAAAGAAAGTAGAAATGAAACTTACTATGGATGAATGAGATTTATACCAGCCATCCACATATGTACACATGTATATTTTCAAAATACACATGGAGAGAAAATAACATGTCCTATCAGTTTTAAAGAAAATAATGGAATTGTTTTGAATTTAATTGGTTCAGAAATTTCTTGTAAAAATATGCTGATAGCTTTGCATTTTCTTTTTTTGATTTCAGAGAGTATGGTAATACAGTAAATATTTATGATAAAAAGAACATGATTTTATTGTTCTCTAATTATTCTAATTTAAGTATTGCTCTAAATTCAGCACTCTTTAAAGATAAAGTATTTAATTTATATCTTATATAGGCACTCCCAGAATTGAAAATTCTGAATATACATTTTGAAACTTTTGAGTAAGAAATGACACTGAAGACAAGTTTGACAAGCCCTTTGAATACATAAAAATGTAATTATTTTATTCTTTCAAGTTCCTGCAGTACTAAAAGGAGGTAAAAGTTGGAAGACCATAAACCTCGGAACCACCAAATTTGAAAGCAGATATCTGAGGTATTGATGATAATAGACATAATGTACAGGTGACTGGAAGTGGATGCAGTAAATTGTTTTTTACTGTTTGGTCTATAACTAGTTACAAAATGATAATCTAAGAACACTATGTTAATTTAAGACAGCTTCTGAAGCCCCATCTTGACTGATGCCAAGCACTATTTAAAAAAAACCAAGACAATTCCAATCCCTGGGGATTGCACATCTAAGCTTTAACATCTTAATGTATCTATAAATTTGCATTTCAAGGCCCTGATGGGAAAGAAGTGGGTGGAACACGTCTGCATCAGTAATCCTGATGAGAAAGGAGTGATGTAGTACACCTGTATCAGCAAGCCAGATGAGGAAGGAGTGGGTATAGTGCATCAGCATCAGCGAGCATGATGAGCAAGGAGTGGATTGAATACATCAGTATCAGCAAGCTAGATGAGCCAGGAGTGGGAGGAATACATCAGTATCGCCAGGCCAGATGAGAAATGAGTGGGTGGAGTACATCAGTATTAGCAAACCTGATGAGGAAGGAGTGGGTGGAGTGCATCAGCATCAGCAAGCCAGATGAGAAAGGAGTGGGTGAAGTGCATCGGTATCAGCAAGCATGATGAGAAAGGAGTGGGTAGAGTGCATCAGCATCAGCAAGCATGATGAGCAAGGAGTGGGTTGAATACATCAGTATCAGCAAGCCAGATGAGCCAGGAGTGGGTGGAGTACATCAGTATCACCAAGCCAGATGAGAAATTAGTGGAGGAGTGGATGGAGTACATCGGCAGCAGCAAACCAGTTATATCAGTTTCAACAAGCGTGATGAGAAAGGTGAAGTACATTAGTATCAGTATCCCAACAAGAAATGGAAGATAAAGCCTGCTAACAGACGGATGGTAGTAGATCAGTTGTCAAAGACATGGGCTTTATTTCTGAGAAACCAGAGCTCATTTCACAAAATGGGAATTTGAAATTCCCAGAATGGATCTCAGGACTCTCTTATACAAAATGATTCAGTACTTCCAAATATAAATGTTGCAGAAGAGTGTGATGGTGCATGGTGTCTGTATTTTGGAGGAAGCAGTGTAATCAGAGACGTTTGCACACATGGTTTCTAATGATTCATAGGAGAAATTCATGAGGTTAGAACCAGAAAATAATCCTGAGGATTAAGAATGAACTACATTGCTTGTCTAATTAAAGTTTTTTGTTTTCAGGGACCCACATGGGATGGGCGTAGTGGTGTACATACCCATATGACCAACACAAGAATCACTGATCCAGAAATACTGGAGAGAAGGCAAGTCTCCATGTGTTTTGGCAGTTTGCATTCTGATACCAGCTGATACAATCATTTTTGACTAAAGTACTTTTAAACCTGTCAATATATTGTATAGTAGTATAAGTCAGAAATGATATATTGATGTTTTTAATTAATCATATTAATATTGTAAATGAACCATACAAGTACTCAGAAATCAGGACCACAGATTGTTCAAGAGCAGCATGTAATTTCTAAAGGCAATTCCATACATGTTAAACTCCTGGTCATGAGTGTTTTCTTCCCAAGATAAGGACCATCTCCCATCCATCCAATCACTCACTCAAATCTCCTGTATATGCAAAATTATTATTCAAAATTTTAAATATTTTCCATATTTTTCCACACCTTACTTGCAGGGTAGTATATTTATAGCAATATTGCCTGTGATCATGTGACTGGCTTAATCAGGGCAGGACAATTTAGTTGCTAATTTTAAGCAGCATGAAAACAATTAACATCACTTTGATCCTGTTGACAGGGTCAGTTGGCTTCAGTGTTTGAAGTTTGTCTACCTGGATTATACCATATGTGATAAGAAGCAAATCCAAAAGGATTAAAGACAGTAATTGTTATGGTTGGATTACTAACGAATTCATTCAGCATAAAACACTTCACATTAATTTGATTTTGTCTGTCGGGTATGTTCTCTTTATGTGATCAAAAGTTATTCAGACAGAATTAAAGATGTTAAAGGATTACTAAAGAGTTGAAGTGAAAGAAAAACAGGGTGGTTTGAGTTTAGTTTGTTGAGATGTCAGAACATGAGTTATTCTCTAATGCTAAAGCGCCCAAATCTAAGCAACTAAAATATCACATGAAATAAGTATTACGAATCAAAATGAAAATACAGGAGTATGCATTGGCTGATTTTGAAATTGTCTATGCTGTGTAACATTGTTTGTCATGAAGAGGTGTTCTTTATATGGTGGCATCCTATTGTTCATCCAGGAGTATTTGTATGAAGTTTCAAAAGGTGGTTGCTTTTCCTTACAATAATAGAATTTCTTTACTGCCATTTTATATGGGAAAGCCTTAAACTGGGCAGTATGTTGAATAATCTTCAATCTAATTCAGATTTGTCATTTTTTGTCCATGTTAAAAATTCTGTCCTTCTTTCTGTAGGAGAATGTTTGAGTTGTAAGCTATTCAAGTAGTATGCATTTCTGTTGGGTTGTGTCATGATTGGTCCATCAAAATTTATTTCATAATGATCAAAACTGTATCATAACTGAGACACCAATGACTGTGTAAATTAATAATGATCAGCACTATTTCATGGCTGAGACACCAATGACTGTGTAAATTAATAATGATCAGCACTATTTCATGGCTGAGACACCAGTGACTGTAAATTAATAATGATCAACACTGTATCATAACTGAGACACCAATGACTGTGTAAATTATTAATGATCAGCACTATTTCATGGCTGAGACACCAATGACTGTGTAAATTAATAATGATCAGCACTGTGTCATGGCTGAGACACCAATGACTGTAAATTAATAATGATCAGCACTATTTCATGGCTGAGACACCAATGACTGTGTAAATTAATAATGATCAGCACTGTGTCATGGCTGAGACACCAATGACTGTGTAAATTAATAATGATCAGCACTGTATCATGACTGAGACACCCATAGACTGTCTAAATTTCATAATGATCAGCACTGTATCATGACTGAGACACCCATAGATTGTCTAAATTTCATAATGATCAGCACTGTATCATGGCTGAGACACCAATGACTGTGTAAATTAATAATGATCAGCACTGTGTCATGGCTGGAACAATCACAGACTGGTTAATTTGCATAGTGAAAAGCACTATCATGACTGAGACACCCTTATACTGTATACATTTTATAATGATTAGCACTTTCTCATGGCTGAGACACCCATAGACTGTGTAAACTTTATAATGATCAGCACTGTATCATGACTGGAACAATCACAAACTGATTCAATTTCATTGCGACAAGCACTGTATCATGACTGAAACATCCATAGATGTTATAGTGATCAGCATTGTTTCATAACTGGAAATCTGAATAGAAATATTTATATATGTTACATGTATACATATTGAGAATTCTTACTTTTCATATCTTTTATAATTAAGGTACCCTGTTGTGTTGAAGCAGTTCCATTTAAACCCAGGGACAGGAGGAAGAGGTTTACACAGAGGTGGAGATGGGGTGATAAGAGAGTACCTGTGGCGCAAGTCATTGACCTTATCTGTTCTCACAGAGAGAAGAGTCTTCCATCCATATGGCCTCCAGGGTAGGTTTAGTTTTTTAAGCCTTATCCAGTTTTGTTCTCCATTTGTGTCTGGAGGCAACCTGTTCAGGATATTCTTAACTTGGTACATGTGATTAGTGGTTTAGCTCTTTGCTGCTCACAATTTTTCACTTTCAATACTTTTATGTCTTTGCCCATTGTTATGTCCATCAGAACATGATTCACAATTTTCTTTCCTGGTTTTTAATTATTATTTCTCCCAGTACTTGATAATAGGAAGGGTGGGGATATATTTAGCTATTGCTATAACACTCTGTCTCGCTGTCTTCGTCTGTCCAGAAACATAACTCTCAAACGATTCAAGATATTTAAACCAGAATTGGTGTACATATAGTGGTTTGATTAGCACTGTCTTTTGATACTGAGTATTTTTTGCATTCATTATTTTTAGGCATAAGTAGGATATAAATTGACACCATAGGATATAATGATGATAGTACAAACATTGAAAGTGCTAGATCATATGGTAGTAAAAGTAGTATACAATTGAGAGTTCTGGACCATATAGTAGTAAAAGTAGCATACAATTGAGAGTTCTGGACCATATGGTAGTAAAAGTAGGATACAATTGAGAGTTCTGGACCATATAGTAGTAAAAGTAGCATACAATTGAGAGTTCTGGACCATATGGTAGTAAAAGTAGCATACAATTGAGAGTTCTAGACCATATGGTAGTAAAAGTAGGTTACAATTGAGAGTTCTGGACCATATGGTAGTAAAAGCAGTATACAATTGAGAGTTCTTGACCATATAGTAGTAAAAGTAGCATACAATTGAGAGTTCTAGACCATATATAGTAGTAAAAGTAGCATACAATTGAGAGTTCTGGACCATATGGTTAGTAAAAGTAGTATACAATTGAGAGTTCTGGACCATATAGTAGTAAAAGTAGCATACAATTGAAGAGTTCTGGACCATATGGTAGTAAAAGTAGCATACAATTGAGAGTTCTGGACCATATGGTAGTAAAAGTATGATACAATTGAGAGTTCTGGACCATATAGTAGTAAAAGTAGCTTACAATTGAGAGTTCTGGACCATATTGTAGTAAAAGTAGCATACAATTGAGAGTTCTAGACCATATTGTAGTAAAAGTAGCATACAATTGAGAGTTCTAGACCATATTGTAGTAAAAGTAGCATACAATTGAGAGTTCTAGACCATATGGTAGTAAAAGTAGCATACAATTGAGAGTTCTGGACCATATAGTAGTAAAAGTAGCATAACATTGAGAGTTCTGGACCATATACTTTCAGCAGGAGTCTATATTTAAGAGGGAGCCATAGGAGTTGGTCCATTGAGTGCCATGTAATGTACCATGCACTATCCAAACAAGGCAGTTAACTAAAGAAAATGATGCATAATATCTTCTAGGCTCTTTTGATGGGCGGGTACAGGACATTAAGTGAGTGCTTCAAGGAACAGTCATGAAGCATATTAAATGTGAATTAATGATAACAATATGATTGCATATTTATATTTTAGGTTTCAAGCAGAGAACCATGTCTTGGTACATTCATATGTAGCATAGTGCATATCATGCTATACATGTATTAGCAGTGTACAGTTTTCTGCAACACATTTCATCAATGCATTTAAGGTTTTGTCAGGTAAATTAAATAACACTTTCTTTTTATCTTTGATAAGACTCACTTAAATTATAGGAGGGACTCTATTTAGATTTATAAGTTGAGTCCAAATGTGAACTGCACATTGTGTGCTGGCAGATGTGGTTCTATGCAGCTTGTTAGGAGTAAGCAGTGGAAGAAACATTATGGAATGACAGATCAGGGTTTATATTGTGTGCATTGATTTATAAGTGAATATATACCATAATTGAAATATAGATTTTGTCATGGTATGTAGACACTTAATGATAGATCAGTATTATTCTGATCATTGTCACTAGATGATTTTCAACCGCTCCGGTGGCATAGTGGTTAGGGCATCCGCCTTGGAAGCGGAAGGTCGTGGGTTCAAACCCTGGCAGAGTCATACCAAAGACTTACAAAAATGGTACTAATAGCTGCCTTGCTTGGCATTCAGCATTAAGAGGTTAGTGTTAGCATTGGTCAACCTGGTGTACTGATAATGTTACTGGGTGGGACATCATGCTACATGTCTGTGGCATGATGCCCTGGTGCTAGACATTACTATAAACATTTACACTGCAGACATTGTAGCAATATGACTGAAAGATTGTTAAAGCTACATTAAAAATCTTAATCACACATACACACTATGTGATTCTGATCATGTTATGTTTGTCTTATTTAGATTCATTAACCCTTATCCAGTTTTTGTCCGTACATACTCACATATGAGTAGATTCTGATTTTCCAGTGCCTGATGTGATGGCAATTCAGGGTCTCTGTTATTTACAGTTCATCTTGACTTATTAGTATATATATATATATATATATATATATGGGACTTTTAATACTTTTAATCGGATCTCTTGATATCACAATGTTCAGTACAGGAAAGGTATCATGTTTGAGACGTCTGAATATTTTAAAAACCAATTTCATGATTTTACAGAATGAAGTTTTTTTTGTTATGTGACAAATGTAATCTAGTTCATTTAATGAAATATATGAAATTCTAGAATGAAGATTGTCACCTGCTACAGCCATTTGCACTCAATGGAACTAGGATATTATACATTGTTGTAGCATAATAGGTTATGATTCCTTGGCCTTTGACCTTATCACAAGGCCTTCATTAGAGGAATGACTTCTGCACTGGAGTCACATGATAAACTAAATGTTGACCACATGACAGAATCCTTCGGTACAATAACTGCTCCCATGGCCTAGTGGTTAGAGCATCCACCATGGAAGCAGGAGATCATGGGTTTGATTCCCGGCCAAGTCATACCAAAGACTTACAAAATAGGTACTAACAGCTGCCTCACTTGGAGCTCAGCTTAAAGAGGTTAGTGTTTGGACTGGTTGGCCTGGTGTCAGGATAATGTGACTGGGTGGGACATCATGCTACATGACTGCGGCATGATGCCCCAGTGCTAGACATCACTATAAACTGCCTCATTGCAGACATCGTAGCGATATGACTGAATTTTTTTTAAAGCTACATTAAAAATGTTAATCAAACAAACAAGCAAACCTTCTGAACAAAAGTGGAAATCCAAAGCATCTATTTTTAAATTTATGAAACTTGTCAAACTCCCCAGGGATTACAAAAGATAGAAATTATTTGACTCATTTACATAGTTTTCATTGACACAAGCATTCATGTGATATCCTCTATCTCAGCAGTGATAGCAGCAACAAAATGATTGCACGATTGAACTTATAATGCATTTTACAAAAATATTTACTAGCATAACAAGTCAGTCGATATTTGATACTTTAGACAGAATCAAAGAAGCCTCTGAAAATCAGACTTTTAGCATGTCTCAAAAATTGTGTAATAAAAATGGAACATAAGACTCTCCCACAATGTTTTCCCATGAAATTTTGGTTTTCTTTGCCATTGACTTACTAAACTTATTTCATGTTGATGATACTTGAACTTCAGTGGTCCCACTTTGTTAAGTGATTAATGTGATCAAGTGTAAATGTACTGCATTATAAGTGGGGGGCACAGTATACTAGGGAATGTTAACAGCAAGTCTCTCATACTTGGGAATAATGTATGGGAAATCACAAATATCAGGCGTAAAACCATATTGTAATTGGCCCTTATCAGTTGTAAGCAATGTACGTACCAATAAGTACCAATGTAAGTACCAATAAGTACCAATCTAAGTACCAATAGAAGTACCAATGTAAGTACCAATAAGTTCCAATGTAAGTACCAATAAGTACCAATGTAAGTACCAATAAGTTCCAATGTAAGTACCAATGTAAGTACTAATAAGTACCAATGTAAGTACCAATAAGTACCAATGTAAGTACCAATGTAAGTACCAATGAGTACCAATGTAATTACCAATGTAAGGACCAATAAGTACCAATGTAAGTACCAATAAGTACCAATGTGAGTACCAATAAGTACCAATGTATGTACCAATGTAAGTACCAATAAGTACCAATAAGTACCAATGTAAGTACCAATGTAAGTACCAATAAGTACCAATGTAAGTACCAATGTAAGGACCAATAAGTACCAATGTAAGTACCAATGATTAAACTATATTAAGTCAAATTATTGGGACTCATGACTAGTACCAATGCTATGTGTAGGACTTTACAGCAAGTACAGTGACTTTAATGTAGATATACTGTATTAAATGACTTTTTGTCAGAATATAGATAACCACGATTTCTAGTTAGCGATTTATGTAAAACCAAACATTTTTTGTGTTTTTTTCCAGCAGTTATCTCCACCTGAATTAGTATTAATTTTGAGTGTGTATTGAATAAGAGTTGAGACCATTTGAATTTGTGCATGTTAGGTAGTGCCAGTCAGTTATGTGTAAAAAACCTGGATGTGTAATGAGTTTCAGTGTGCTTGTGATTATATAATGCCTCACACCTTTGTTAACGATAGTAATGGATTATTGGTCCATATGCCTCACATCTTTATTACGATAGTATTGATTATTTGTCCATATGCCTCACACCTTTGTTAACGATAGTATTGATTATTGATCCATATGCCTCACATCTTTATTAATGATAGTATTGATTATTGGTCGATATGCCTCACACCTTTGTTAACGATAGCATTGATTATTGATCCATATGCCTCACATCTTTATTAACGATAGTATTGATTATTGATCCATATGCCTCACATCTTTATTAACGATAGTATTGATTATTGGTCCATATGCCTCACACCTTTGTTAATGATAGTATTGATTGTTGATCCATATGCCTCACACCTTTGTTAACGATAGTATTGATTATTGGTCCATATGCCTCACATGTTTGTTAACGATAGTATTGATTTTTGGTCCATATGCCTCACATCTTTATTAACGATAGTATTGATTATTGGTCCATATGCCTCACATGTTTATTAACGATAGTATTGATTTTTGGTCCATATACCTCACATCTTTATTAACGATAGTATTGATTATTGGTCCATATGCCTCACACCTTTGTTAATGATAGTATTGATTGTTGATCCATATGCCTCACACCTTTGTTAACGATAGTATTGATTATTGGTCCATATGCCTCACATGTTTGTTAACGATAGTATTGATTATTGGTCCATATGCCTCACATGTTTGTTAACGATAGTATTGATTTTTGGTCCATAGGTAATCAGAAAAGTTGAAACTTGATTGGCATATTACAGGTTAATTTGAATAAGATGTGATAAAGCTTGAGAATATGAAAGAAACAATAATTGACCAAGGAAGGGTCACTTACCCTTGCAATTGGCATAATACAGTATCTAACTTAGACCTAAGTGGAGCAACCCCAACGAGAGTACAGTGAAACCTGTCTTGAAAGACCACTGCTATGTGATACCACCTGTCTTGAGAGACCATATTCTCAATGCACACATTTTATGAATATATAGAATTGTGACCTGTTATGAGAGATCACCTGTCTTGAGAGACCATACTTTTATAGCAGAAAGGGTGGTCTTTCAAGATGGTAGACATTGTTCTTTATGATGCTTCAAATTCACGCTTTAAATTGATACAGTACAATGTCTTGTCATTATTGTGTTGTGCAGGTGGGAAACCTGGAGCAGTGGGATCAAATTTGCTGTGTTACAAGGATGGCAGAATCATCAACTTGGGAGGAAAGACTTCTGTTCATTGCAGTGCTGGGGTAAGTGATTCTTATTTGGTTTTGGTTAAAGTCTGGTTGGAATGCAGAGTTGAGATTTTTTTGTAAAAAATTGATCTTCTATGTTTTAATGTCCACCACCCCCACCCCTCTATATCTGCCACTGAATTTATTTTTTCATTCAGACTAAAATGTCTATGATGTGCTTGTCAATCTTTGTTTCATCCATTCTTAAAAATGATAGTTTACTCTGGGGTATTTGGACCATGCTGAATTAGACTGGTTTCAAGGCTTCCATGGGTGTTGTTTCCAGATGGAGAAAATCTGTTGTACCCTGATAACAATGCCAGTTTCTTTATTGATAAAAGCCTGCCATCCCTTGTGATTTGAAAAAGTTTTATTGAAATGATCTTTAAATTACTGACTTATGGAATAATTGCAAACATTATGAAAATATGATCACTGCAATTGAGTGCTGATATTGTCTAATTTTGGTTCAGATCTAGGTTTTTATATTATGTTCACTGTTTGGTCTGGTAACCAGACTAAATGTACAGGAACACCTCAGACACTTTGCAAAATGCATGTATAATCAAGCTTTTACTGTATGTTAATAATAACATTAAGTATTTGTGTCATCCAACAAAAGAAATAACTTGCATATGAAGGGATAATCAGCTTCTTAAAAAGTTCTAACTTTATACTTGTACATTAGTTTTACAGTCTTGGTTAAGCTTTTCAATTTATATCATAATTTTTAATGTATACTGTTATACATTGAAGCATGAAATTCGATGATGGGATGCATCATAATTAGTACTACATCCTCACCACAAAGGTAGGTCACTGTCACCAATATTTCACACTTCACTGCCTCGGGTTAAATTGTGGTGTTTTCAGTTTATTTTTCAAGCTTCCATCATGCTAGAATCATCAAATTTGATGAGTGTTGGTATAACACCCTTACAACCAATTTAAATTTTACTGGTTTAGATTAAGTTTTTGCATTTTACCCATGACCATTCATTTTACCTAGTGAAAGGTGGCATTTTCAAAGTCCTACACCTTCATTATAACAGTAATTGCCCCCGTAATCTTTATTTCATGCTTCAGTGGCTTCGCTTAAACTTTGTGTTTTTATGTTTCATGCTTAAATCAACAAACTGGATGAATGTATACATCTTTTGTAAGTAACACATGCATAGAAAAAATGGACACCGGTGACCATCATTTCACATTTTCCTAACCTAGGTTATGTTTCTGCATGTAGCTGATGACCAAATAGGTTATTTGTATGCTTTGTACATACATGTACTATCCCTTCTAGAATCATGAAACTTGGTCTGGGAATGCATCTTACATTTCATTAGCAGATCATTATGGCCCATATTTTATGTAATACTATGGCGTCATTCACCATGTAATGCACCAGACTTCGTGTCGCAGAATTGAAACAGAGTGGATTTTGGATTAAATGAATAACTCAAAACACAGTGTGTGAAAGATGAAAATGTATTAACTTAATTAGTAAAGAAAAATATATGAAGTATAAATACAATGATTCTCACACACTCTCAACATACAATTGACCCAATCATTCTATAATAACCATTCACATTTTGAAAATAAACCAATAATATTATATCTGTCTGATATACAGATTCAAGAAACCTCAGTTTCAAATAATAGTACACACTGTAAGATATTTACAATTCACATATAGACTGGGATTGAGATTCAAACAATCTCAAGTTTTCAAATAAGTTTCTAATGTTCTGCACTGTAAATAAGATTCACAGATCTCCTGGAATTCAACTAAGATTCAAAATAATCTCATGTAAATACAAATGTACCAATTGAAACAACAATTGGAACAAACATATGCTTCTTGACCCTTGTACAGTTGCACGATTCTTACACCGATAAACAGCACAGTTTCACCAAGTCCCTTGGGTTGGCCCAGACTTGTATCGGCCACTGACACCCTTCATGGATCCGCCACATGTACAGTCAGTCATACGTATACACATGTACAGACAGCATACAGCACCCTTGTATTAGCTACGTCTACAGTCATGGCTCCACCACATGTACAGACATACGTACATACATATAGACAGCTGAAGATAGCTCTACATGTCAGCTAAATTCGTCATCAGCTAAACTTATCACACTCGTTAACTCATTACACCCATTAGCTACAATAAAACCAAACTGGTAATAATAATGATTTCTGGAAAATGCTAATACATTAAACTTTTAATAGCAACTTATAATTCACAATTCACAACGTTTCAAATCTGTGTTGTAATAAATGAATTATTACATGATATGACAATAAAATCTCAATAAACTTCGCATATTAAATAAAATATAAAATTAACACTCACCACTATGGCTATAGAATACCACGCAAAACGTGCTCTCCTCGACAGATCCAAAGTGACCATTGTGTCGGTTATATATTAATCTTGCTTAAATTCATAGGACAGTAAGTAATATTCAAGGTAAAATACCCGTGCATATCGTGATTATAATGTCCCTCGCCGCAAATAATTTCCAGTGAGAGATATGTTGGTTCCGTCGCTCGTCTGCAAAAACACCTGTTTACCCTAATTAACATTGTATGCATCCACAGCGAAAAATAGTCAAACATTTCTCAAGCATAACAATTATTTTTTCTTCCTAATTCTGTGACACTTCGTTTAACTTTCATAATTATTGACAATCATGAGAGCCACCAGATCTGAACATAGTACCATCTTGCAAGGTAAGCAACTTTTGATATAATAATAATAATAATAATAATAATAATAATAATAATAATGAGGACTTTGTATAGTGCCTAATCTTTTGAAGCTCTAAGCGCTTTACATCATCTATAATATGATTTTTAAAAAAAACCACAAAACAAAAACAAACACCATGAAATTATAAAACATAAAAAAGTGCTGAAAATATATAAGGTATGAAACATTATTAGGTTTTTAAGTATGTTCCACCAGTCAAAATAGGTGAGTTTCAAGACCACTCTTGAAAGTGATCACTGTGTCTTTGTGTCTAATTTCAATGGGTAATTCTTTCCACATTGCTGGGCCTTGGTATGCAAACGAACGTTGTCCATATGACTTCATTTTCATAGTGGGAATAATGAGTATACGATTGTGAGAGGAGGAGTGTTAATATCATGGTGTGTACACATGGGTAAGGCCAGACAAGTATTTTGGACTGGAGTCCATCAGTGAAACATAGCACAGAGAACAAATTTTGTTTTTGATTCTGGATCGAATGGATAGCTAGTGTAGGGTACAGTGCAGCGGAGAGGTGTGCTCTGATTATGGTACTTTAAGGATGATCTGAGCAGCTGTGTTTTAAACTTTTTAAAGTTTCTGGAGTAGATATTGAGATGAACTAGACAGGATTGAGTTACAATAATCCAGTCTTGAAAGTACTAATGAACACAAGTTTTTTAGTGGCATCAACGGAAAGATATTTTCAAATGGAGCTGATGCATCTCAGCTCAAGATATGCAGCCTTGCATATGTTCATTACATGTTGGTGCAATGTGAGAGTGCTGTCCAGAGTAACACCTAAGTTTCATACTGACTGAATTTAATGTTGGTGTTGCTGATATTTATTGTTTGAGGTAAATGATGTGAATGAGAAAGTCTTTGTTAAACCCTACTACAGCAACAACAATGCAACAAGATAATTAGAATGCAAGAAGATAATTACAATGTATTAAGATAATTACAATGAAACAAGATAATTACAATGAAACAAGATAATTACAATGCATTAAGACAATTACATTGCATGAAGATAATTATAATGCATCAAGATAATTACAATGCATCAAGATAATTATAATGCAACAAGATAAAATTATAATGCATCAAGATAATTATAATGCATCAAGATAATTACATTGCATCAAGATAATTATAATGCATCAAGATAATTATGATGCAACTAGATAATTATAATGCATCAAGATAATAATAATGCATCAAGATAATAATAATGCATCAAGATAATTATAATGCATCAAGATAATTACAATGCATCAAGATAATTATAATGCATCAAGATAATAATAATGCATCAAGATAATTACAATGCATCAAGATAATTATAATGCAGCAAGATAATAATAATGCATCAAGATAATTATAATGCATCAAGATAATTATAATGCATCAAGATAATTATAATGCATCAAGAAAATTTTAATGCATCAAGATAATTACAATGCATCAAGATAATTATAATGCATCAAGATAATAATAATGCATCAAGATAATTATAATGCATCAAGATAATTATAATGCATTAAGATAATTACAATGCATCAAGATAATTATAATGCATCAAGATAATTATAATGCAACAAGATCATTACAATGCATCAAGATAATTATAATGCAACAAGATCATTACAATGCATCAAGATAATTATAATGCAACAAGATAATTACAATGCATCAAGATACTTATAATGCAACAAGATAATTATAATGGATGAAGATAATTACAATACATGAAGATAATTACAATAAATCAAGATAATTATAATGCATCAAAATAATTATAATGCAACAAGATAATTACAATGCATCAAGATAATTATAATGCAACAAGATAAAATTATAATGCATCAAGATAATTATAATGCATGAAGATAATTACAATGCATGAAGATAATTACAATGCAACAAGATAATTACAATGCAACAAGATAATTACAATGCATTAAGACAATTACATTGCACGAAGATAATTATAATGCATCAAGATAATTATAATACATCAAGATAATTACAATGCATCAAGATAATTATAATGTATCAAGATAATTATGATGCAACAAGGTAATTACAATGCAACAAGATAATTACAATGCAATAAGATAATTACAATGCATTAAGATAATTACAATGCAACAAGGTAATTACAATGCATGAAGATAAATATAATGCAACAAGATAATTACAATGCATTAAGATAATTACAATGCAACAAGGTAATTACAATGCATGAAGATAAATATAATGCAACAAGATAATTACAATGCATGAAGAAAATTACAATGCATTAAGATAAATACAATGCAACAAGATAATTACAATGCAACAAGATAATTACAATGCATCAAGATAATTACAATGCATGAAGATAATTATAATGCATCAAGATAATTATAATGCATCAAGATAATTACAATGCATGAAGATAATTATAATGCATCAAGATAATTATAATGCAACAAGATAAAATTATAATGCCTCAAGATAATAATAATGCATGAAGATAATTACAGTGCATGAAGATAATTACAATGCATGAAGATAATTACAATGCATGAAGATAATTACAATGCAACAAGATAATTACAATGTAACAAGATAATTACAATGCAATAGCTCAATAATGCAATAGCTCAGTATCATCTCAAAGCTGTGATCTACTGAGTGTAAAATACAATATATTATTGCTTATTTTGCTGATTATCTATTAACTATACAATGTTAAATTGAGTACATACTATAAGTGATATTTGACTGTAACATACCCACTCACCTGTTAAGCCAATTCATTTTACCAAAAGCACTAAAGCAGACTTGAAGAACAATGATTAAAAAAAACAAAACAAGTTTAATGTCTGTTTGTTATGAAATCATTGCCTTCAGACATCTTAAACAAATTTTTCTTTTGTGTTGTTGTGTCCTTTATGTCACATAGGTGGGTAGGTGGGTTATTTCTGTAAATGTACTGCTGAAATGTAAAGAGAAAATATTGCAAAAAGGCTTTCTTAGAAAAGAGGAAATCATTTCATTGTCAGGATCCCTTTTGTCTACGCTTATTTTCTGTTGGATAATATTTGTTTACAGTGGTTGCTACGGACTACTAAAAGTGTCATAGAGATGAGTCATGTAATCACTGATTACACTCTGAGTTTCTTTTTTAATGAGGCTTATCAAATGTTTCCTCATCCTTCATGTCTTTTTATGTGATTTTGTTTTTACATTGGAGTTTTCCCATAACACTATCCATGGATTTATGAAAAACAAAGATTTTGTATATCTAGTTTTTAAGCATGATAAATTTTACAGAATACAAAACTCGTTATAATACTGTTAGTTGATGGCTAATTGCAAGACCACTTTATAACAAGATCGCGTTATAGTGGAACCACCTTATAGTGAGACTGCCTTATATAAAGTCCACCTTGTAATGAAGTGTATGATGCCATATTAGTCACTTAAAAGTCAAATCTAACTGCAAAAAATATAGTTCCTGATTTACTGTCAGATAGAGTGCTGGCCGATCAGAGTATGTTGCTTGTTTTGTTGATTACCCCTACCAATCTGCATAGATCCAGATCAGCTGGTACATTATGTAACATCATGTCTGTGCTGTCTTCAGTTGACCTAGACTTTTAAGCAGGTATATGTGGTATAAATAATTTTACAACAACTTATTTGAAATGGGATCCATGACCATACCTGCCTTATAACAAGAACCATGTTATAATGAAGGACCTTACAACAAGAACCCTGTTATAATGAAGAGCCTTATTACAAGAACCTTGTGATAATGAAGGGCCTTATTACAAGAACCATGTTATAATGAAGGGCCTTATTACAGAAACCATGTTATAATAAAGGGCCCTATTGCAGGAACCATGTTTTAATGAAAGGTTTTATTACAGAACCATATCATAATAAAGGGCCTTATTGCAGGAGCAATGGTGTAATGAAGGGCCTTATAACATGTACCATGCTATAATGAAAGTTTTTTTTAACAGGAACCATGTTATAATGAAGGGCCTTATACCTGGAACAATGGTATAATGAAGGGCCATACAACAGGAACAATGGTATAATGAAGGGCCTTATATCTGGAACAATGGTATAATGTAGGGCCATATAACAGGAACAATGCCATAATGAAGGGCCTTATACCTGGAACAATGGTATAATGAAGGGCCTTATACCAGGAACAATGGTATAATGAAGGGAAATATAACAGAAACAATGTTATAATGAATGGTCTTAAAATAGGAACCATGTTATAATAATGGACATTATCGTGAGGGAGTGCTGTATATCATTTTCTTTGCTTTAGATCATTTTGTTATTTCAATGCATGTTTGGTAAGTAACATACTTATTTATATCTGTATATTTTTTTCCAGATAATTGCTTTAACATAGTATGTTTTTATTCAAGATTGTTTTTCATCACCGTCTTTTTCCAAGCTTAACATAATCATTGAAATGATAAAACCCCATTTTTATCTCTATTTTTATCTCTCATTTTATCAGTATAATTTTAACAGAGACTTAGATGTAGTTTAAACTTAAAACAAGAGTTGTATTTAGACATATGAAACTTAAGGTTGCTTTATAACTAGAGATAAAGCAGGTACATCATATGGGTACAAATGAGTTAGACAAGATGGGATGTAATTAACTGATATGAAAAACTCTGGATTTGTTTTTAGCATGAAACTATTTGTCTTTGAATGTGTAAATGTATCCAAGATCAAAGATAGGAAGGAGTCATTACAACAGCATATATACTTCACATTTTACTTAATTTCCAGCTTAACATAGCCTGCAGTTCTTTTTTAAGCTCTGTTTGGAATTCCATTTTCACCTGTAGCAATAGTTTTTGTCCAGAATTTTCAAAACTAGCAATAGTTTCAATGTCCAGACTTTAGTGGAAGTAGTTTCAGTGTCCAGACTTTGCAGTAGTGGCAATAGTTTCAGTGTCCAGACCTTGCAGTAGTGGCAATATTTTCAATATCCAGACTTTTCTGCAGTGGCAATAGTGTCAATGTCCAGACTTTGCAATAGTGGCAATAGTTTCAATGTCCAGACTTTGCAGTAGTGACAATAGTTTCAATGTCCAGACTTTGCAGTAGTGACAATAGTTTCAATGTCCAGACTTTGCAGTAGTGGCAATAGTTTCAATGTCCAGACTTTGCAGTAGTGGCAATAGTTTCAATGTCCAGACTTTGCAGGGTAGTAGACTTTTCTTTGGACTTGCAATACTTAGCTAGACAATGTTTCATTCATAGAAACCCAAGGGTCATGTAACTTTTGCTTTTGTATAAATTTTCCTTGTTGGAACAAATCCAGTATTTTCATAAATGTTTTGAAGACAGAATTTTTTTTCCCACCAATTAATATGGAATTTTTTTACTCCAGCAGAAGAGAGGCCATGCTTTTTATTCTGCCTCTCCAAACCTGCCATGTTAAATTATTGGAGGTTGTAGGATGCTAATTGTTCTAAGATAGCTCCCTATACATTTTACGTATCCTGCTTAAGTAGTTTCAGGATAGCCATTGTCAATGCCAAATGATGTCCATGACAACAATCACCATTACCACAACTACAACAACTGTTGCTTATGGTGCACTACCGTTGCTATTTTTACCAATATACCACTGGTACTACCTGTACCAGTAACTACTACTTTTACCAGTAACTACTACTTTTACCAGTAACTTCTACTTTTTCCAGTAACTACTACGTTTACCAGTAACAACTACATTTACTGGTAACTACTACTTTTGCCAGTAACTACTACTTTTACCAGTAACTACTACTTTTACTACTAACTACTACATTTACTGGTAACTACTACTTTTACCAGTAACTACTACTTTTACCAGTAACTACTACTTTTACCAGTAACTACTACTTTTACCAGTAACTACTATATTTACCAGTAACTACTATGTTTACCGGTAACTACTAATACTTTTACCAGTAACTACTACTGCTACTACTTTTACCACTAACTACTATTTTTAACAGTAACAACTACTGGTACTTATTTTACCAGTAACTGCTACTACTGTTACTGTTGCTGCATTTACTACAACAACTACTACTACTCCTAATACAACTTTTAATAATACCCATTACAGTAAAACCTATCTTGAGAGACCACTGCTTTTAATAATACCCATTACAGTAAAACCTATCTTGAGAGACCACTGCTTTTAATAATACCCATTACAGTAAAACCTATCTTGAGAGACCACTGCTTTTAATAATACCCATTACAGTAAAACCTATCTTGAGAGACCACTGCTTTTAATAATACCCATTACAGTAAAACCTATCTTGAGAGACCACTGCTTTTAATAATACCCATTACAGTAAAACCTATCTTGAGAGACCACTGCTGAGAGAGACTAAAATTTCCTTGCACAGACTTACTGATTATATAGTATTACGACCTGTTATGAGAGACCGCCTGTCTTGAGAGACCATTATTTTTCGGCAGAAGGGGTGATCTTTCAAGACAGGTTCTACTGTACTATACTATGTGTACCAACTTTACCATCAATGCCTTTTTCTTATATTTAACTTATGCTGAAAAAATCGCAGATTGATTGAGGAAAATTGGGAACAGCTCCACACTGCCATCATTAATCAAATTGCTCAGTGTAATGAATAGATTCTTGCAGTAACATCCTGGCTTTAAATGGTTGATGGTATCCAGACAGTGGTGTTTTATATGTCAGGTATTCCGGTATAGTATTAATACCAACAGTTCATTTAGACGAAGCAATTGGGAAATGATTGATGTTGTCAGAAATTACATGATGCAGTATATTAAAATTAAGTCTTGCACAGAGAGAGGTAGAAATAAACAAGGCATCTTTAGTACATCTAATGAGAATTTTCCAAAATGCAATTTGCATTGCATGGTAAACGAGACATAATTTCTGCTAATGCAGACAAGGTTCCTTGTAAATGTCAAATGACAATTCTCTCAATACATAAAGCTAATACCTTTGATTTGAGAAGCGGTTTCATGCTTATCTTAATATTACATTTAAGTACTGTATCTTTTTCACCTCTGTATATGGCTGTTATTAATAGAAGACTCCAGTCATGGGATCTTGGGATGGCTTCAAAGTTGATACACTAATACATGTACATTGCTTTCTTTACAGTAAAATTCCTGAAATTCAGCAAGATAATATGTGAATGAAATTCAAGAGACCTGAAATAGTTTCTTAAAAGTCAGTTTTAACTGATACAATTTTTCTTTCCTTTCAATTTATTGTATGTGATTTTTTACATAGATTTTCAAAAACATTTTTTTTAACTTATGGCTCTTGTATTGTACATTTGTCTTGTTTTTGGTAATGACATGGTTAAAATAGTTCCTCACAGGAGTTAAAAAGAAAGCTTTCATGTGATTTTAAGAGTCAGTGATAAGAAAATTAAACCTTTTTATATACTGTTTGTTCCAACATGAAAATTCCAACAATACCAGTTAAGAAACAGTTGGTGATTATCATACTTTCTCAGTTCTATTATATATATATATAATTTATTCGTGTGAAACTACATAGTCAGGCAAGTGGATCTCACATGATCATTATAATAACAATTATTTATTTATCAGGCAGTGATGTTTGTTTTACATTATTAGGTAATGAGGTTTATGTGAATTTATTTTTTACTTTATTATGATCAAAAGCCGCAGTAGTTTGATCGTGGATATCACTGGCCTTTTTTTAATGGTGTCTACATCAACATCATTTTTTTATAATTCTCCATAGTTTTGGGCTTTTTTTCCTAATTGGTGTCAATATATATATATATATATATATATATATATATATATATATATATATATATGATGATTTTATTCTTTAATATTAAAGATTGTAAAGTTGTATTCTCTCAATTTATGGTGTATATAACCCAATTGTCATCAAATTATGCTACATTGGATGGCATTACGGTGTAGCAACCAAAGCAATGTTGCAGCCCTGATGGTAATGTTAAAGACTGAAAGCATGCCATTTTACTGCATGGTACTCTCTGCAACTTAGTATCAAATTGCTCTTCCTGTACAAATACAATTTTCTTGAAGCATGTATTTGGTAAAATCACTGCACATTTGCCATCACGATAGTACCACAACTTGAAACTGATCATCGATTGTAAATTTTAAATCATGACTTTCAAATTTGTTTGGTTACATGGTGGTAAACTTATCTTTGAACTTGGATTTCCATTCATCCTTGTGTATTGACCATATGATTCTATATCTTTGCATCAGAACAACTTCTGACAGAAATGCCACCATTTCTTTAGGTGGAGTATTTTTTTCACAGTCTTTGTCCCAACAAATTATTGCCGTTTGGACTAACATATATTATTTGCCAAAGGTATATCTTTAATTAATTTGTTTTCGATGGTAATCATGGAGAACTTTGTCATTGCCTCTGTCTTTACTGTCTTTGTTGTCTTTGTTGAAAATGTCATTGCTTTCTCTGAATGTGTCACCATCATCAAGGTCATCGGTAAACATATGCAGCAATTAAATGTCAATAACTTTAAGTCTCCTTGCATGACGACTTTTCATGTTTTTTCTTGTATTTAGTACTGTGCACATTCTAACCCAATTCTGGTTTGAAAAACGATAGACCATTTTGGGCGCCTTTTTGACGAATTGACGTGATGCACTCAGTCTTAACAATGATTTAATTTTTGAGCGATGGTGCAAACATACCTTTTGTGTCTGGCAGTTTAATTCATATGTTAGCCATGGACATCAGTGATCTTTCAAAATGCTGTGTGTGTCAGATGATGATTTTTTGGCATCATTATATAATACTTGCTGAGAATAATTAATATAATGTTCTCTAGTGTTGTTCCGATTATCGATTATAATCGATGATCAGTTGGTTGAGTGAACCAATTCGCCAATCGATTGTGAAACGCCATAATCGATTGCATGGTAAGGGAGACAACTGTGAAGCGCTGGCACAGACTAGTTCAATCCCTTTGTTTGTTGGGAAGAAAACCGAGGATTCCGAACAAAATGTTAAAACCCCGCTAAATATCATACACGTGCCATGGATGAAAACGATCGCAAAATAATATATCCATATCCTGGAGGAAAAGCTCGTTCTCGTGTATGGACATATTTTGGATTTTACAAAATACAGGAGGGTCCACCGACAAAGGAGAATTTAGATACAACGAAGGTCATATGCAAACTCTGCAGAAAGGAATATGCAAACAAAGGTAGGTCCAGCTATTCTCATTGAAATCATTGCGGGGATACATTTATTTTTGGCAAACACATTCTCCAATACATAGTGCAAAAAATGAACAATATTCTAATTTTTTTGTGGTGCTACACGAAAACAAAATTATCATGGGATACGCTTTACATTTTAGGACTGTGGAACCATGATATTAGCCTTCCGATCCACAACAGTAAAGCTAAATTATTTATTTCCTTCATAACTTCCAAATATATAAACATACACCATAGTTAGATTTTTTTGGATAATTTGGAAACAAATAATGTCGTCAACGATGAATGCAATTATTAGGAGACAGAACAACCTCGTATAAAATAAATGAGTTGCACGCACGCACACGGAAAAACGTTTCATGGCATTCCAGTATCAAATATTTTAAATCAAGAATTTTATTTTCATTAAATCATTTGTGTACTTTGTGCTTTCCTCTAATATAGCATGTGTTGTTGTTAAAATACTTCAAATTTCTTTTCATAATAAAGCTCCATGTCATGATTATGATTGAAATACATAAATAATCACAAGATTATCCTGCTATTTAGGCATATATGATAATGACGGAAAAGTGATCTCTGAGGTTTGTTACAGATATTCCCTGAGACATGTGACTATTTAAAAACATAAAATAACTTTTTAAAATGTTGCAAATTAATTTTAAAATATATGTACAAATTTAATATTAATTTTAATCCTGATTTTCTTTAAATAATTTCATTCCATTCATTTAAGATACTTGTGCATAAAGAATTTGTTGTTTGCTCTTTTTTCTTCTCAATATAAAAACATTTATTTCAAATACATTCCAGGCAATACTACAAATTTGGCCTTT
Source organism: Unio delphinus (assembly GCA_029339505.1). Lineage (NCBI taxonomy): Eukaryota > Metazoa > Mollusca > Bivalvia > Unionida > Unionidae > Unio > Unio delphinus. The sequence continues at coordinate 7,546,787 of JAQISU010000236.1, forward strand.
CATCTTGATCATGACCATAAGGAAATGGGATCAGCGACAGCAAGAGGTGCTGATGTTTCCCCCCAGCCACCCAAACAGACTAAGATTGATGAACAATTTAAGAAGCCAACAGAGAGGATGTCAGCTACAAAGCAGAAAGAAATTGATGATGCACTCTTGAAACTTATTGTTGGCAAAGTTCTTCTGCTAAGCCTTGTTGACCATACATATTTGAGAAACTTTGTGATGCTTCTTAATCCAAGGTAAGTTTTAAATGATAACATTAAAAATTAGTAATATTTATTTAAACTGACAGTGAGAAAAGAAAAAAAGGTGTGAATCCATTTGATTCTAGATGTCAACACTGTTGAATTTTGAATTTTCATACCTAAATTAAGCAGTATTTAATTAAATATAATGCTGTCCTGTCTAAATAAACTTTAAATAAATTCATTGTTTTCACTATATTTAGACATAGTAAATATTCCAAATACATGTCTTGTTTGACTACCATGACTAAATGTTTCAAACTTTACATTTTCAGGTATGAAATTCCAGGTCGTAAATTAGTGTCCTCCAAACTAGCTGTGAAGAAAGACCAGGCTGAGAAAAAAGTAAAAGAGGAACTACATGATGTTCTTGATATAGCTGTTACTCACGATGCATGGACTTCATTAAATACAGAAAGTTATAGTACAGTGACTGCACATTTTATTTCCAAAGATTGGGAATTGAAAAGTGTTGTCTTAGAAACACGAAAAGTTGAAGGCAGTCACACTGGGGAAAATATAAAAGAAAGCCTGTTGGCCACTCAGAGGCGATGGAATCTTCCAACACCAACTGGAGTAACTGATAATGCAGCCAATGAGATCAAGGCTTTTGATTTACTTCAATGGACTCGGTTTGGTTGTTATGGTCACAGATTCAACCTTATTGTGAAAAAAGCTTTAGCTATACCAGAACTGTCACGAATCATTGCAAAGCGGCGCAAACTGGTGACTTTTTTCCATCAAAGCACGAGCATAAATGATTTGTTAATGAGAAAGCAGCAGTTACTACTTGACATAGGTGCTAGAGGACACAAGCTCAAGATGGATGTTCCAACTAGATGGAATAGCACTCATGACATGCTTGAACGACTGCTTGAGCAAACACCTGCTATTATGGCTGTTATCAGTGACCCAAACATAAGCAAGTCAACAGCCGCAACATTGAAAAATTATGTCTATAAATTTGACGAACAAGCATTGGTTGAAAAACTTGTTTAAGTTCTCTCACCGTTCCTGAATGCAACAAACAGTGTTTGCAGAGACAAATCACCAACCCTTCATAAAGTTATCCCAATACTTCTTAAACTTACCAAATGTATAGAAACAAATGCTGATGATCTACCTTCAATTGCTAAACTTAAAGATGTAATGAGACAAGAACTTGACAATAGAACACAGGACAAAGATCTAGCTCTGTTGGGCTGTTTATTGAATCATACTATGAAGGATCTGGAGTTTCTATCTGACAGTGAGCGAGCAGATGGACATGCTCTGCTTTTAAAGGTTGCTCTTGATATGGCTGATGTTAAAGTGAATGTCCAAGTGGAACCAGGGACTAGTGATGAACAACCTTCAGACTCATTGCCACCTCTACCAATTGCACCATCACTACTAAATGTCAGAGATGACAACACTAAAACTGTGGTTACACTTAGTCCACCAAACAAGAAAGCAAAGGTCAATGTTGACATGGATGATTGGTTGCAAGATGTTGTTTGCCTTGGTGAAAGTCAACAGCCAATAACAGATGTCATCCACCAGGAGGTTTCTAGATATCTAGTTGCTGCTCCATATGATACCAATCTCACAATGTTACAGTGGTGGAAACAAAACTGCCAGTTCTACCCCCATCTTAGCTTACTAGCTCGGAAGTACCTAAGTATTCCGGCATCATCAGTATCCAGTGAGAGGGTATTTAGTCTGGCTGGACATCTTGTCAGCAAGAAACGGGCTCGTTTAAGTTGTGACAATGTGGACCTGATAATATTCTTAAACAAAAACATTAACTATTGGTATTGTCAGTGTAACAAGCTCAAGAAGAAACAGTATTCTGAAAAATGATTTTTGTGTTCAGCATTGCTCAAACATGACATGATTTTGCTGATAAATAGTTCAGTTAGTTTGAAAGTTTTTGTAATTGGTGTTTTTTTTGTTTTGTTTAAACTGCTTTGATTGTAGTATTAGTAACTAATGACAAGCAAGAAAAACATTTCTTTCTATACTTTAAACAATTGAAAAATCACATATGAATAAAAGTGTTCTGGGGGATTGTTAAGTCTTTCAGCTGCATAAAACTGATAAGCCAAAGAAAGTTGCTTTTGAGGTTAAAGTATATATATATATATATATATATATATATATATATATATATATATATATAGATAGAGAGAGAGAGAGAGAGAGAGAGAAAGAGAGAGAGATTAACTCCTATACATTTTTTTAAATTTTAAATGTTTTGAACAAAGATATAACTCTGTAACAAAAAAAATTAAAACTTACTTGTAGAAAGTTAGCAACCGATTATAATCGATTATCAGTAAGTTGTGTGCAACCGATGATCGATTATGAACTTCTAACCGATTCCCATCACTAATGTTCTCACATAAAAGGAAACTCAGAATCATTATGCAGACAGTATTTCTTTGAGTTTTAAAGGCATTCTGCTATCATGAGTTGTCACACACTAATTATGGTTAACAAACATGTCTTGTCAATATCAGTTATTATTGTGTGAGTGCAACCCCTGTTGAACCCCTAGGGTGCCAAATGATGTCCTGAAAATCTCAGACGTTGTTTCAGAAATGAATACCTCTCAACAAATTATGCATTCCCAGTATTGATTCCAACAGTACATCATAAGACTTTAATTTTCATGGGTAACCTGACCTGAGCTGATCATTTCCTCATTTATAAAGAATTTTTAAAAAAAAATCTATTCTAGCTTGTAGCCAGAAGTGTTTTCAGGTTTTCTCACACTCAGGGCACCAACAGATGATCACTGCATGACATTGAGCTAAAGTTATAGGGTATAGAAAAGCCATTGACTTAGACTTTCTAGTCCAGTCAAATATCATCATAATTCCACTATTCATGACCACAGGTGCTTTTATTTCCTGATGACATTTTGTTTTACTTGGAACAAAATGGCATTCATCTGGAAAAGTGCTACAGACTTATTGCAAATATTGGTCTCGATGGCTTATATTTCATGCTTCAGTTTAGAGCTGTTTATGTTTCAAACATGAAAGTTTATAATTAGATACATCTTTGCTACACAACCAAAGAAAGTTGCTGTGAGCTAGAATTTATGCTTTACTGTTGGTCATTTAGCTCAGAATCATGAATGATGTCAGCAGCTGTAGCTGAATTAACTTTTCATGTGAGTGCCTCCCTGAAATGTAAATGTATTTACAGTTCCCTAACTCATATTATGCACAGTTGATTTTGACACCAATTTATCAGCATATCACAACTCATTGTATGCATGATGAAAATGAGAGGTGTGTATGCAGGTAATGCAATAGTGTAATAATAATGTAATGCAATAATGTAATGCAATAATGTAATGCAACACTTAATACCTGGGCTTGTGGAACAGTCTAGTTTTGGTACAGGACTGAGAGGTTATGGTTACTGTTATGTGCCACATATAAACATTATCATCTTGTGAGACAGATTGTGTTATAAGCATTAAGTAGAAATTTAAAATAGTTTCATGAAAGCTAGATGGTTGCTTACTCAGGGCATGCATTAGCCCCCATAACCACCTTTTTCAGTGCACAGGTGAGGAGTATATTTTCCTTAGAGCTAAGTATTTCTTTAAATATAATTTTTTGGCTGAGAGAAATCGGGTGGTAATCCACTGCTTTATGTCTGATTACAGGACACATTTCTCCTGAAGACACCAGGAGGGGGAGGATATGGAAAATATTTAGAAGATGGCCAGAGAGAGGATGAGGAAGAGATGGAATGTCCCCCTAAAAGACAGAAAATGGAAAATTTGACAGGTGCCCCCTCAAAGGTTGGCACTGGCAGTATATTCCAATACAAGCGTGCTCAGGAATCTGTCTAAAAAGAACTTACACATACTATGAATAACTAGATTAATGTACAGATACCCGACACTGAATGATACCTGATATGACAAGATTCTGTTTTTTTATGGCTTGCCTTTACTAAGTGCTTGAGAACTTAATCTTTATTCAAAACTTTGTTGGTCATCCACACATGCATTAAATGAAAGCAATGGATCAGTTATAATAGTAATGCATGTTCTAAATGGTCTCACACATTAATAAATTAGTTCAACAATTATCACAATTTGTAAGCTAAGGCTTGCTGCATATGCTCAATTTTGAAAGTAAAAGACTTGATTAAAAGCAAAACAGAAATGTGAACAGTTTTATGGATATGTTAATATTAGATTTATTTAATGATGGCATGATTTATAACACCAATTCAAAATAAGCATTAAGGAGCTTCTTACAGATATGACATAAAAACATACATAATTTGCAAGACATACAACAAGAATAATGTCCAGATACAATAATTCAAAACGACAGTACTTAAAAGTGAATTTTTAAAAAAGTAAGAATGATCAAAATTTAGGCAAGATTCTTTAAATTATAGATTAAAACTGAAATTTAAATTAAAAGCACCACTTTAGGACTAAAGCATGCTGAGATGCAGATTTCAAAATAAAGGGAAATAAACAGTAAGGCTCTTGATAGTACATATACATCATGACAGATAAAACAGAGTTTGGGATATTATTTACATATATCTTAGTCTTTCCATTCCAGGATAAAATTATTGATCTAAATGAATTCAAATTTGATTGGTCTCTAAAGAGATTAGGTACCTCATTCTGTAGAATGGCAGCTGCATATCTAAATGAATTTTAGCCAAATATTGTGGTTTTAATTCTTGGGATATATAAAATATTTGAATATCAGAATTTTTTGAGTAAAATGTATGCAATCATCAGGACATTTGGGAGTACACTTATTTGGAATTTTAAGTCTCAGGAGCGATATTCCGATGTCTGTATACCTACATGGTCAGCAATTTTGCCATAACTAAGAGATTATGATAACTTTTTGTGTGGTCATCATACATTAATCTCAGAGTACAATTTTGTATTTTTTTAAATAAAAAAGTTTAATAGTGTTCACACCTCTGAAGAAATGCTAGGCTAAGGGACATAAGTTGAAATTTGATGTTATAAATGTATGCAAGAATTTTGCTGCAGTAACAAGATGACAAAATTATTAATCATACTATATTTAATTATTATTATATCTAACCAATTTGGGCATGAGAAACAAGAAGTATAATGGTTTTCAGTCTCTAAATTTTGTTTCGCATGGTTAGGAAGTGATTGAGGTCAGAATGGGTTTTAATATTTGTATTTTTTTTTACAGTAATTTTGATTTAAATATAAACAGATTTAATGCTTTTAATGCTTCTATTCAGATTGCAAAAGTCCTTTTTGTTTAAATAAGTTGTAAATGAATGGTATGGTATGTTCTTTGTGTGAGCTGATTTTCAAAGGAATGATGCCATTCTTTATAACATGATGGAACACAGCGATCATATGCACCTGATGACCAAAATGAAAATAATTTCCAAATGAAACAAAATCCCAAATTGTCAGGATCCATCAGCTCATATATTTATGTCAAAAATCCATTGTACTTAAATTAGACATCTCAAAAAATGATTTTTTTTCCCAGAATTTGCTCTTTCTCTCAATTGAGCCACAAATTGTATTCAGTGTTATTGTATTTCTAACGGTCTAACAGACTGTAACTCACTCAAAATTACCTTTATGCTAGCTACCGGTATTCGTAGTCTTTGATAAGCTGCCATAATTGTCTCAAGCACTAAGAGTCAGCTGTTCTACTTTTGTAGGCTGCAAAATAACCTCATTCTGTGTAGATATCTTTGGTGTGAGGAAATACTCAAGAAAATCCCAGGAAGAATAACCGACCCACTGAAAGATATTGGCAAGCTTTCTCACATGAGCACACTGAGCTAATCTGAGACTCAAACACACATGAGGTGTCAGTGATCCATAAAACTGAGCAGCTTAGATAATGGTCTTGAGAATCAGCAAGGTAATCCCACATGCTGTCTTATGCTGATGTATGCTGCAAGATGTTTTCACATGTTTCCTAAGTATTCATGTAGGCTGCAAAGTACACCTACATACTGCCTTATGACTACACATGTAGGCTGCAAAGTACACCTGTATACTGTCTTATAACTACACATGTAGGCTGCAAAGTACATCTGCAAACTGCTTTATAACTACACATGTAGGCTGCAAAGTATACCTGTATACTGCATTATAACTACACATGTAGGCTGCAAAGTACACCTGCATACTGCATTATAACTACACATGTAGGCTGCAAAGTACACCTGCATACTGCCTTATAACTACACATGTAGGCTGCAAAGTACACCTGCATACTGCCTTACCACTACACATGTAGGCTGCAAAGTACACCTGCATACTGCCTTATAACTACACATGTAGGCTGCAAAAAAACATCTGATTAAGTGGGATAACTAGTCATGTAGGCTACAAAGAATTCCATCATACTGTATTAAACAACTTGTGTAGGTTGCAAAGTACTAACTCATGCTGTTTTATAATTAATATTCCTTCATGCCAGTTTATAATTACTCATGTAGGTTGCAAAGTACACCCTTATACTGTGTGAAAACTGCTCAGGTAGGCTGCAATAAAAATCTCATACTGTGTGATAGCTAGTCATGTAGGCTGAAAAGTGCTCACTCATGCTGTCTTGTAGCTGTTCATTTGCTGCAAAATGCATCTTCAAACATCCTTATAACTACTAATGTAGGTTGCAAAGTAACCTCATTCTGTGTGATAACTAGTCATATAGGCTGCAAAGTACACATGTATACTGCCATATAACTACTTGTGTAGGTTGCAAAGTAACCTCATTCTGTGTGATAACTAGTCATATAGGCTGCAAAGTACACATGTATACTGCCTTATAACTACTACTGTAGGTTGCAAAGTAACCTCATTCTTCGTGATAACTAAAGTACACATGTATACTGCCTTATAACTACTAATGTAGGTTGCAAGGTAACCTCATTCTGTGAGATAACTAGTCATATAGGCTGCAAAGTACACATGTATACTGCCTTATAACTACTTGTGTAGGTTGCAAAGTAACCTCATTCTGTGTGATAACTAGCCATATAGGCTGCAAAGTACACATGTATACTGCCTTATAACTACTTGTATAGGTTGCAAAGTAACCTCATTCTGTGTGATAACTAAAGTACATATGTATACTGCCTTATAACTACTTGTATAGGTTGCAAAAAAACCTCATTCTGTGTGATAACCAAAGTACACATGTATACTACCTTATAACTACTTGTATAGGTTGCAAAGTAACCTCATTCTGTGTGATAACTAAAGTACACATGTATACTGCCTTATAACTACTTGTGAAGCTTGCAAAGTAACCTCATTCTGTGTGATATCTAGTCATATAGGCTGCAAAGTACACATGTATACTGCCTTATAACTACTTGTGTAGGTTGCAAAGTAACCTCATTCTGTGTGATAACTAGTCATATAGGCTGCAAAGTACACATGTATACTGCCTGATAACTACTACTGTAGGTTGCAGAGTACTCCATCACACTGTTTTGTAATTAATGCTCCCTCATGACATCTTATACTTTTTCATGTAGGCTGCAAATTACACCCTGTGATTTACATGTCTGTGGCATAATGCCCCAGTTTTACCCATCACTATAAACTGCCTCACTGCATACATTGCAATATGACTAAATTGTTAAAGCTGTATTACAAATCTAAATCACACACACACACACACACACATATGTGTGACAAAGTACTCCATTCTGTCTGAGAACTACTCATATGGGCTGGATTTACTCCCACATACTGTATCATTGTTTGTATAGAATTGGTATAATAAAAGATATGTTATCCATGTTGTGAAATAAGGCTAAATGAATGTTGAGATATGGACTTGTGAATTGGAATTCTCTTTACTTAATTTTGGATAAACAAAGTGTATACTGTATGCATGCATTGTGTCATTGCAGTTCAAATGCAAGGGAATATATTTTCAAGATATAGACATTTATATTACCTAGATGACATATACCAAGTGTTTTATTTTATAAATTTTACACAAATCTCCATTAGTGTAGAGGTATCTAATCAGTGATTATTAAAACAGATTCTGTGTGATTCTGTGTGAAATGCTATATATGCTAGTCAGTTTAAGGTTTCTTTTCTATTTTGAAATATATCATACCTATTTTTATAAGGAAATATAGATGTTTTATATTCTGTGAAAACGTATTGAATAAATTTTTTTGCCAAAAAAAAACATTCTTATTTACTAGTTTTTTTCTTACATTGGCAGGGCATTATAATAATTCTCATATCCATCCATCCATCCATGTATCCATCCACATCCTTCCTTCCATCCATCCATCTGTCACAGCGCCCTGACAGTTTGTGATGGATTGCCATGTAACTTGGTAAATGTTATGAGCATCATCTAAACATGTGCATACAAATCATATTGCTTCCACAATATTTATTAGAGTTATTGCCGTTTGTCTTGAAGTGTAATGCAGTGTATGACATTCTTGTTATCACAATTAGTCCTACAGTGTTAGATGGATGTCACAGAAAATTGGTAAATATTATGGTTATAACCTCATTCACTCAGCTAGTTCCAACATTTTTGATGGATTGTCTTGAAATTGAATGAATGTAACAATCGTCATTATCAAATGTGACTAGGAAATCACTTTGTTCCAGCTGTTTATTTTGCTTGTTCATTTTTATCATAGCTTAATGCGTTGTATGAGACAGTCTAGTTAGCATAACTATTCCCACAGTTTTTAATAAATTTCAATGTTGCTTTTTTATTAATCAATACTATAAATAATTAGTTAATACTGTAAACATATACGGAAGAAATAACAGCACAGACATACACAATACAATTTATTTCAAATATATTGTAGAAATAACAGGACATTTGTATACAAAACAGTTGATTTTGAAGAATAAAGCAATATGACAAATTTAAAATTAGAAGTACAATCAGTAAATTTGTTTAATATTCTCAGTACTGTTTTTGTTTACTTTTGTTTATTTCTTTGCCTTAGCTGAGGAATAAAGATGCATAAAATAAAACTCAGTATAACTTAATATTTTCTATGGAGCTTCAGAAAGTTGGAACACACTTTCTTATTTAACAAGAGTCTGTATGCTTATTAATCAATAACAAACACAAATTTATAATATATTTGTATATTCTTTAGTAACTCGTAAACAAGATAGGATAATATTAGCAGTCAATTATCATACCACAATTATCACTCAGTAATGATGTGAATCTGAGTATTATACCACAATTGTCACTCAGTAAGGATGTGAATTTGAATATTATCATACAAGAATTGTCACTCAGTAATGATGTGAATCTGAATATTATCATACAAGAATTGTCAATCAGTAATGATGTGAATCTGAGTATTATGCCATAATTGTCACTTAGTAATGAGGTGAATCTGACTATTATCATACCACAATTGTCACTCAGTAATGAGGTGAATCTGAGTTTTATACCACAATTATTACTCAGTAATGAGGTGAATCTGAGTATTTTCATACCACAATTGTCACTCAGTAATGATGTGAATCTGAATATTATCATACAACAATTGTCAATCAGTAATGAGGTGAATCTGAGTATTATCATACAACAATTATCACTCAGTAATGAGGTGAATCTGAGTATTATTGTATTACAGCAATAGGACAATCAAAAATATAAATGTATGAATGTGTCCTACTGTGCATTATATAATGTAAAATCGAACATTATTTATTTTTTGACATTGTTCCAGTGTCGACAAGTTTAAAGGCTGGATTTCCCCTTTCACTGCTTGTATATTTCTAATTTTCAAATTTGGTAAGGGTAAAAAGAATGTTGTTTGTAGTTGTCAGTACAATGTTCACTTGTTTGTCAGGATGTAGTGATGACAATTCTGAAAGTAATAACGTGCAGATTTGTGCCGACTTTTATAACCAATAAAATATATTTCAAATAGAAGGAAAAAAATACAATACTTGAAGACAGTGTATGTTTTAATCAGAACCAAAGACGAAAGAAAACACAATGTTCATAACTATCGGTCACGTCATATTTGGTAAACTAAAATTAACAGTTTAAACCTTGTAATAAATTTCAGTATTAGCAATTTAAGCAGACATTTCAAAAGGCAGTGCTCGGTTATAAAAACAAATAATTTTGCTCTGTACAAGCATTCTACATGGCTAGGATGTTCTCAACATTTTGGTGGTCTTTTTTATTTAAAGGTACCCAATTGCATCCCATTACCAGTACCCATTGCTGATTCTATTCGACAAGTGATTGTTTTATTTATATCTCATGAATAGTGTGAGTGCATGGTTTGAGAGATGTCGGGTAGTGTTTATTCTGTTCTAAGAGTTCACAGGCAATGCATATTTTAGGGACGGGGTATAGTGTGCTTTTTATTATAAGATTTAAGTAAAGCTAGCATGATTCAAAATATCATTTAAGCTCCAAAAAGCTGTTTACGAACATTACATAATAAAAAATTACATTCAGTGTTCATGATTAACAATGTAGCAAAATACATAATTGCAGTAATACAAATTAGCTCATACGTTTAAATATAAAGAAAGAAACATAGTTTTAAGAAGTGGTATTTAAATGTGAATTTAGGTATCTAAAAGAAGTACAGGTTTGAAGTAATTCCTATATCGGGGGATAAAACCTTTACCCCTTCAACGACAATGACTTTCCCCTGGTATGTATTTGGTCAAAATGGAGGTTCGCCTTCAACCGACTAACTCCATACCATAACGCACTGGTTCAATAATGTCTGAAAGTCAAATAACCCCAGAGTTGCAATCCATAGTGGGTACCCTCAGCTTCGGTTGCGCAGTTGTTTTATCAAGCCGTGCTTTGGGGGGGGGAGAGGGGAGAGGGCGAGTATTAATTTGACAATAGACATCTCCAAATCCGTATCACCACATTAGATTAACAAAGGAGGTGAAAGGATATTTGATTGTATGGGACATCTTTTTTTAACCAGTTTTAAAAGTAAATCTCTGTTCCTGCAGATCTTTGGGCGACTGCTGTGTCCTTCATCTTATAAACAAATGCCAGTGGGATACAGTGCTGTTCTTCTTTTTTACAAACTCTTGTTTTAAGGACATTGGGATTAAATCTGGTCATATCAAAACATTACACTTGTAGAACTGTACCTTATCGATCATGCGGTCGAGATCGGGGAAAATACCTGACCATCAATTTCCACAACATCAATCAAGCCTTGTTGAAATTGCAAACAAGGAATCCTCCGAAAACACCAAAAATATGCACTTCTTTCCTAAATATGTGCTTTCCTGCTTTAAAATAAATAATTGATTCCAGGTCAGTCTTGTATCCAGCGTTTATAACAAACTAATGCCCTTTCTAACCAAAAGGCTTTCAGGTTCAAGGTGATGGTCCTGTACGCGGACCTACAACACCACCAAAGTCAGCACGTTCCAAACTTTAGTAACTAAAGAGTTCACGGGGAAAACAATGGGTTAAAATGCCAGCCCAACTACACAAGGCACATATTAGAGGGCTTGGACACTATATACAGACTGAACACTCTCCAGATTTTAATACTTAATCTGACCTTCTACATGGTACATTTGATCAACAGGAAATATGCAGTATTCAAAATTTTCTATTTTCGTTTCAGTACTTCGTTATGTGCACAAACGTAACGGCCTCATAGACCCTTCTTCCGCTTTCCTTATTAAAAAGCTGATTGTAACCACTTTGAACAAATATCACGTTAGCTTCAGATTAGCTTCAATAAAGTTATAATACTCAAAATTACAGTTCCTCGAAACTTCCATGTTTCCATGAATGATAACATGATCCATCTATCTCGAATCGCCCTTTTTAACATGATCTGACATAAACTTATCGCAACTTCAAACACAGCCAGGGCCACCCTCGTGAATTGTCCTGTTGAAGCCAAGCCGAATCCAGGTATCTGTCCTATAGCTCGTTAAAGCTTTCTTGTAAACTACTAATACACCAGGACAGCTATTCATTCATCCAAATGGGCAGACATCGTCCTAGGTAAAATTTAATTCAAAACTAAGCTAAATTGAGCTCTTACCTTGCAACCTTTCACTGTACACATACAAACATTTTATTGTGAAAACAGACGCATATATTTCAATGAAGTAGATCATATAAAATATGTCAGCACGTAAGTTTTGTTTCTCGTCTCTATATTATTGTATCTATTTTTCGCTCTTTTTTTTTCTAAGACAAGGTTTTTTAAACAAAAACAAAGGTACCCTCGATTATGCGAGAACAGAGAACATCATTTACTGCCTCTCCTCTTTCTACAGTAAAAGACCCCGGTTGATGTTGTGTGGTTTGATACTCATTTGATGACCCAAGTGGCACTTGACCGAGAGCTAAATCACATTTTCATTGTGCTTACCGTATTAAACACGATTTAAATACTTTTCAAATAATTCGCTGATAAATATGGGTCTAATTCTTCAGTGTGGTGATGCGCGCGTACCCAACGGTTGCCGCCTTTGGAGTAAACTTATCAGGTGCAGTAACAGTTGTTACCGAATCAGAAGTAGGTGTGTCTAAGCGTTAGGCTTGGCGTCAGTTATATGGATCTAATACACTTTTTCGTTTTAGATAAATCTTGCTGTGGTTATTTAACAATATATTATTGTGTTTGTATCAATTAGTGAAAGTGCAGTTTTATTTATTTTATTTCATCTTTGCTTATTGCGATAAACTTTAGAAATACGAATTCTCAAGTATAATGGCAACACTATGGTGTATTTGAATCTACACACTGCTTCATGAAACGAAAAAAAAAAATAAAATAAAACGGCAAATACATGGTGATAAACGAATCATTACAATAAACTAATATTTACGCAGTACAATATGAATTTATCCATTTTTGACTTACATCTCTGCTTTGTTTCCGTGCGGACTAGATGTACTTTCACAACCAAGTTAATTTCTTGCTATTTACTTTGTTCGTGTTATTTGTAGTGAATTCATGATGCATTTCTCATGCTATATCGATATTCGTAATGAATATTCCTATGTCGATATGTTATCTTTCACTTCTAGTTTTCGTTTTTGTAATTTTTCTAACATTTCGTTTAATTTTTAAAAGTTCTGACTTTAAAAGAAAAGTTTCCCAAACGAAACTTTGATTGATAGCTGGCTGCATCCATGTTATCCTGGAGTTTGGATTTTTTTTAAAAAAGCGCAACAGCCGTCCCACCATCATAGCACTCGCAGAACGCGCACCCAGTTGTGAGCAACGTAATCCATAATGCATTGGCACAGTCTGGTCTACATCGTTCATTCTACTTCAAATTTGAAGTGAACATCGTAAAACTTGATTTGAATGTCCAATTACGAGACAGTATGTTTTGATGTACACTTTGCAGTCAGATGCGTATCATACACGGAAAAAGACAATTCGTCTGCTCTTTATCTTTAAAACTACCAGATACAACTGATGTCCGTTCTTGTATGCATATATCAAGACTTTTTTATGCTAATAAGACAGACTATTGGAGTTTTTAATAGTAGGTAATTTTGCAATGCATTTGCAGCCGATGTTCTTTGCTGATTTACCAAAACATTTATGTGTTGTTCCCTGTTTTATCTTATCAATATTGAACTGCATTATGAATTTAAGGATTATAAAGCCTTGTAAATGCAATGTCTTCCAGGGATCTATATTCTTAAAATGATCTGTTGTACCCCACATGTTATCTACTGCACCATATATCCAGTGACTAAACTCTACTACATGGGTAAGGCATATAGTCATGACTTAAAGTTTACAAAACAGATTTGGTATCCTGTAAATCTAATGTATCCCGGTCTCCAGTAGCTTTGATGTACCTGCTTGAAACCAAGCATACCATTTTAGATTTCATTGTTGAAGGAACTCGTCACTATCGTCTATCGTTAGATTGCTTGGGCAAAATACAGGGTTTTGAAACTGATTTTCTCTTTCTGAAGATTTGACTCGCAAGCAAAACGGTGTCGTACATGAAAGCAAAAGGACCTTAGTACACAAAAGCCAACAGGAAAGAGATTTTAAAGGCATTTCTTGTATACGTCTTTGGTGTTAGTTTAAGAGAAAGGGAAAAGCAGGACGCTCGCCATCGGTAACTAAAGTCAAGTTTGTACCTCAGGCACTCTGCCGAGTGGACCATCTATTTGCCTGTACCAGCACTCCCTCACCCCCACCCCCAACTGCCAAGTAGATAGTACTTAACACCTGGACCTGACCTAGATGGACACTCTGTTCGTACCAATCCCAGTTCTGGTCTCACCACCAGCATCCATCCGACTCTTCTCCGCTGATTCTCTTTGGGCATGGGAGGCCGAGTGGTCTAAAGCGCTGTCCGTTACGGATCACTGCGATTTCACCTCTGTCTGTATTGGTTCGAGTCTAAGATTCGGCTAATGTAGTTATGTCAGGAAGCTTGCCAGTAGCTTCTCATGGGTCGGTGGTTCTTTCCGGGGGGTTTTCCGGGTTCTTCCTCCACCATTAATACTGACCGCCATGTATAGCCTGTCATGTGCTGAAAAATGGCATTAAACCCTAAAACAACAACAACAACCAACCTTGAATGGGCAACCATTTACTGGTGAACTTTGGGATCCTGAGATCAGATTTGAAACTGCAGATGTGCTGAAAAATGGCGTTAAACAATAAAAATAAAACACATAAACTCTTTGGGTATCCATTTGGATCCATTTATGTGAATCGCTACTTATCTAACCTTTGCTTTCAAGACTAATTTATATGCCACTAAGTACAAGCGGTTGATTTCAAGATGTCATACTGTATTTGAATGTCACAAAAATCGGTGGCAAGTTTATAGCCTTCAATGCTTACCGTTGTGCAGTTATTACTAAGTAATACATTCAGGAAGGTCAGGACAAAACGGATACTATTCAACATTGCAAAATGTCAAAAAATGGCCTCTAACTCAGCGGAGAATATAAAGTGCGACCGAGGACATCAAAAGAGCAAAATACGAGTTGATGTTATCATCCATGAAAGAGTATAGACGTTAGAACGTTTTGAAGGTTACCTTGAAATTAATGACCTGTAATCAACGCCATTATGGCTGGACGCCACATTTTATCAAACCTTATTTACGTAATAAATTCACAAAACAGTAGTGTTTTAAATTACAACTACGTACAATCCTGCCAGAAATGTCAGACGATACAAACTTGTTTAAAGCCATCTATCTATACAACTCTTATTACCAAAACATCCCACTATCAGACCTTTTGATCTTAGAACAGAAACGATTCAACGAAAGTCTAAGTACTTGAGGTAATACTTTCAAATTGAGCGAATTTTCACATCAAATCTTGTTAAAACATAACAAAATTAAAATAATATTGAAAAATGCTGTTACTAAAGTATGGGAAATGAAGTAATTCGTCCACGACATGCACGTTTATATCTAGAATTCGGTTCCTCGTCCTGCAGTGTTGGCTAACTTAAAGGAGATAAGATGTTGCCAAAGACATTATAACAGATGCCGTTGAGTCTTCACAGAAACTAATTCACTATTCGGCTAAATATAATTGCCTTAAAAGATAAACCGCAATGTCTACTTATTTAAAGATTTTGCACGAATGTCTCGTGATTCAAAATTAGGACTAGCCTTTTCTATAGTTTGTTTGACGCGGTGTTTTATTTTCAAAATATAAAGATATGGATAGAGCAATTTCGGGTCTGCATTCCGTAATATGTTTGGAGCTGGCATAACTATGGTAACGTCCGCGAAGAAAATTGAATGTATTTTTACAGTGGGGAAAATATTATGCTTTCCAGTTTGTTTGTGGCCTTCACATCCTATACAGTTTTTCCCTCATCCTTTGTTAATGTATATCTAAGGGAAGGGTTTAGACCATCTTTTTTGTTTTTCTGCTGACTGCTTAGCTTTTTTTTGTTCGGGGATACCAGAATACCGAATCTGTTTTGAAACCTTGAAGTCATGACTATATGTCTTACCCATGTAGAAGAGTATAGTCACTGGATATGTGGTGCAGTAGATAACATTTGGGGTACAACACTACGTGGCATAGATACTAGTCTTGAAAACACACACACACACACACACACACACACACACACACAGAGGCGTGGTCTATCGTGTACAACTATTCAGACATATACAGGAGAGGCTAACCCGTTCGAAACTATACCCACTGCGCTAGGCACTTTAGGTCGCCTGGAAATGATTATCGCAGGGTCACTTTTTTCGCTGCACATTAAATAAATGAGAAAACAATACTGCCAGTTAATCCGATTGCACCAACATAACCTTGACGCTAGCTGGAATATTACATACATCATCCTCTTAAATGGCAAATCTTTCTAATTTAGTGAGCAAATATCCGTTTTGAATTTGGTACGCAAGTAAAACTGAATCTTATTCATGATTTAAGTCTTGAACGATTAGAAATAGTATCATCATTAAATTTCATGCAGAATGGATTTCCTAATACGAAAGTTAAACACTACTGCTTCCGAAGGTATGCACACAAAACATACTTTATCAATTTGAAGGATATTGTAAAAAAAACAACATCTTGTTAAAAAAAAAAGACAAACGTGATTGAAATATCGAAATCACTTTTGAATAATATGTCTATTGTGGTCGTAAGATATTCCTGCTCTTTTCTTTCGTGGATGACGCTGCTTTCAAGTACAAGCAAAAAAATACCAAATTACATTAAGATATACCAGAATACACAAAAAAACAACAAAGATTGCGGTTGCATTCAATATTCTTCGTTTTCCATCAAGAGAAAAGCCACTAAAACTATTTAAAAACGACTTAGAATCAGAAACCTTGTTTGTCAAATGTAAAATAATTATACTTCTTTGTATACCACTGGATTCACGATTGCATTTATTTTCGTAAAGCTGTTTGGCCGATGGTGTTAAATGGGTGTGAAATCTGGGATTCTGGTGATAATTATGTTATTGGAAAGGTACATACCAATTTTTTATGAAGATTTTTTTTTTTATAGAAAAACTACCAAAGTATAGACGTCGAATGAAAATATAAAGGGTAGTATTTCGATGAACATTTTTGTACTATTCAGAGTTATAGTTCAATTTTGTATTTGAACAATGAATCAAATTTCAACTTGATTAAGATATAGTGTTACACCATGCTTCTGGTGGTATGTGCGATGTTATATGGTTTTCCTTTATCAAAACCATTTTTATATGATTTAGAGCTGAAATATTTGTAGGTATCTCGCTCATTTCCCTCTTGATTGACTGAACAGTAAACCCACCACCACAACAACAATAACAACAACAACAACAACAACAAAAAACATCAATATAAATAAGACTGAATGATCAGTACATGCAAACTGGGCAATCTAGTGTTTTCACGTCCTTTTAAAGACGGAAAGTGTCGGATGTTTCAAACAAATATATTTTAATTTGAAAGAAGCATGCAAGAATGATAATTTTTAAAAAAGTTGCAAAAACGGATTATAGGTCCTTTATCGAAAATGGAGGCTGGGATTATCATAAAGAAGTTTTGAATTATACCCCACACAATAGATGATAAATTTCTCTTTTTCAGTGTCACCATTTTGCTGAAATAAATGTCTCCGAAACGTTAACATATACGTTAACAATGCTACGTAACACAAATGTTAATACATACAAATTTAGGGAGTTGCTACGTATCACAAATGTTAATACTAACAAATTTAGTCGGCTGCAAATGTTAACGCATTAATTAGATGCAAGGAATTTACAAAACTAAAGTTTTTTTAATTTTTTTTTTAAAGATATTTTGTTTTTATATTACATAAACGAGGTTGGGCTTCGGGAACAATTTTTACAGCATTTAGTATTACAAATTAATCAAACTAATACATAATTATTCTTTTCTCATGCAATTTCAAAATAATTACGTCTATTTTATTTTTCCTCCACATTTTTATATCTATCCAAAATGTGATCAAAATTACATCTTTCTTCTCTTTCGTTTCTAGTCATATTTAGTCTCTAAACCACCTCCATTGATACATTTTTGCTGAATACTCATTCCAAGATTTATATTGATAGACCTGAGTAGGCAATCAAGTTATTTTCTGTTAAATTCTAATCAAAGCTGCGTCACTGTGTACACACGATAATCCTCAGTTAAGTTTGAATAGAAGTATACAGTCATAATCAACGACATTCTGTTATGCTAAATACTTCATTTATTTTAACCCCACCAGCTCGAGCGCGCTGCCTCAGACAGAAGTCAGTGGCAGGTCCTGACCAGAAAAGCCAGTTCCACCTTCGAGGTTGACCGCCGCCAGCGTCTTGCTGCAGCTCGTGAGAGACGTCACAGAGATGTGTCCCAGCCACCCACAAACCACCGGTGTCCCAAGCCCCACATGCAACCATCTGTGTGCATCGGAATTTGGACACTGGAGCCACATGCACGTCCACCGTTGATGAGATCGCACAGCTTGTCTTCATTGGCTGGAGAGACTACCAAGATATTATATACGGTAATAACCTGCAACAATCCCTCTGGTTTATCTTTCATTCACTTAATGCGAATTAAAATTTGTTATCTTTATTGAATCCTGAAACTGGTGATTTATCTCCTGTTTTGCCGATGCAAAAGATTACATTATATCCAGTTTCGACAACAGCTGCATCTTCATTTCATCTTATCATAGCAATTAATGCTCAGACGGCATAGTTGGATATGCCTAGAGTCGTCATCAGCTATAGGAATACAAATCTGAAGAAGAAAAAGGAGATAGATTATCAAACACTCATGAGTTTACGGTCTTGTAGTTTATAAATCCAAATACACGAATTCAATACGATAATTAAAACATTTAAAAAGTTTTCTTATCTTTGGTCAAACAACGGCAATCTGACCAGTTTATCGAAAACTGGCAATCAAGAATCAAAGAATCTTCAACAGCTTAATTATATATAAATTTGTCATCACATCTCGGCTATAAGGAGTATTTGGATATAGATACATGGACAATATTTAGAAAAGCCCTTTCAAGAATAAAGAGAACTGCCCATACTTGACAGACTGGACCAGAAAGGAGG
The DNA here is from genome assembly GCA_029339505.1 of Unio delphinus. NCBI lineage: Eukaryota > Metazoa > Mollusca > Bivalvia > Unionida > Unionidae > Unio > Unio delphinus. The sequence continues at coordinate 7,566,115 of JAQISU010000236.1, forward strand.
AATAGAAGATTGCGCCCCGATAGATCAAAGAATTTTGACTTTTGCTGCAATGTGCTGGAAGACAGGACTCATTTTGCATTAGAAAAAAATATGTTATTTTTCGCTAAAAAGATTAAGTTCATAAAAATATTATTACAATGACCAGAATATGTTTGAATTTGTCAATGACTAAATTCCACTAAATCCATTAAGGTTCAAAATCTGGGAAATTATATTAATTGAGCATTAATTGGACGCAATAATATTACGAACATAACGCAACATTAGGTTTATGTAATAATTTATTATTATGTTTCGTTCTTAAGTTCCCTGTTTTTTCTTCTAAGTTCGAGTTCACTGTTTAATAAATGCATTATTATATATGCTATATCATGTATATTGTTCTTATGATACTACAAAGAAAATCCTTTTGAATACTGCACATGTATTAAATATTTGTGTTTTTTCCGAAAGAGCTTGTATTTCAGCACACGCATGTAACTAAATACAAATTTTCTAGTTTATTTTACAGATCACACATTCACTATATATATATATATATATATATAATCATGAGTCTCTTGACTTAGTGTGGTCGTTGAGGCACTGTGCTGCTGAACATCTGACCAGTTCCTTCCACTTGTCTCGATCATGTGACAATGCCTGTGCCTCTGAAAAACTTTTCTGGGTCCATTCTGTGATGTTGTCCGTCCACTTTTTCTGTGTCTACCTCTCCTTCTGCCATCTTGGACGCAGCCCTGCAGTACTGTTATGGATATACTGTTGACTCTAGTGACATGTCCATACCATTTCAGCTTTCTCTTTTTGACGGCGGTGAGGAGGTCTTCATATTGACGTACGTTGTGCCTGATGGTGTTACGCACTTCTTCATTTGTGATGTGGTCCATGTAAGAGATGCCAAGGATAGTTCTGTAGCATCTCATGTCTAATGCCGGAATTCATCGTTATAATTCTGCTGTCAGGGTCCAGGCCTCATATGAATACAGAAAGGTTGAGATGACTAGTGCTCTCAATAGATTTTAGGTTTCAGACATGCTTCTGACACAATTTCTACTCTTGATTCCTCTTCGGTGATTATGGAACCAAGCTATTTAAACTGACCCACTGATTCCAGTTCCTGTAGTCTAAATTTAATCTTGGCTGAGATTTGTTTGCCACTATTTGTCATCAGCATGTCTTCTCGGCGCTTATCTCCATGTCAAATCTGGAAGATGTTTCTTCCAGGTTATTCACTAAGGTAGCAAGCTCGTCTTAACGGACTGCCAGTCCATCCATGTTGTCTGCAAAGGGTAGGTTGGTGATGCTACGCCATCCAATGCTAACTGTCCCACAGTGGTTTTCCAGGGCTGCACTCATGATGTGCTCGAAGCAGATGTTGAAAAGCGTGGGTGACAGGAGACAGCCTTGACGTACTTCAACTGCTGTCTTAAATCAGTCCCCCACAGAACCTTGAGCAATTACTGCACTAGTAGCCTTGGCGTACAGCTGCTTGATGGTATTGGTCAACTTTTGGCCCATGTTGTACTTCTTCATTGTGACCCACAATGCCTCATTCCACACTCTGCCAAAAGCCTTTTTGAAATCTTTGAACACATGATATATGCTTTGTTGCTGTTGTGAGTACTGTTGCACACAGAACCCTATTTGTTATGTTGTGCTTCTTCCACTCCGGGACCATGCCTGCCCTTCAGTAAATATTTCTTCTGCTTGTGTGTTCAGTCTGTTCAAGATGATCTTCATCATCACTTTTACTAGCATGGCTGATGAAACTGATAGTTCTGTAATTTTGTCACATGTGGAAATTGCCCTTTTGGGGGAGTGTTATAATCAGTGACTGGGTCCACTGTGTTGGCCATTCACCTATCTGCCAGATCTTGTTGCAAAGTTTTGTTAATAGCTCTAACACATATTCCCACCCACCCACACCCACCTTCTTGATAAGTTCAGCTGGGATGTTGTCTACTCAAGCTGCCTTGCCATTCTTCAGTGCTCTTATTACAGACTCCACCTCTCCGTTGAGAATTGGGAAATCATCATCATTTGTGGAGTTTGGAACTTCAAGCACATCTGGTTCTCCTGTGGATGGATGGTTGTAGATTTCTTTACAATACTCAGTTCATCTTTTTGCAGCGTTACTTGCTTCTGTGATGCATTTTCCATTTTTCGTCTTAAATGGTACTGACTCTATTTTGCTTCTGTCTGGTGAGGTCTTTCACAGTTTGGAATGCCTTTTTGATGTTATTCTTTATCAGCCTACAATATATTTCTGTGCACTTTTGTCCAATCCAATCTTCTTTTGCTTTCTTCAAGTTGTTTTCCTGATATTCTTGTTTATTTTGTGTTTTATATATATATATATATATATATATATATATATATATATATATATATATATATATATATAGAGAGAGAGAGAGAGAGAGAGAGAGAGAGAGAGAGAGAGAGAGAGAGAGAGAGAGAGAGAAAGAGAGAGAGAGAGAGATGTCTATCCGTTGAAAACTATAGCCAAGACTCAGTTTATCAGGATTCCGTAACTCTTAACATGTATTTATTATTATTATTATTATTATTATTATTATTATTATTATTATTATTATTATTAAAACTAATAATGGATACCCCATGGATCCAGCAAAGGATAGACAGATAGATACATACTGAATTCGATGTAACTAAATAAATATTTAACAAAGGCACGTACATTTGTGTGCATATATATGTGTGCGCTTTTTCAAGTTATAAGAAAATAATAGTGTATAAGAATTAGAAAAAGTAGAATGTTCTATCGGGAGTACTTAAAATCTCCAATGTTACGATAAAATATTGTAGAAACGCACTAGTTCGAATCTATGGTATTAAAATTAAGTAACAGAAAAGAGCTAAAATCAACACAATTTGTAAAATTCAAGAAATGATTTATTTCCCAAGAATTCAGAATGAAAATGTTAAAAGTACTTAAGGTGTTTTGAGTTAAATCTTAACTATTCCAATAAGATAAATCATCAGTCCTAATTACTTAAATTTATAATTAAATTCCAGTGGTATTCAAAATAAGATCAAACGTTGAAGGTGCTGATGTAACTGTAGTGGCCTGTGACGTGATGATGTGACAATAGTTTTCTAATGAATCACAATAATATAATCCTATATGTCCTTGTTGAATTCACCATCATTTTAAGTTAATGTTTCTGTTCAAGAATAATAGGTATGTGCACTTTATATTTCTCGTGAATATATCTTTAAATAAATAAGTTCCAGCCCAATTTAAATGCTGAACACAACAATTAGACTGAGTCTGCTTCAAGATCATACTACGCAAATAAATAATGTTTCAGTAAACATTATTATATAAAAATTCTAAGACAAAAGAATAACCCGGATGATGTTCCTTTTTAGAGCAATCTAAGTTAGAAGGATAATGACCTTGACTCAGACTAAGATAATGATATTAATATTTAACCTACACTCACAGAGAAATACAGGCTATGTATTAGTTGTTTACAGAACAAATCAATGTTTCTGGTCAGGTGGACAATGAACTTGATTTCGGACATTATCAGCTACAAGATACAATATTACATAACCCGCCAAACTTGAATACAAGTTGTTCGTTGGCATGTTTAATTGACTGCAATACTATCGTTTCCTTGGTAATTGCAACAGACTTGAGTACAAACTGGTTTTAGCATCGACATGAATACAAACTGCTCTACGTGTCATAAGGTCAGACGAAAGAAGTAATTATAAAACTATTTGTTAGCTGTTGTTATTATAAACCATAATTGCGATTACACGTTCTGCATTCAATAACAGTAATACAGGTTCTTGACGCCGTTGATTTACAACAAGAGGTTTTTTTTCGTGGCTCATAGTATATTAAAGAACACTTTGATGTTTTATGATAGTACCGCAATGGGTTCCACAAGGAGCCCAACGTTTTGTTGTAGAAGCCACGTATATCACTAGGAGCCCATTTAGCGCAATTCTGTCTGTACTGAAAGACAATCGAGACGACATGTTTAAATGATAAAGTCCAACTTCAAAAGCCCATAGGCATGTCCTGGTATATATCTAAATTAACAGTCGTTCAGGTACTTCAAGGTTATGTTTTATGTAGCTTAAGGAGGATAGGTCATTCCTATAACGTCTGTTTCTTATTTCTTTAGCACTGGGCGTTTTCAGTGGTCCATTAGCACACCAATAAACGTCAACAAGCATTATGGATTTATCTTTGCTGTCCGACATATAATGGATTCACACGACTCGTACATCTCTTAGTTTACAGCTAATAGGCCATGGTGCCCAGAACACACTTTTTTCATGCCATAAGAGGTCATTTATAAGATTGGTCCGGTCACCAAGAGCGGAATTTCATGATTGGTCAAGCTATTTAAATTATAAATGTTATCTTTAGCTGATAATGTAAGAATTAATTTACTGAAGGCGTTGACCGCAGTAACTTTTTTTTCCTGGCTAGAAATTATTTGTTTATTAGTGAAACACGTTATTTTATAATGGATTGTTTGAGTTGTAACGGTAAAACATGATTAAAAACACATTTGGGCAAGATGTGATTACGTACAATTATAATATAAGCATTTAGAATTATAAGATCCATACATATGTATGAAGTCAAATTATAGTCTATACTCACTAGGGCATATATTGGCCTATCTTCCTTGTTCTTTTGGCTGCTTTTAGCAAACTGCACAAACCCAGAAAAAATATGCGTCGACTGATCTTGGTTTCGAACATTGCGGTCAGACTTGACAATATTCTGTACCTATGTATATATAATTGTGTATACATGTATCTCTTTCCCAGTGTAGTCACACCTGTTCATTCAGGTTAAATCAAGATCAATGAGTGTGCGACGATACCTGAGTATGTGCATGATTTTGTATTTCGTTTTTCGTTTTTTTAACGTAACCAGTTACACAAATTGACGACCACATGTCAAATGGGTCACTCATGACTAAATGTGTTATCCTCGTTAAACAAAGCGCATTATTATTATTATTATTATTATTATTATTATTATTATTATTATTATTATTATTATTCATATTAGTAGTAGTAGTAGTTGTAGTAGTAAGCGGATATAATGCATCAGCCTTACCTATTTTTTTTTTATATATTTGAGGGCATTCATATTTTCGTTGAAAGATTTGAAGGATATACATCTCTAGAAGAGCTGAAGCTCGAAAATATTTTTTTATCTGGCAACTAGTATTGACGTTGAAATAGAGATCAATGCAGCGCTGTATTCAGAAACACTGCCATTGTTTTGTCGTATTATACAGCAAAAAGATAATAGATTATTCGCATCTTAATATATGACGTTTCGGCAGTTTCAAGTTCTTTCTAAAATAGGTTAATGTTTGTAATGAAAATGACATTCACAGGGATCATGGAAATAAGTCTGCTGCAAGCATATTCTTTAATTATTCATTGGCATAATAACTCACGACAGCGCATTCAATGAAAAAATACATAAATGAACCAATGAATTATATCGTAAGAATGAATACAATATTAATCATAATATCTGCAAATGAGACTTGTCATATGTTTCGTCGGGGTGGGGTTGGGTGGGGTGTCTTTTGGTGGGGTTTGGCGTCATTTGTCAGCACATGTTAAGCTACATATTTCATAATAGTTCGTCGGCAAAATTGTTTTAAAAATTATCTAAACTACACACATCTCGAGTATTATTTACTTTGAGAAAATAATTATGCATGAATACATTATCTTGTATATAATTTTTTTCTTGGCCCTCTGTAATGGTGCAAAATGTTGTAGAGATAAGTTCGCAACACAATCTGTCGTGTTCAGTACGTTTCAAGCGGTGCGTGTCGGAAAATAATGGACACGAGAGGAGAGAGATTCGAGATGGCGCGAGTCTCGAATATAGCACAAGGTTAGTTTCGATTGCATACAATATATGTTCATTGATGTATGTTTGTAATTTTTTTAAATCGTTCATTTAAAAAATTCATACATCAATTATTCCTTGAGTTCAGAAGAATTTGCTGTGTAATTAAGTTGTGAGTTCTTTTCAACCGAGAATCGAGGGTGTAAGTATTTGAAGCGTATGTCAGCAGGTATAGTTCAGCTGGTAATATGTAGCCACAGTATGGCAGTACTGGTTATCTGAGAGGTCTAATTATGTCATAGTTCCAGTTAAGAATGCAAACAGTCGCTAGAAAAGACATACATTCACGCTAATAGGGTTGTGAGTTTGTATTAGGTTGTGAATGGACCATAGCTTAGTTCTGTTGAATTACGGTAGACGATATCTGACGTAAAGAGTGAAGATGTTATTGATCCACAGAAGAGGAAAACACCTAACATATATTTAGGTTAGGTATTATATTTTTATTTGCAGGGAAAATAGCTCTATACTGTATTGCACAGTGGAAAATCACAATCTACAACCAATACGGTTGATGACGCGAGAAGAAGAACTTTTTCTATCAGCATAACAGAACGGTTAATTGACTTTCGCATAAAAGAAAGCGTGCCTTTAAAATGTCATGTTCAAATTCATTTTGTTTATGTAATTAATTAAATTATTTTATTTGACATAAGGGGGCTGTGTTACTATATTTTATATCTCTGCTCAGATCTCTGTTATTTCATCCGTTACTTAACATATTCTCTTTTATTGTTTACTCGATCTGGGCAATAACATCATGATCGATCATCTCGTTGATAACGATACCCAAACATCGTGATCGATCATCTCGTTGATAACGATACCCAAATATCATAATCGATCATCTCGTTGATAACGATACCCAAAGTGGGAGATAAAATCATCATCATCGCCTTCAGACACTCATGCTTTTAACGTTCTACTAAGATCTTCACTAAAGAATCGTCGAGGTAGTCGCAAGTTATACATAATTGAGAGGTGTAGAGACGTATATATGAATATGTAATTGCTTAGTTCTTCGCACGTCTGTCAAACTTCTTGATTAATGTTCTAAACGCTGTTAATTTAAAACTCTGTGCACCATTCATCTCGTTGAATAAGCATTTGCGATGCATCTTCATGTAAAACAGGTGCATATCATAACATAGCAATGTGTGTGGTGAGAATCTCCTCACATACAAAAATATAACAAAGGTGTTACATGTAAACATTCCATCAGTATAATTACTTTCATCAACTTGAAATACTGTCAATTGCTTTTTCAGTTTTGTATTCTAATACATGTTGGAAACAGATATGTTAATGATCATGACACATCTTGGGCTAATAAAGAAATGTAATTGATTTTCTTAATATCGCCCAACGAGAACGTACATATATCTTCTTGTACAGACATATTCGATATATTCTCACTGCAAAGATTGTTTCATATTACCGATCACAAATTCTAAAGATCAATTGACTTTTTATATAAAATACAAGAAACTTGCAATATTTATCTTTCTTTGCCTCCATGATTGAATTGAGCCGATGTCTTACTGTTGTTGACCACTGACATTTGGAGACTTTCACGAACTGCTGTTAGAGTAATAACAGTTGCAAATAGCTGCACCTAATGATTGGAAAGCCTCCAAGATTATGTGGTCAAGAACAGTAAGAAGTACGCATATAAACGTTTTTCATATTCTATGTCTTTTGGCGTTTTTGTTGATGGCGATGTTCATGATTGGAAGCAATGTGCGTGCATTTATGTACATAATGCCCTTTTTAAAATTTCAAACTGAATTTGAATCACGGTTGCTAAAACGGGAAAATTGCTATCACCACTTTGGTATCATTTGAATGCTGTATGGTTTTAAGAGACCATAAGAACTGCGTGAATGGTGAAGTTCGTACAATCGAACAGAAATAAAACAAATACAGGATTATTGTGCAAGGTTAGAGAGTAGATTTCGTAACACTAAGGCTTACATTTACATTCCCTTTTCGACATTGGTGTAAACGTATTAAGCTTGTGTGAGTTTTTAGTAGATGGACTGATTGACAATCAGACGCCATGACCAAGATATATTCAAATAAGGAAGAAGTATATATCTCAATGAGAGTCTACTTCTCGAAGTTAATAGCTCGCCCCCATAAATGTCGTATGCAAGCTACAGGTATAGACAGAAGTGAATTGATTGCTTGTTGTGCTCATCACATGAACTTCATCTGTTATCTCTGTGCTCTCTGCTCTCAACCGGGACTTTTAAAGCGTGTTCGGAGACTAATTACACAACTGCACCTGCATAACAAATGCCCTTGGATCAGGACTGTAATAGCGTAAGCTAACTTTTTAAAGTTTAAATTCAACCTACCTAATTGGGGTGGGGAGGGGGAGGCTGCAGTGATAGGAGCTGTATTGCCTTGTTGCAGAATTGTTGGGATATTTTGTTAACTGTTGTATCAGCTCATCCCAGTACAGGTGTATGATTTTAGATTTCAAACATCCCGAGTCAGAAGACGAAAAAAAAAAACAGTTTAGCTGATAAACGTGTTTGATGAATTATATCTTATCAGCCATCTGGAATCACCATCCGATTCTTTATATATGTGGTAGGTTTTAGTAAGTGTTTACAGATTTAGGTTGATCTATTATTGAATGATTCATAAGCACTGTGATCCGTTATATTTGAATTTAAACTGTTCGTGGGTGGTAACGGTAAAATATTTTAAAACATTGCTTTCGCCGGCATGAAAAGAACGCCTTCAGACCTACCATAAGCTATTAAAGCACCTGAAATATTCTGGCCAAGGAAAAAGAGCTGTTTGACGAAGGGGACTTTTTATTCAGTGATTCCAAGAGTAATTACAGCTTGATTATTCAAAAATAATTTCCTTTAACGTGATTCAAATAAGTTGGTCTGGGCGTCAAACAGATTTTGTTAATTCGCTTTTTATAGTGATATATAAATGGTTATCCGGGAAACGGATCATACTAAATAGATTGCTCTTTATGTTTCCGAGAGTTTAAGCAATGATCTAAAGAGTGCTTTTTAATTAGCAAACAGAACAAGACTCTGTGTGTGTGTGTGTGTGTGTGTGTGTGTCACAACACTAACCTCTTAATGCTGAGCCCCTAGTGAGGCAGTTGTTCGTACTGTTTTGATAAGTCTTTGGTTTGACTCGAGCGGGGTTAGAACCCGCGACCTCCCGCATCCGAGACGGACGTTCTAACCACTAGGCCACTGGAGCAATTGAAAGTAATATCAAACAAGAACGTGTGTTACTATACCCGCTACCGTCTTGAAGTATCGTCACTTTCATTCTTCTTCTTTTACATAACATATCAAAATCTTGATAAAAAAAACTAAACAATTACAAGTATCCGTTACAGCACAACATATCAAAAAGCAAAGGTGAAATCATTTGTCAAGAACACGTGGTTAATATAAAATCGACTTTTCATTGATGGATAAACTGTAATCTTCGCAGGTGTTGAAAAATCGTGAATATATTGGTGCCGCAAACTTGCAAATAAAGCGGCTATATGGCAGTTCCTATCCAATAAAAGTGTTCCCTTCATCCTCCTCTTCTTCTATAGATTACAATAAGGACTTACTTGCTATATTATTATGTGCGCAGTGAAGAAATTAGGTTGCGGATTAAATAAATCAGCATGAATTAGCGGGGCGGAAGTCAGAAAGGAGAAGACAATCGGAGGAGCTTTAACAATAAGCAAATGTATCACTAGAACCGGAAGTGACCTAAAACTACATCTAAAATGGAGCTTAAGCTGTTTTTATCCTTGACGACACCGAGAGAGAGATTGAGAACTGAAACGTATATGAAGTTCAGACGATATTCACACAGTAGATCTGTTATGCTGTTTCCAATTTTATAATTTCACAAAATGTTAGAAAAAGCAGACATTTGATCTATCAAACATTATTTGTTGCTAAACTAACACTTATCTCTTTCTACATATATTTCAATATATGCTTTTCAATTACAAATGCTCTTAATTGCAATCACAAGATATGTCATAACTTACATTGCAATACAGTAATAGATACCTTGACCCATAACAGAGAATATGCTGCATTACAATACTGTATCAGAATGATATTTACGCATATCAGTTAACAAATCGTCGATCAGATACATAGCCGCCTTGCAGCGGAAATGAGTATATGCAGAATCCTATTGAGATTGTGATAACGGAATTGTCAAATATATATATCTCTCTCTCTCTCTCTCTCTCTCTCTCTCTCTCTCTCTCTCTCTCTCTCTCTTTATATATATATATATATATATATATATATATATATATATATATATATATATATATATATATATATATATATATATATATATATATATATATATATATATATATATAGTGTGTGTGTGTGTGTGTGTGTGTGTGTGTGTGTGTGTGTAACATACTTAGTACTTCTTAAATATAGTTCCAACATGTTAACATGTCACTTTATATAAATTTAATTGGGCCAAATATGCCCATGAACTTCTTGCACATTATTCTCTTTGACTGATTGCTTGCGATCGTGATAATTTTCCTTGCCCCGCCATCTGGAATCTTTTATTATTACTATCAACATTTTAACAGCCATCTTTGCAATCGATTGCCTTAGGGGTATTGGGACCCAATTTTGTTTCGCATGTGATCAATATACCCCACAGGGTCTTGTTACAAATAAAATAAAGGGTATATGTCAATGTATAGACGGTTGAAGGTCCAAATATGCATAGCTGACAGCCCAGCCCAAAGAAACACACACACACACACACACACACACACACACACACAGAGTCTTGTTCTGTTTGCTAATTAAAAAGCACTCTTTAGATCATTGCTTAAACTCTCGGAAACATAAAGAGCAATCTATTTAGTATGATCTGTTTCTAGGATAACCAATTATATATCAATATAAACAATTTAAACATGATTTAAATGTTAGCATACAGGAGTAAATAAACTCACCTCTGATTTGAGCAGATTGTCAAACAGTATCTTTCCTATAGCATCAACTCCTGTAGCATCCTATCGCATCAACTCTGCACTGGTGTACTTCAATACATTTTTTAATTTATAAAATAGGATAGCAGCACTAATGGTCACCCTATATTATTCTCACTGAAACAGGACTAAACAATTGCTCGAGATTGTCCCCTAGAGAAATTAATAGTGTTCATAGTTATGGGCAAATAAACGACACGACTGTACTGTGGATGTTTTTCCTCAGCAATAAAGTGACAATACTAACTCAGATGGTAAGAAGATTTAAAATTATTCAAGAACATTGATGTTAGGCATTTTTACTTGATATTGCAGTTGTAAGTAACATATAAAAACTCCTACTCCAAGATCCGTGTGTTGCTGCTGTGTGGAGAAATTGGTTCATTCTATACCCTTTAAAAAATCGACGATGGTGGGTTTCAGTGATAGATCCATTCGTCACATTGTGGATATCAGTGGATCACGTAGATTGACTAACTTAATTTTTCTGTATCTCCTTATGGTTTTTTATTTCTGCATTTTAGGGAAAAGATTCCAATGATGTCTGTTAAACAAATGAAAAGCCATGAACTCTCCTTTTTTCCTTAACTTGCATGAAATTATTTTTTATACGTTAACTTACAATATGTTTCAGAATCCATATTTGCCTCAGTCATATTTAAGGTGTTTGTACTTATAATCGTTCTGTATGCAACTAAATAAGTAAATATACCTTTTTATCCCCAATTTTCAAATGGATTGTCCTGTAATCTCTTGGTAAATACAAGAATAGTAATGTTTGTAGAAAACAGCATGGCATATTAACTTTTCAAAGATACATTTCTAGTTCACAAAACTTAGTCGATATATGTTGTTTTATAGAATCCAGGGTCCCTCCCCTTAGCTAGGACATGCAATCTTCTCCAATCTTACCCAGATAGTTTACATTGGAAAATTCGAACTCCTCAGGTTTAAGAGAAATTTCGAGGAAAATGTATAGCCCATTTACATAACGTATATATCATTTAGGCTCCATGAATTTCATCAGCTGAAAACCCGACATACGATTATAATGTTTATATGTTTCCTTTTTTTAAGTTACCCACATACAGGCATGTATTTATTAAGGTGTTTGCTTCATGAGTAATAGCTTTGATATACCTACTAAGCTAATATGATGTTTTCATTGAATATAATGTGAAAAACAAGAGATTAGTCGACGACGATTGTAATGGCAAATATAAAACATTACTGTAGGAAGTTTTCATAAACAAAGTAGAATTCAGTATTATTGTGTAATATTGATTTTGTATGCCGAAACATGGAGTAGTAATGTTTCCGATCTTGCAAGGCATGGTACAGGGGCATAAAGACAACATAATATGCAAAGTTAGGTGATAAAGATAAAGTAAGGTTTATTTATCTCAACACTGATAATATCAGAAGGAGAACATTCTACATCCTCTCAGACAGTCTGAAGCCTAGACTGAGTATCGGATCAAAAGCCGACAAGTAAGATTTGCAGCCTGATCCGTACATAATCAAGCTACAGTCACACTTCGATCTGAACAAATCGTGTATAACTCGAGTATGACTTTTACATTTGCTCTCCAATCTGTGTTGACCAAGATTCTTATTAAAACAAGAACTCGGTGGCATTTGTTCCTGAGGCATCTGATATGAGGAGAGAGTCTGTTACTGATTAAGAGTAAGTCTTTTAAATTTGGTCTCCTCCACAAACTAGAAAAAGTGACCAAACAGAATATTGGATGATCATGATGTAAACAATAAAATTGCACACAGTTGTAAGTAAACAAATTTGAACTACTTTTCTTTTGACGATTAAATAACTCTACTGAGGCATGCCTGTAATTGAAGTTGACGTTATGTGATAAATTATTTGGATTAACCAATCTCGTTCGAGAACAATTGTTAGTTAATTTGTCTCATGACACAAGCTTTCTGAAGGTGAGATTCTGTACACTTTCAAAAAGGTCAAAGCCATAATTGTGTGTCGGATAAAACACCTGCAGGGAATATTTACAAGCCTATCTTTAGTCTTGTAAAACATTAGTAAGCTCAACAGTCTGCTGAACAATATGTGTTGCCACAGTTGTTATTTAACCTAGGCCTTCTTTACATTGTATTTGAGGCATCTAATGTGTGGTCGGAAATTACGTTAATAGTCATATTTAGTCCCAAAATATTGGTCCCGTACATGTTAGGTATAATGGAAACGTCAAGAAAAAAGTTTTTGGTCATCATGGTCTTTTTGCAATTGAGAGAAGCGTATATAACCATTGTTAGATTTATAATGATTGACACCATCACCACCCGTTCTGACCACGTCTGAATTGTATTTGAGCATGTATGCATTTTGGCTCTCAGCAGTTTTCATGTATTTGGTACTATAGTGGTTCGAAAAGGTCGTTTCCTAGATTTAGGAAAGTTATTATGTTGTAATTTTGATGTTGAAAAGGATGATTGACAAGTTGACAAGTTGCGAACCTTAGGTACACGCATATCATTAGGATTGCTTTGGGAAAGGAAATTCAATTTGAAAATTCCAAATTGGCCATAAAGGTAGGCGTAGGTTGAATAGGCCATTGATTATGCCGTACTTACAATTTGTATCATAAGCTCTTCAAGGCCATAACGATGGCTATTGTATGATTGCTCTTTATAAAATCGTCACTTCTGAATGTTCCAAGTCCGATAAGCTGGTTATTTGTTTTGGAGTCTGAATCCACATTGAAAGTTTGATTGTAGGTAGTTATGTTCAAGATACTAAAACTAAATGTCAGTTCTTTTCCGTTCTATGTCTTGGCAAATACATTTTGATTTTACTTTGGGACAATAGTTTAAAAGATCGGTATCGTCCTTGCTTAGGTCTTCGGCGCTGGTATCACTGATAAGGCATCATTGAAAGTACAACAAATCAAATAATATATGTAGAGGATTGGAAAGCAAGCTAAAACTTATTTCATCTCTCTCCTCTATCGCTGTAACTTCTCGACCCCATGGCGCAAAGTCGCTAGTTTCCGTGATTTTATTGAACACATTTAGTATATTGAGGGCTGTATCCAAGTAATCTTTCAAAAGCTGATATTAGATCTTACCCGGTCCTGCTGCAGTGTCAGGGGTGCGATGAGGAGGATCTTTAAGTTCTCTGAGAGAGAAAGGTTTTTCTTTAGCTTTAGCGTTAACAGATTTAAAACTACCCGATCCTGCTGAAGTGTCAGGGGTGCGATGAAGAGGATCTTTAAGTTCTCTGAGAGGAAAGGTTTATCGTTAGCTTTAGCGTTAACAGATTTAAAACTTAAAGGAACCTTTCCTTTCGTTTAGCACGACATATATTTTAAGAATAGTTATCTGGTCAAGAATAGAGAGTGTTTCGGTCAATGGATTTGAAATTTCTCGTCCAGCAGTGACCAGTTTATTATTTAAGACAGCTGTTCCGTTTTGTTGGATGTTTTTGGTTGTTTGTATGCAAATGATATTACTTGCTATGCTCGATATTGATTAGCGGAACAAGAATTTACATGAGAGACATGGTATTTGCATGTTTTGCTCTCTCTCTCTCTCTCTCTCTCTCTCTCTCTCTCTCTCTCTCTCTCTGTGAATGCACTTTGAGTTTTATTTTACGTTTTGTATTCAGATTATTCAGTTATTGGATTGCATTAAAATACATCATGACTTTTCCACTACCTGATATGGTTCACACATGCATCAACACACAAGCATCTGTTTATGTTTAGGAACTATCGAAGATTTTAATATTGTACTCTCAGCAATATCATGGGGTAAGTTAATAAATGATTGAATTTTACTTAAATGAGTCTTTGGAGTACCATATTACATCAGGTTATATTCATTAATCAAAGATTTATTATCAAAACCAAATAGCCATCAGGATCATATAACAAATAGACGGAACTCGCTAAGGTGAGTTTACTTTTGACTTTTGTAAAACACACCAAAAAAAGGAATGGTGTGCCAATTTTTTAAAACTTCACCCATCGCCCATTTGATGGCCGGGCCCACCTAAAACCGAAGTGCTGATTTCCATAAACAATTTAATCCGTTTATTAGGTTGGACCGGCGGAAACATTTTTCCTCTCTAAATGTCGCCGACGTTCAGACATCCACATATCTCCGTTGCATTCCATTCATTTTATTCCAATCCACAAGCATGTTTCGAGGAAAAGGTAAATTGGTTTATATTTTAATTGTGGGAGTAGAGCAAAGCATATTTGTTGCACACGCTAAAACAAATTTTGTTTAGTTAATGAGCGAACGAATCATGAATCCTACCTCATGTTTTGCTGTTGCATGAGATGGAGCAAGTCATGGACCTTGAACAGCTCTAAGCGGGTAATAAAGTAACCACTGAACAAGCCCCGCTCCTTATATGTAAAACGCTTCTTTTGGATGGCTTTTCTTGTCAGGTCTCCACAGCGAAGATGCATGTTCAAGTTGAGCGAGGTACTCCACAAGGAACGCTGCCAGATAGACATGACTGGACAACTGATTATCATCGTCAATAATGCTAACCATGCATTGATGTTCGATGGGAAGCCTATGGGAGCTGTTCATTTTGATGTTGTAGCCAAAGGGCAGCCAGTCCTGGGCTTTTATGGCAGCTCAGTGGCTTTCGTGGTCTCGTTCACGATGTCGTTCTTCATAAGCTTTGGATGCACGTTTGTCTATGGAGCGGTAACAAGAATGTTGCGGGTTGTACATCAGTGAAAGCAGCGTGTCGGAAAAGTGTTTTCAATGTCCTCAAAGGTCTTGCTGATCCTTGCCCTTCACTGCTATATGGGGTAGCCACGAGCACGTGGGCGGATCCTTACTGCAGAAAGGGACTCCAGTCGCGGTAAGCCTGAAGGGCCTTTCACATTCACTGGACTATGTTAGATTTAAGAAGCATCCTTTCTTTGGCGTGTTTAAGTGTCCTGCCAAGCGAGATGATCCTTTCTTCCCCACCACTTGTAGGAACCCTCGTGTTCTTCTACTTCTTTCAATGAACCATGCAGAGGTTCTCAGTCTGTTGGCTGGACTGACCCAGAATGACCCTGTAAATAACTTGGACGCTCTGCTGTTCAAGCCTGCTGAAGAAAATCTTGAGAAAGTTGAAGCATCTATGTTGATGTCCACCCTGATGATGAAGCTATGACAGCTTTTTGACTCAGGTGATCCTCACAAGCATCTCATTTGTGGGCATGTGAATCGGGATGATACATTTAAGAGTTCAGCCTTGAAAGAGGGTGATCACCCGTGCCGTTTTTCCAAAGTCTCGGTCATCGTTGAGATTTAAAAGTCGGTGCGTCACAGTGGATCGCTGCCGAGGCAATGGGGGCGTTGTTTCTGACATTTTGAGATTTCAGTTTATCCAATGCTTTAGCTTGGGAATGTAGGCAGCACTGTCGGTGGCAGCAATGAGGTCGTCTTCATTTCCAATATCCCCACACTCGAGGAAGCGAAGTCAATGTATAGGGCCTCCGCAGAATAGTAGACTGGAATGCCATTCAATGTTGCCAAAATTCTCAGGCTTGATATGATCATAGTCTATTGCAGTTCACATGGCATCGGTGGGAAACCTCAGCAGCATGCTTATATGACTGTAAAGTAGGCATCCTAGCATGAACGTCCACATGTGTGAACTGTCAACTGTGAACTTACTAATCATAATTCAACCCATTTCTATGTTACTTTGGTAGCCAGAAGTTTGTATTGTTTGAGATGACATACACAGCCACACGCCAATATTAATCATAAATTTCATCAGCGCGATTGGAACCCAGCTACGCGGGCATCCTTTCTGTTCCTGGATTATTAAATAGGCAAGGATAACCAGGTGGGAATCAAATGTAAAGGCCTATGCATACAAGTTTTCTCTCGTATTTCGTAAATACAGAGTACTATTGCTAACACCACCGAATAAGCATTTTATCAGTGGCACATGGCAGTACCGGTGAGAAGCAAATGCCTTGTTTTTCGCGGGATCGTGATCATTTCCCCTCCACTTACGTCCCCCATGGTCGAACTGTTCTATCTTTGTCCATTCTTCGTTTCAGCTTTGACTAAAACGTTTAATATAACGAAGCATTATTTGCCCTCTACAAGGAATCTAAGGATGGAGGCTGCGCGCTCGTTATTCATCTGGCTGAGTCCAAGATTCGCGTTACTTTAGTACTTTGTAACAACCCTGGATAATGATGTTCACGGTGTAGGTTTTTCATACTCTCTGCGCGTCTCCCATGCGTTTTTGGTATGTGCCCTGTACTTTTGGTTTGTTTTCGGTCTCAAAGCGAAATTTGTTGAACACGTACGCTGCCCCTTCTGTATTAAACTCATCCTTGACGCTGCGATTAGGCACAATGTACTGTCGATAGCGCTAAATCGATCGAATTGGTTTTACCCTCTTTTCCGCT
The DNA here is from genome assembly GCA_029339505.1 of Unio delphinus. Lineage (NCBI taxonomy): Eukaryota > Metazoa > Mollusca > Bivalvia > Unionida > Unionidae > Unio > Unio delphinus. The sequence goes on from JAQISU010000236.1 coordinate 7,583,486, forward strand.
TGCGATCTTAAGCGCCCATGTCTCTGCTTTACTCATCTTTTCTTCTGCTTTCTTCGCATCTTTCTTACGTTCTGAATTACTACATCAGCTTCACTCAATCTGTCAACTTGCACCTTTGGTGACCTCACCTCTTGGTGTCTGTTAGAATATGGCGGTATGGTTCCTCTTGGAATATTTTCATACTCTCTGCGCGTATCCATTGCTGTGTTGGCTCGTGTCACGTATTGCTGGTGGTTATACTTTACTGTTATAAATTTGTCGTATGAAATATAATCACCTCTGAATTGTTTCCACTCAACATCAGCCAAGTACTGAAATACCTCGTTAATAATAATATTTCTTTCTTCCTTAATCTCTTCATGTAGATCGCAGTCGGTAGGCTTATCTTGCGTTAACTACTACCCTGCACCTAATGTTTCTGTCTCTGCGAATTCTGTGCGTGTGAACTCTATATAATTTGTTCTTCCTCACTTTTGAACACAAAAAAAAACAATATTAGTCAAGAACATATGTTGGTCCCCACAATCGTATTGATACATTTTAAAACTATATTTTTCAAATGAAAAGGTAGTACTAGTAGCCACGCAAGTGTCGCGATACACCATTTAATGGCACACCACGGGTGGTCTCTGTGATTTTTTGGCCGTCATCATGGACAACCAGTGTTGGAATAGTTGTTTTTCTAAATTCGAAGTATTCTCTCCCCTCATGTCCGTGCCCCGACCCACTCGCAACTAAACGTCATCCTAATGATGCTAATGCTATAATGACAAACACTGTGCTGAAACGTTTTGCGGATTTCTCCCGTTACAATGCATCAGCAATCGAAACATTTCGAAAATAGTTGATCACAAAACAAATACTGTAACAGTGACACATACAAGTTAAATGCAAAATTGTTTTAAATCTTTTATGGAAAAAAAAGAGAGAATTGGATCATAAGAAAGCAATGTAATTATTACTTGAAGAAGAAAAAAACAACCCACAAAAACAATTATAACAGCTCAGAAGTACATCTTATTACGATTTATCTGTAACGCACTTAACGCAATTTAATCTCTACATAAACATTATCAATGTGCTATTTTCCTTTTCACCTTTCATTTATGAATATTTTTTATGCATAAACATGGTTTTAAAATTTAGCGATTTACGAAGTGTTTCATGAATCTTCTTTGAAATTATTGATTCCAAATTGTTGTTTCTTCTGTGTAATGTATACCAATCTGATATTCAAACAAGAAAACTCGTTTAATTATAGTACATACTTAGTCCTGGAAAATTAACACTAACGAAAACCAACAAAAGAAACAATACACCCTTTCTCATTCTCTTTCTTCAGATAGCATGCGAATTAATTGAGTTTGAACATTAATGGGATAGGTAGAAAAATGACAATGAAAATGTAGCACTTGTAAAACGATAATAAGTGTGGGTTTTTAAAGACTCCAAATAACACCAAAAAATTTGATTTACTAGCTCTCTAAATGAGATTTTTCCTCGTAAAGAAAAAAATATCACAGATAACTTAAAAGAAGATCACTTGCAAACTGATTAAAGCATAGTTTTATGGCAGGTACCCGCCCATGATTGAGCGACAGGCCTTGATGAAAGTAAGACTCTAGCTGATAATAAAGAACTTTGATAGCATCATTGAACGCATTTTTGCTATCTAATTTATCACACATGCGCATCAACGAGGCATATGATACGCACTTCTTGCTTGTTTTCATCCCTACCTGCAAAGGCATGAATATACTTCTTGAATCTTGAAACAAGAAGACACGATTGGAAACAGTAGTGTGCCCCACTACTCGTGTTCTAAAATACTGACAGTTATAAATTCTTTTGCGGATGAGATAAAGGAATGAATTTTCATGTAAAAAATGAAGACATTACCAGCATCATAGTATCTGAGTCCTAACTGAGACTTGCTTAGGTTTCGTCTTGTTTCTTACTTACTCTCCACCACTCCGGTGGCATAGTGGTTAGAGCGTCCGCCGAGGAATCGAGAGGTCGGGTTTTTGATCCCCGACCACGTCATACCAAAGACTTACAAAATGGTACTAACAGCTGCCTCGCTTGGCGCTCAGCATTAAGAGTTTAGTGTTAAGACTGGTCGGCTTAGTGTCAGGATAATGTGACTGGGTGGATCATCATGCTACATGTCTGCGGCATCATACCCCAGCCCTTGACATCACTATGAACTGCCTCATTGCAGACATCGTAGCGATATGATTGAAAAATTGTTAAAGCTGCGTAACAAAATCCTAATCAAACAAACAAAATCTAACTTACTCGTGCGACAGTATACAAGTACTCACACAGATATACAGTATAAACAATTGGGAAGCCAATACGGAACTAACAATAAACATCTAACAGTTGTTGTGGAAGAAATTGTTTAGGTCTCATCCGTTGCGGAAATCCTTGAAGGCAGAAAAAAAATAGATGATGAATTAGTATAATCAGGTTTAGAAAACTAAGTAACATGTACGTTGTACCATTCAATAAAATGATTATTTTACGACATTACGCTGATCCAGGTTGTTGTAGTCGTAATCTGCAGCAAACGGGAAACCTTACATCACCACAATGAATAAATGAACGAGTTCAAAATATTTCTACACGGCCATTTTTGTAATAGTCCATAAACCAATATCTCATTTCTCTACCACATTTACCTTCAAGAATGCGGGCTAGTGAAAATATTCAACCATTTCCTCTGTAATCCTAATCTATAGTATTGAATATGCTAGATGTAAAATTAATTATTATATTTCATATTTTCTGATCAAAGTGATTCGGATTTTATTGCTAATTGTTAACCGTTCTATTATGTTCAATTAAATTATTTGAGGTTAGATTCACAAATTCTCTCTCTCTCTCTCTCTCTCTCTCTCTCTCTCTCTCTCTCTCTCTCTCTCTCTCTCTCTCTCGTTACTGAAACTATCGACGTCTGATTTAAGAAAAATAAAGTAAAACAAAAACGATTCGCTTTAAATTTCGTAACCTTTGCCAAATGATTTCAAGACAAACTTGAAATACCTCTTATGTCCAGTATCCACTAACATTTAAGAAGCCCGTAAACATACATTCAACCATTCCGTACGGCTTAAGCTTACGCAAGCGTTGAGATTTTGCAAGGCCTATTAATAGGTATCATCATATTGTCAGTAAATATCATCACTATTTCTAAGAAAAAATAATTTCAGTGCACTTTCTGCAACAAGCAACCAATAACTGTCTGCATTCTTTAAGCCTGTCATGTCTCAGACAAAATATTTTTAATTATTTATTTACCGCATTAAAGTAGCACAGAGGTATGCCAACATTCTCTCCACTGTGCATGTTTTAAATGCATGTCACAAGATAGACCGAGTCGGGACTGGATTAGTGAAGACACGGAACACAACTGCGTTAATAAGATGTTTATTTTATAAACGCAATTTTAAAAAATCAACTCTGACACCAATATTTTACAAAATATAAGAAAAATCTATTTATATAAATGTTCCTAACATGGAACTATGAATTTCAGTAACGTAATGACAAAAAAGAAGTATAAGAATGAATTTACAAATATGAATATATATAAAAGGCTCGTATAACGAGATAGATGCAAAGAAGATATTAAATAAATAATATGTCGTCCATATGACGAGACTGGAATGAAATTATGCAGGTGTCGTTCATATAACGAGACTGCAAAGAAGATATTAAATAAATAGTACGTCGTCCATATGACGAGACATGCAATTGTGAACCCTAAATTCTTAAGTTCTCGTTCATGAAACGAGACTTGTGTAGAATGAAATTATGCAGGTGTCGTTCATATAACGAGACTGCAAAGAAGATATTAAATAAATATTACGTCGTCCATATGACGAGATATATGCAATTGTGAACCCTAAATTCTGAAGTTCTCGTTCATGGAACGAGATTTGTGTAGAATGAAATTATGCAGGTGTCGTTCATATAACGAGACTGCAAAGAAAATATTAAATAATACGTCGTCCATATGACGAGACATATGCAATGGTGAACCCTAATTTCTGAAGTTCTCGTTCATGGAACGAGATTTGTGTAGAATGAAATTATGCAGATGTCGTTCATATAACGAGACTGCAAAGAAGATATTTAAATAAATAATAAAATTATGCAGGTGTCGTTCATATAACGAGACCGCAAAGAAGTTATTAAATAAATAATACAATTATGCAGGTGTCGTTCATATAACGAGACTGCAAAGAAGTGTTTAAATAATATGTCGTCCATATGACGAGATATATGCAATGGTGAAACCTAAATTCTGAAGCTCTCGTTCATGGAACGAGATTTGTGTAGAATGAAATTATGCAGGTGTCATTCATATAACGAGACTGCAAAGAAGATATTAAATAAATAATAAAATTATGCAGGTGTCGTTCATATAACGAGACTGCAAAGAAGTTATTAAATAAATAACAAAATTATGCAGGTGTCGTTCATATAACGAGACTGCAAAGAAATGTTTAAATAAATATTACGTCGTCCATATGACGAGATATATGCAGCATACATAAGCACCATACACAGGCACCACACACGGGCATTACACGGTCAGCATAGACAAGCCCACACACGTAGTCACCACAACATGGCACCACACACGGGCAGCATAGAGAAGCCCAACGGTCACTCCATGACCCTACGGTCACTCCAACATGGCACCGCACACTGGCACCACCGGACCCCACTCAGCTCCGGACCACAGTCACCCACGGTCACCCCACGGACACCACAACATGGCACCGCACCCGGGCACCAACAGGCCCCACTCAGCTCTTTTAGCTGATAGATTGCTCCTTTAAGGATGGAAGCTTTTTCCGACAAGACTGGATCGTGATGTGTTTTCTGTCTTATAATTTCGTCCTTATATACCCCTAGCTGTGACAGATATGCGCAGCTAGGTACTTTAAACTGCAGGCAATTTCGCACATGCAGCATGAGCTGAGCGTTCACTCATTATGCCGAAATAACTAAAAAGCCCATAAAATAATAAACTACCCTCGGTAAGGCTGTACGCAGTAACGAAATCGAGACTAGATTTTTGACCACATATACATATTGAACAGAGTCGTATACAATTCCGTGACAATGCAGATAACTTTATCTTACATGCATCACTTTTTCAAAAGTACATTACAACTGGTGAGCCAAATTTATTTGATTTTTTTTGGCCTCTCGTGTCTCTGACAAAACATATTCAATTATTTAGACCCACCGTGTCTTAAGTAAAATATATTTAATGGCCAAGTTGTAGCAGATGAATATCATTTGAAGAGGATCAACAATACAAATTTATAGTATGGAAACAAGTTGAAGGGAAATTATCTTAAAATTTCAGGTTCATGTCGCTAAAACACACATATATAGTTCGTTTTCATCATTCATATCAGTCTATGTGGAAGTATTTAAAAGCAACTGTTCACCACTGCATTAATATAAAACAAAAAGTTAAGAAATTGCCGATTGTATGTATAATTTTGCCACATGTTTTGCATATCAATTTTGTGTAGGCGGATATTCATTAGAAAATGCATATTAGCTTTTTTTATGCCATGCAGGTGGCTTATTCAGCGAGAAAAAAACGACATTTTAATCAAAGTAAAATGTCATGGGAAACATTTATTTATTTAAAATTACGGCAGATGAGATAAGAATATTTTAAAAACAGACATTGGAATCTGTTTAACATTATCTGGAGTTCTATTGTAGCATCTGCGAGTTATTGTTGTATTTAACCAGGGGTTCCTGATTTCGACGTCGAACATATCATTATGTATTGTTTGTCGGACTTTTTCCTGTAATGTCTGCAAATCATGATGTTAGAAACAAACATGAAAACAATATTGCCTCACGCATCTAAATAGTGATATGTAGACACATATATAATATAATATAATACAATACAATACAATACAATACAATACAACACAACACAACACAACACAACACAACACAACACAACACAACACAATACAATACAATACAATATAATATAATATAATATAATATAATATAATATAATATAATATAACATAATATAATATAATATAATATAATATAATATAATATAATATAATATAATATAATATAATATAATATAATATAAAAATCAATTAGCAAGGGATTTTATTCTACCTGGACACATGGAGCTAGGCACTCAAATGATGTATGAATTGTTAACTACCCACAGGTGCATTATTCCTGCGATATCGGATGTATATCTGATAATAGAACGTTTTGCGATAAATCCATTAAACCAAACATTTTCTTGTAACATAAAGTGGGCTACAATTACACCTAATTACACCTAATATCTCGACATTTTCTTTGTTTCTGGACAAATTAGTTGCACAGTTTTGATAACTGCTCAAACAACCATCTAATATAGTTTGAATAGCGGTTACAAAAGGTTACTAGTAGGTTACTAATATATATATATATATATATATATATATATATATATATATATATATATATATATATATATATATATATATATATATATATATATATATATATATATATATATATATATATATATGAATTTGTGTGTGTGTGTGTGTGTGTGTGTGTGTGTGTGTGTGTGACCATCTAATATAGTTTGAATAGCGGTTACAAAAGGTTACTAGTAGGTTACTAATATATATATATATATATATATATATATATATATATATATATATATATATATATATATATATATATATATATATATATATATATATGAATTTGTGTGTGTGTGTGTGTGTGTGTGTGTGTACTCACTCTTAGTGAAAAGTCCAACAGCAAAAAGCTAAGACATTGATGCCCATGCAGATCAGGGTCTATGTTATTTATTCTACTTTTTCCTTCTGTCTCTGTGTGTGTGGTTAAGATTTTTTAAGGTAGCTTTTAATAATGTTTCAGTCATATCGCTACGATGTCTGCTGTGAGGCAGTTTATAGTGATGTCTAGCACAGGGGCATCATGCCGGGAGATATGTAGCATGATATCCCATCCAGTCACATTATCCTGACACCAAACCGACCAGTCCTAATACTAACTTCTTAATGTTGAGCGCCAAGCGAGACAGCTGTTAGTTCCATTTTTGTAAGTCTTTGATATGACTCGGCCGGGGTTCGAACCCACGTCCTTCTGTCTCTGTGTGTGTGGTTAAGAATTTTTAAGGTACCTTTTAATAATGTTTCAGTCATATCGCTACGATGTCTGCTGTGAGGCAGTTTATAGTGATGTCTAGCACAGGGGCATCATGCCGGGAGATATGTAGCATGATATCCCATCCAGTCACATTATCCTGACACCAAACCGACCAGTCCTAATACTAACTTCTTAATGTTGAGCGCCAAGCGGGCTAGCTGTTAGTTCCATTTTTGTAAGTCTTTGATATGACTCGGCCGGGGTTCGAACCCACGTCCTCTTGCTTTCCAGGCGGACGTTATAGCCACTAGGCCACCGGAGCGATTCTTTATCCTCCTAACAAACTACATATACCAGGATCTGACGGCGTATTCTGCAACGAAAGGTCTGGATCTGGGCAGTGTGCAGCTGAACTCTTATAAGCGAGTGCAGGCGGTAATTTAGGTCCTGTCGTTTTTTTTTCAGAGTAAATTCAATGAAATCATAGCCTCCTACAGTAGCCGAATGCCCCTGTATGCAGACAGTTGGAAGTACGGTCCATAACTGTAAAATACAATTGCCAATGTAATTAATGAACAACGACATAGCCTGAATTTACATATTCAACATACAGGTAACGTAGATTTTGATCTATTGTTTCTTCATCTTTATCGTCTCCCTATTTTACTGTTTTACCTTTCTTTGTTCTTCTTCATTCTGAAACAAAACATTTAAAAAATAAAATTACATGTACATATTTGCCGATGCCGCGAACAATAAAATATCTTGGGTGGAGGCATTAGATAAGCGTATAATGGAGTAGAGAGGTGCATTTCTGATGTGAAATCATGGATGACATGTAACAATTTGCAGATGAATAATGATAAAACTGAGGCCATTCTGATCTCAACACAAAGACATTCTAATTCACATCCTTTACCTCAAACAATAAATATCAGCATCACCAACATTAAATTCACGCAGTAAGTACGTACGTATATAAGCAAGGCTGCATATAATGAGATGAGACGCATCAGCTCCATTCGCCAATATCTTTCAGTTGATGCCACTAAAACACTTGCGTGTTCATTAGTACTTTCAAGACTGGATTATTGTAACTAAGTTCTGTCTAGTTCGTCTCAATATCTACTCCAGAAACTTCAAAAAGTTAAAAACACAGCTGTTCGGATCATCCTTAAAGTACCACGATCAGAGCACACCTCACCACTGATCTGTACCCTACACTGGCTATCCAGATGTTGTAATGCGCTTAGAGCTTCTAAAGATTAGAAGCTATACAAAGTCCTCCTCATTATTATTATTATAATGTTTAATTTATTTGAAGAATTACACTGGACCATTTTGTCTTGCATTTTGAGATACACTGACTACACGAAACAATTTAAGTCGTTTTAGACCTCTTCAAATACAACATTGGGTACATTAAATACAACATTGGGTACGTTAAATACAACATTGGGTACATTAAATACAACGTTGGATACATTACATAGTTGTACTTTAAGGTGTACTTTAGTTATAGCAAGCAGGTATGGTGAAAATGAACATTACAAATCATATGAATTGACGAATACTGTAGTCATGAAATTTATATACGGTGTTCTGATAAACAAATCCTTACTGAAACTTATACATGGTGTTCTAATACAAACTAATTCTGAAATGTATAGATGGTAAATATGCTGTAAATGTTTGGAAATGTTATTATGCACCCTTCACCTCCTCCTCCTCATCATTATTAAAATTATCATCCTATATTTTTGCCTATAGTGCGCAACAAATGACGTCAAACATTAGACGTCAACATCCTCTGTCTTGGGGCACATCAGTAATTTATTTTAGTATTTCAAGAACTGTTAGTTTTCCCCACTCTTAGGAACTTTCTTTTGGGGGATTACTTCGTCTTCCTCTTTTCCTTCTATCAGGTGGGTTTCATTTAAATGCATTTTTTTAAATCTCTGGTGCCATTCTCATCACAAGGCACTGGATTGTCCATCCCTTCCGTTGTCAGTCCACTCTTATTATTTTGTTACTTTTGTGTTTTTTCCAAAGTTTTCCTCTTATCTCTATGAGAAACTTGTTCTCTAAAAACCTCACTTTCTTTGGGGGGTTTTGTTTGTGTAAGACCACTGGTTTATTTCATTGCTAACCAATTTTAATATGCAAGGTATAATTGCTGAAAACATGTTTAACAACTCACAGACTCCTATCTATTATAAAATTACATACGTATCATGCTGGAAGAGGCACACAGAGTCAAATTAAAATATTGATGAGAGAAAAAACAGATAAGAACAGACTGGTGTGATAAAGTCTGTAGACTTTTGATTAGACGCATATGGGGCAATATAGCTAGATTACCATTCCAGTTAGTATATGACTGACTAAATAAAATTACGGTATATATTAATGTAAATCTGATTTTATTAGAAACATCAGCATTTTCTTTTGTATTTATATAGTTTGTCATGGGTAGATGTGTAATTTTGAAACAAGAAAAAGTATTGAAGTCAATAGTAATAATACGGATTCAAAGTGACCCTAACGTTCGTTTACATTCTGCCATTAAAAAAGAAATCTTAATTACTCTTGGTAGGTTTTGCTTTAAATAATTAATAATTGAATGTGTATATGTATGTCTTAATTGGGCTAATAAAATAGATACTTTCCATCTCCGCATGCATACATGAAATAGCATCGTTAATTATGTCGTTGTCAAGGATTCTGATACATGGATGGATAGTTTTTTTTTGTGGTAAATCATTTTGTATTTTATTTAAATTAATTCTTTGGTGAAATTTAAGTAGATGTTTCTTATACCTTAGTAAATTGATGAAATATTCACACCAAATCGAGCCATCAATTTATCGTCATTTAAAAGGAAAAAAAAATGACATTAAACCTTCTTCGTTACTGTTAATAACGGCCTTTATGTAAAATACAATGTTACATGCTTCAGAGGTAAGCCGTTAGATCGAGTCTTTCTTCCGTAGTGTGATTTTATGAGGTTTATGCATGGTTGTGCTAACTCTTATGCTTGTTTTCTCACCCATGATGCAGAGAAATCTAGCAGCTTTACTAACCTGGCTTTCTATCTCAGTTTAGACATTTCAGACCAGTCGTCTCAGTCAAGGTGTCCGGGCGCTCAACTACTTTTTTATAAAACGAACCCTTGTTGGTCTTCTGCTGTGCCTGAAGTAGTTGTTCTACAATCAAACAACAACAACTATATAACAAAAACATACTAACTTAAGGTCATTAAAAACAACGTAGTAACTTAAGGTCAAACTGATGAAATGAAACAGTTTCTTGTAATAAATAAATAATAATTGTTTATTGTCAGTTTTATATAACATCCTTATATTAAATGTGATAATACCTCATTACTATGCGACGTTGTATGTTGTTTCTGTTTCTTTGCTCAAGCGTATAAACTGTGTACTTCGGATGCAACGGCCACACCACACCCCTCAGTAACATATATGTATTCATGCACCGCATGTAAACATTGGGATTTGAACACAAGTGAAGAGTTCTTTTTACTTTAAAGAAAAATATTGGGTGAGAAAATAATCTACGTTGGGGTTTGAGCCGAAACAAGGAATTCCCAGTCGCGAGGGTTAAATTTTATATCTCCACACTCGGACAAGCCGGACTTCAGTCGACACTTCTCTTTTTATGGACTCCATCTTCGGACTGTAGAGTCCCCTCTCCCTCAGAAAACTGTTTCCTTATCCCGTAATCGCTATATGTACAACTTTCTAGATGTATATAAAATTCCTTTAATTACGTTACTCAGAACACACTAGCTATTCCGACACTGCGTAGAGCCTTCCTACAGTAGTACCCTGCTATAAATTACCATGTGACCTCTCTATCAAAACTTTACCGTATGTTACTACATATTCAATTAATATTGCATAAACTTCACAGATTCTTACTCACTTCCAAAATTTTTAAACATTACAAATGCAAATATAATAGGTAGTTATCAACTCACGATAATCAGTATCGTCATTTGAAAAGAAATTTTGTTTACATTTTCATTTCAAAAAGCTATGAACAGTAAATCCTCTCCACTACAGAGACGAGAGAACTGTTCATATAGTTTTGGATCATCATGAATTTTACGTAATCGCTTGAAGTGCATGCAAACGGTTTTAAGACTTTGAAAAGTTATCCATTTTAAATTGCTCATTTGTGAACTTTAAATAATCGTATAGGTGATGATTTAAATAGATTACATTCACTTCAATCAATAGTAAATAAAGACTTGACATATAGCTAGTAGTCCGTTCCTGGATTAATGCAGTTGGCCATTTTGTTAATTCTAACATTGAATAGTGTAGCTAGCAAAATGCCACCCTGTGGTTTACCATATCATGATTGTTAATACCTCTGACTTTGATTCCGCAAAATAACGTTGCCAAGGATTGCTGGATTTTGACTTGCAAATTTATGTTTCCGAGATTTCAAATTAGTTTAATTTCATTTAGAGTAGTTCTGACCCTTGTATGCCATACTTCTCCTCACTTAGCTTTCTAATCAGCTTAACGTTTGAACAATTGATAGTGAGCGCGGTCTTTTGCAATACGTGCATAGCTAATCACTCTAGCCTGTGTTTATTTTAAACATAAGCGTGGACATCGTACTTGTTAGATTTGCTTAAAGGTGCTAGTGTAGGGATATTTTTTAAACACGATAATCTAATAAGTCACAGTTAGTGTTTCAACAACACGGCCATAATTGTGGTCCGCTCATTTCCTTATTTTAACCATTGTACACTTTTGTACGAATGAACATGTGCTTATCTTGAACCGTAGTTAATGCAATAATAGTGTTTATATTTACTAGTTCTCTATGTAGGAGGTCGACGAGAATCAGAATGATTTTGTTATTCAGTCACTTGACATAATATATCTTCTTTTTCTTCCAAGTAATACATTTGCACTAACATTATTAGTTTCTCGTCAAAGCCATTTTTCACAATCTTTGATGGTTTCGAGAGTCTACCATTCATAAATTAGAGATGCAGGTGCAGACTTCTGGTTCTGGTAAATGGTTACTGCTTGTCGTTGGTTCACGGAAAGTTTATCAATGTTCTCTGATTAACGCATGCTGAAAGCTAGGAAATCATCTAGCTCTACACCATTTTTGTAATCTAACGTTCTAAGATAATCCCATCGACAGATGTTCGGTTTCATAATAGATTTACGAGCAAGATCATGATTTTTTCAAGAGGCTATTATCATTAAATGCGTGGACTGATTCGTATGCATTACATTGAAAGCATGTCACTTTATGTGAGTCATACGTGTGGAGCGTATTCTCTCTTTGCATCCGACTTGAGAGATTACGCCCTGGGATCTCATTGCTGTTAATGATGTATCGATTAGCTAACTTTTCATTGCAATCAGTTTGTAATATTAATTGTTGCAAAGAAAGGCGCACATAAACATTGCACAGATCAGCATGATATTCAGGATGGTCATATATCTGGCCATATTGGTTGCCCTCAGAGTGATGCATGTAAAGAAAAAATGTTAATGTATACTCTTTAGAATATATTTTAGGCTGTTCAAACGGTACAAAAGGACACATAAAGCCATACAAGTTTGAATATGGTTATGTTTACATGAACCAAATATTTGCTTCATTTATTATTCAATAATTTAGACAGGAAAATAGACCACTTGTACTATTTTAACCTTATAACGTATTATTGCATAGGTAGACGACCACGGTTGCTGACCTGCTGATTATTCCTTAAAGGTTGTTTTTATAGACATGGCTGCTCAATATTCGATTGAACATTGGACAGATGGATGTTTCAAGGTGACTGATTGAGAAAGATTACTTGACTGCGTGATGAAACTGTTTTGATATTGTATTTTGAATTGGTAATTAATCAAATGTGCGTATCTTAAGGAACGGAAGTGAATGCTATATTATCAGAGTCAGTATGTATGTATACTGCAGCTCGCAGTAGGAGGTCGATATACATCGGACTTGATTTATTATTCAAGCACTAAAACTATTTCATTTTTACTCTTCGCAGTTAGATGATATCTGCACTATCATTATAATTTCCAAAACAAACAATGTAATTTCTTTACACCATTCTGATGGCTTGAGGAGCGCTGCATTCATAAAACGAAGACACTGATGCAGGCTGGATTGTGGAGGGAGGGAGGGAGCTGGTTTTTATTAGTTCTTGTCAGGTCTGTCAATTTTCTCTGATTACAGCGTGTTGAAAGCTTGGAAATTAATAGCTTGCGACCCGAGCCATTTCCAGGGATAATGTATTCCAAGAAAACCCCTACGATGAAATTTACAAAATTAAAAAGAAATTTTCCCACGCTACCTCATGTAGAAACTCTCCTAAGATTCGTGGACTATCACGAGTATAAGTGCATATACATTAGTAAATGCAGGGATATACATCAATATGACGATGATTTAGATTTGATTTCTTTCATTTCGTGCAATAAAATGCAATGAAGAGAAGAAGAAAAATAGGAAACCATATGACCTAATGTAAGGCCGTAGTCAGCATTAACATACGCTATTAAATATCACGTACTGATTTATCTAAATTGTTGACATACACGGTTTCAGGTTAACAAGATATATATGTATCTATGTATTATAAAGAAAGATTTACAAATACTAGTCAAATAAATTTTTATAAAAAAAGGATTATGGGCAGTCACCCACCATATACACTAGCTTCTAAGTCGAATCCAACTGCAAACAACATATACCCTGATATGATGTTACATAATGGATTGGTCTATCAGAATCTATGTTGTTTGTTTTTCTCATTATTCCAAACAGACTGCATATGCCATATGCGCCGGCAGATATGGGTCTCTGCAGTTTGCATTTGGACTAGACTTTATAATCTTCTTAAGGTGGATTTGTGGTCATTTTTAATGGAAAGCTTTCATGCTGTTTGCTTGTAATGCAAGGAAACGGTGGCTACGTACGCAAGAGTTGATCCACTGTTGCCAGGTAAGATATAGGTAAATAAATATTTAAATACTCTTTTCGCGGGCCGCTATTTACTGGCACCAGATTGACCTGTTGTAGCATTTGAACATAATTCACTTTTATAAGAATCGTGAGTTTTGAAACCAGTTTTAACACACATTCGAATGTTTTGAGGTCAGAGATCGTTCTGACACTCCTACAGTGGCTGGAGGTCATCTTACCATTCCCCCATCCCACACTGATTAGCTTAATGTTGTCTCCAAGCCTACAAAATAAATAGAAATTCTCGATCCAGTCAGAATCTGCGAGTTCTTTGTTTCTCTTCAGTTTATCGTTTTAAAAGATGCCTGCTATTTAGCGATGCGATAGGCTTGTACCATTTTCTTGTATGTTTCAGTCACTCTTTTGTGCGGAAACATGGTTTAGTTTTGTGAAACTTCAAAATGAGATGAATTTTAAAATTAATAATGTGTTGACTAATTTTTTTTTTCGATGACGTGCGTATAAACTAAATAATCCAAAATATGGACTGTAAATAACGGCATTTGGTGGAAAATAGACTTTTATCAATCATCTTGAATTCCCAAAACATGTTTCATCCTAATAAACAAAGTATTTAATTTTTTTCGGGTCTAAAATGCAGCAACATCATCCGATATTGTATTATTTATTAGTACCAAGCTCCATTGCGTCTGGAACCATATATTTAATAAATTGATACCGCTAAAAGGGAATGAAATGTTGCTTCTGGTGAAAGCAATAAATCGTTATATAAATAAAGCTTTCCTATTCAAAATGTGCACATGATGTGCTTTGAAAGAACTTTAGATTTTTAAATTCCACCATCACTACCACCACCGCCAGTACTACTACTACTACTACTACTACTACTACTACTACTAATAATAATAATAATAATAAATACAATTAAAATAATAATAATAATAATAATAATAATAATAATAATAATAATAATAATAATAATAATAATAATAATAGGGATCTTCCTCACATCACTGAGCTCGAGTGTTTTATAAAAATACGTTTATTTGATGCGAAACATGTACAATCCGGTGAAAGAAAACTGGAAGAAAATACGGACCAGAGACTTTTTTTTAAATCATATAATCAGCCAACCGATAAAATCTGCTCTTCTGTTGTTTTTTTTTTTGTTTAATGTAGCTTACTTTCTCACTTGAGTAATCTGACCCGATATCTTGAAAAAAGGGGGAGAGTGTTACCCTGGATTCAAAGCCAGTCTTAGCATGCAATATTACTTGAACAAGAATTTTAATAAGCCGAGGCTCCGGAATATTGTATAAGCAATATCGTATGACAAGTAAATAGAAATTAAATTGGCAACATATTTCTACGTCGTGTTATTTGGCCGTATCTGCTGCTCTTTTTAATATGGCATTAAGATGCTTTTTTTATAACCTGTTCCGGAAGTATAGACACATCTCCTGAAACATCTCACTAACGACCATCTGTTTCTACTAAAAATTATTTGAAACTTAAGGTATTTAAAACGATGATATCGTTAAAGTATTTTTATGAGCCCGATAATGCCTATTAAGAGATGCGTTCGAAACTAGATTACAAAAAACGAAAAATAATCTGATCTTGGGTAAACACTCAGTTAATCTATAGTCTAACGCAGATTCTATCATACCGAACTTCTGTTGCAGCACAAATGTTTATAACATTTGCTAATTTTCGCGTCAAAAACCTCGTCCAAATAAACCGACATAGCTAACGTTACTAAAACGGATGCAAGAACAAACAGTCCGATCGATGAAGATGTATTTCAGACAAAATATTCATCGATGGTCGGTGGTGCTGAACTAATATTGGGCAGCGTGCCGAAAACGGGGTGTCATATTAATATCAGATTATGACATTAAGACAGACCATGTTGGAATCAGGACGATTTTAAAATAAAATATGTAAGAGGTTATCGTGGAATTTATAATTAAAGCGATGAAAGTTGAATATATGCTACAATATTAAAATTTTGTGAATGCAAAATGAAATGAATGAAAAATCACACACACACACACACACACACATACATGCATAGATACATATATACGGTATAGATATATATATATATATATATATATATATATATATATATATATATATATATATATATATATATATATATATATATATATATATAGATTGATATAGATATAAATATCGTGCATCATATGATTTTGGCAATGGTTGTTCTTATTATTCAAATACTGACTGAGCTCCCTTATAATTCGAGTACAACTGCAAATTGCACAGACTCAGATCTGCCGTGGAATAATGCGCCATCACATCTTCGTCTATACAGTTTGTTAGAAGTTCTCTGTAGAACAAGGAACATATATCTGATATGACGGCGCATTATGCCACAGGAAATTGGGATCGATATTGTTAGCAGGTGGAACCATTTTATACACGAGTATAAGCAATATTTGGATCGCGTCTTTAAAGCTGCAGATAAAAAGACAGTTTGGGACGCTTTAGGCATAAAACTTGTGTAAACGTATTATTTAACTGTAAGCTATATTGCAAACTGATATTTCAACAGTAAAGAAGGAACAGATGGAAGGAAAGCGGATACCATAAATTTAAGAAGACTTAGGTACAAATATATGAAACTTTTTTTAAGACTGATATTGCTTGGAAACATTTTTGGAATTTTCAACTTACCGGTTACGTTGTACGGAAATCAGCTTTATGTCCTCTATGTCATTGCTCAAAATAGAGCACACAAATCCTTAATTGTATGATAAGCAAAAATCTTCAACACAGATACGCTATTTAACTTAAGGAATCTACTGACTGTGCAGTAATAATTATTGCTACTCGATGGAAAACAAAGAAGGACGGAAAATACTATCGGTTTGATACGTCTTCTGATATTTCAAACGTTATACCAGGTGTGAATTCATTACAAAAATGGATATATAATAAAAGATGCTATGTAATAATAATATACAGGTCATTGTTTTCTAGAAAATATATACAAATCAAAAGACTTCCGTTGCGTGATGTTAAGAATGGTCAGCTAGAGTGTTCGCAAAGAATGTCTGTCAGAAAAGCTATACTTGGTAATCTTGAACGATACCTACCAGAAAATCAATGATTTATCCCCAACTCACAGCACGCGATAATGAATTATTAGACAGAAGCGCATCATTCATCACTTCAAGTACTATCTGGTACTAGTTTCAAGTAAATGACCCATACAATATATTTATCTCTAAGGTATCCTGGTTTAAGACATATATTTGCACATTTGAAAAAAGAGCTAAGGCCAATCATTAATGTTCCTAATGTACATCGTCTTGTACTGAAACATTTGTAATTTGGCCGCAATCGAAGAAGGTTTTGGAACTTCCAAACAGTTCTCAATTTCGTTTGTGTCTAATATTATCTTAATAATATCTTTATTTAATCAATGCTACTCAACTGATCATATATATATATATATATATATATACCGTATATATGTGTGTGTGTGTGTGTGTGTGTGTATATATATATTTATATATATATATATATATATATATATATATATATATATATATGTGTGTGTGTGTGTATATATATATATATATATATATATATATATGTGTGTGTGTATATATATGTATATATATATATATATATATATATATATATATATATATATATATATTGACACTTCAAAGTAGTTTTTCTTGAGAGCTTCGCAAACATTTCTGAACGTGTTTTCAATCTAATATAATCTCTCTGCTTGCGAAAACAAGCACTGGATTAATATATCTTTACAAATTATCTCAAAAGAGGGTTTTAATAAACCTTCATTTAACCATAATGTGTCAGTTTTATGTTTATTTTACAGATTACGTTATATAAATATACAATGGAACTAGACGGCACGGACCCAATCTCATTTAAGAAAATATACACTTCTAACTAGATGGTACGGATTCGAATACGTTACATGTTTAACTAGACGGTACGGAACCGATGATGGAATAGAAGTTTAACATAGATGTCAGTTCATTCTGTGATACTCAAACATTCCTATTTACCATTATACTCCGTTCAGCTTGTTTCTAATATCCTCAACCTGATGTACGCGTTGTTTTCGATAAATTGTTATAATCTTAATTATAAATCAGGCTATTTCTTTTTGTCATGAGATATCATCGTGAAGAGATAAACCGATGAAAAAGTTCAGTGATCAAGATTAGTTGTAATTTTCCTAAAATTAAATACTTCTAAATGATTGCTGCTACATGTCGCCCATCATAAACAGTCTTATGTCTGACGGTTCTCTATCGATTCCGTTAATTTGTGTCAGGAAAGCTTGATAGATTGAAGCGTCACTGTTGGAAAGGTTATTTCTCTCTGATGATCCTATGCAGATGGCAGACTTCATACTTCAGAGACATGTGTATACATATGTAAGGGTTCAGAGATGAGGAATTATGGATTGATACAATAAATATGAACGGATAAAGTACTAAACAAACGGTATCTCAGGTCACACTATTTCGACCACGTATATTTCTTTTGATATTTAATACATTAAACTTTAACTTATGTACGGAAATGGCAGACTGTTTTCCTTTTAAGGCACACTACGAGTGTACTATCCATTGCCAATGTCTACACAATTGTCTTATAGGGTCGGTACATCGAAGGATTGTGACCATTCTTTTTTCACAGAGAGGTACTACGGTTTCCTGGAAACTTGTATGTTACTGTAAATAATCAAAATCTCGGGCAATTTGGCCTTGATTATCAAACGTTAGGAGGATCCCTTGAATTACAGCTCATCTGATAGTTTAAAATGCTTCGGACCTACTCGTCCTCCTCTTCCATCTCCATCACTATTCTCATCAACATCTTCGTTACTATTTATTTTATCAAAATGGAATTATTTAATATTACTTAATTTTTGAAAAGGTTAAAGGGGATCGAGACATTTTGTTGCTTTCTTATATTTTGTTCGTCCTGATCAGTCCAGCTTGTGCTCTGAATAGTCTGTGGCACACTTGACAGGAGATGCCGCTTGCGTTTGCATGATCCATTCAGTATGTGCTATTGCGCTGCCTCTGCAGTTCTCCTCAGTTCAAAGAATGTTGTTCCATTATGGATGAGACTAATACAGATTTAACCATTCTGTGTGAGATATTGCCAACACCCAGGGTCAATGTAGAATTGTTTCAAGTATGACTTGATATAATCATTGAAACTTTTTTTCTGAAAATACCCTGAGATCGCCTTTCCGTCTTCAGTTCGCAATAGACGATAACCTTTGGTGGACGCTCATCTGATATCTTAGCTACGTGGCCTGCCCATCTCAACTGTGATTTCATCAAAAGAGTGTGGGTGTTTGTAATGCATGTGTGAAACTCGATGTCTGGAACCCTGTTATGCCATCTTATCCTGATCAGTTTTTCGAGGCAACCCACGTGAAAATGGTTCAGCCTTTTGGCAAGGCGTCTATACACCGTTCAGGTTTCGAAAGCAAACAGCAGGGTCTGCAATACAATGCCTTTGCTGACCTTAAGTTTTGTTTGAGGACTGATGCCTCTGCGGTCCCACATATTTGCATGTAGTCTGAGAACGGAAACGCTTGCTTGAGCAAGTCTGGCGTTCGTTTTATCATCGACGTGTACTGCCAAGATAGGCGAACTTGTCTCGCTTTGAGTTGTTGGCCATTTGCTGTGCTGAAAGGCTGTCCATAATGATTTTCTGGTGCAGGTTCGTGCATCATGTCTGTCTTCTTGATACTAATTGATAATAACTGTCAAACCGATATTGTCACAAACTGAACAGAAATTGTCCATCCTGTGCTCCATGTCAGACTCAGATTTATCATTCGTCAGCAAATAGAAGATTCGAACAGTCCCTTCCAGTTTTATGCATCTTTGCCTGTAGTCGTCTCAGATTAAACAGATTGTCTGTACGGTGTCTGTCCATCCCAGTGCCATAGTCACGGAAGGTATCAGTAAGCATGGTGGAGAACATCATACTAAAGAGATTGGGGGACAACACATAGACTTGCCTGACTCCATTGGTGACTGCGAAATGTTCAGATGGCTCACCGTCATCCACAACACGAACGAGCATGCCATGATGAAACTGTCACGATCACAATCAATTTATCGCGGCAATCAAATTTTGTCATGGCTTTCAAAAGGCCTCCAAGTATGACTGTCAAAGGACTGAATGTCCTTTTCTGTTTTGCTCAGCCATGAGTCATTCTAATTCACGGTTGCTTAAAGATCCGGTCAAATGTTTATATGTTAACTACTCACGGGGGTCCCGGATGGTCGAATCCTCTATGACGGACATTTCACCTCTTCACGTTTGAATTCCAATCTCAGACTCGACCAATATGGGGATGTGAGAGAGCATGCCAACATCTTTGCTTGGGTTGTTGGTTCTTCACGGACTTATTTCCAGGTTCTTTCTCTAACAAACATTCAGGCCGCCATGTATAGCCTACCATGTGCTGAAAAATGGCGTTCAAAATTACACATGAATACGTGGTTTAAAACGTTTCTGAGGAAATTGAGACTTACATTTCATACTATTGAAGTCAAGAACATAAAAAGTGTATGAGATAAAAAAAAAAACTACGTAACTCACATGGAATATTTGATCATTGGATGTTGTCATTTGAATACTATATCGGTGTAAAAAATATTAATGTTAAATCTTGATAAAGAATAATGCAAATTTAAAATATATGTTAGCTGCAGATTTAAATTATTTTTACGTGGATGGTGGTAACAAATAATTTAAAACAATTTAAACCTATGAACGTAGAATGCATGAATAAGTTTCGTCTTTATTCGAGATTTACCTTTTCCTTGTAATCGATGATAAGATTGTAAAATGTCAGACTAAGAAAGGAGCCAGAACACGAAAAATACATTTCTTCCTCACAGCAAACCTGATTATAATGCGGTAAAAAGTTACGTTATCAACATTTCAGATACGTAGCTCATGATTTTTGTTTACCTATATTACTCCGTTAATGTTTCCGTCAGAATAGACAACCTCTTGCCACAAAAAACAAACAGGTGCACACTCTTTATGAAGATTTCACACCTCCTCAGCTAATAGAAAATCATAAGCTATATTTGTTGCTGTCTTGCATTTTGTTTCTATGACCTTAGTATGTGCTCTCTAGCTTTTACATACACCAGTCATACGATCAGACGCTTTTGTTTCATTGAATTGTTTACCTCCAAAACAACGTCTTCATTCGAAATTTTCTTCCGTTTAAAGGTGGCAAAAGGTGTCAATAACCATGACAATTCTTTATCTGCCTACGACAATATAGTGATCGTGGATGGTAAGCTATCATTACTTTTTCACAGATCTCATATTATCAACGATCTATGCAAATAATTAGAACAGTTATCGATTTATCACCATCAGTAAGAATTTGAAAGACATGCATATCATTTCTTTAATTGTAATTATCGCTGGTATGCAAAACACGTATTTTGCATCTTAAAGAGACGAGTCTAACGACAGCGGCAAGAAGAATTTATTACGTGATTCCGTGTTCTTGTCAGGAAACATTTTGCAAGTAACTTTTATCTAAAAGTCTGATTAGGAATTAATTAATTAAAGTAAGAATAGCTATGAGTAATTGTAATTAAAATTCTTGAAACCGCCATTGAGTGAGTAAAAGTGTTATTCTAGCAACGGTTTATATTTTTAGGGTTAAAAATTACTATGGTGAGATACATGCAAAGAATATCTTATAAATATGAAATTCTAATCTAAAATAGTTGATTATTTACGATATCTGATACCTATCACAAACACACAAAACACATACACACACTGAGAGACACACGCGATATAACGCAAGCTATCTTTATAACAGCCAGTGAATACATATTTCATTCATTTTAAGCTGTTAATAGATCATTAAACATACACTGGATTACAAAGTTTGATAATGTAAAGCCTTGATTGTACAAAAGATCCAGAAAGTTTTGATAGCGCACCCCACCCACCTCAGTTGTCAGACATTTTGTCATTACTATGCAGATGAAGGTTATTGTCGACAGTTGTAAGAGCCATGAACACAATAGATGGGGGAAATCACGTGCTGCAAAATCACGGTAAAGAACAATACTTATAATAAAGTTGCAGACATTGATACTAGATATTATCATATTATCGCAAACTCAAATCAAGAACAAATTTAAGAGTTAACTCTTATATGGTAATGCATGGTAAAACCTGTATAAGAATACATGCGAAACGGAACTTTTAATATGATACACAGATTCATTCTGAAAGAAGTTTTAGCAGTCAAAATGGAAAACATGTTTGTGTACAGGTCCGAACAGCGGCTAAGCAGATAATAAAGAATGAGGTGATCTTATTGCAATATACTGTTTTTCAATACGAACCGTACCAATAGCCAAAAGAATTTTATTCCGAGTCCCAGGAATTGTTGCTTAAGAAAACGCTCAGCACGGCGGCTTTCTCATATAGTCTTCAGATTAATGTATTGTTTGTAACACCTGAAGATGAACGAGTCACTCGAAATAAGGCAAATATACATTTTTCCTCTAATAAACTAAACCCGAGGATAAACAAAGTATTTACTCGCTTGTAAGTCGAGTCCAGTTGCAAATAATACAGACCCTTATCTGCTGACGCATTATACGCTGACAGGTCTTGATCTAAATGCAGTGTGGAGAAAACCAAGACTTATAAGCGAGTACTTACGGCTGTCATCTTTGACAATGCACTTCTCAATATCCATTGCCAATACAAATCAAGGAACAAGAAAGATATGGGTGCTTACTCTGGAAAGGAATCTTATCGAAACACAGTAAGGCTAATTTAGATATGTCTCCTGACAACAAGAGTGATAATTCCTTATTCGGTTGAATGATGAGAAAAATTATGTGTGTACATATCTAAGCTTAAAAGAGTCGGACTGTTTACTAAAGGATACGTCCGGAAGCAACAGAAATATTAACGGGATTGGTTCCACACCTGTTTTCCTGCATTTCTAATCTGGCAGTTTCTTAGTATGCTTCGCGTCGTGAAGATCAAACGAAGTCATATCTAGGTGTTTTATCAGCGTTTATCTCGATGAGCTCTCATTACTGCTAAATGCCCAGTGATCGCAGATATAAAACTATCAAGATGAGAATGTGTCGACACTGACATATTCTGCAAATATAGTTACAGACGCAGCGGTAATATATATATATATATATATATATATATATATATATATATATATATATATATATATATATATATATATATATATATATATATATAACGTTCATCATTCGGCATCTGGAGCAAGCATGCGTAATAAAAAAAAAATTCCATTCCAAGAGGAATATGAAAATCGAAAAATGGTACGTAACTTCGTTCCTCATAATTTATCAACTTATGTATGCTTCACAACGGGAATGAGAAAGCACCATATTCGAGTTATTGTTTGATCAGAAATCATCTGTGTTTGTTTACTTTCATTATAACTTTTCATCAGTTTTAATTGTTTAACTGATCTCACCAGTAATAAAACCAGTATGCAATGTTAAGTCTCGCAATCTATTGGATGGCACTACTTTCGATTAGTTTTATCAATGCCAGCTGACAGGATGGAATCCAGCAGCTCGTTATACGGGTCTAACACGTTGAAGACCACAGTGTTAAGAAATGTATTACTATGAATGCTTCCAACACTTTTTTGACGTTTGATAATTTATGCCTTGCTTGATAACTAATTTTCATTAACTGATATATTTGCTGGGATGATGTCATTATACAATAGGATGACTTTTGTAGATAAATGTACAAAAGGTTTGTCAATGTCAAGTCGGTCTTTTATATTTTTGCTAAATTTTATTTTGGACGGCCTCAGCAGTTACATGAATATGCATAATGGACCATCAACTATCCTAGCCTTAGTAAAATATTTGGTTCGTACCATAATCTATCCACCAAACTCCTAGGCCACTAGCGATGTTATCCCAAAATGTTGCACATATATACTAGGCAATCAAAAGTAACAAAAGTCCACATAAACTTTGGCGACCAACGCTCAACATTTCACAACAATCATCAGCATTTTCAAAAAAACACAAGCCCCCGACCCGACCATCAATTATTTATATTGTACCCAGTCGAAGAGATCATGGTGCATGTATAGATTAGATAATGCTTACGTTTTCCCCGCCCGTTATTAACATTTTCCATTAATTTTGACAGCGAAGGTGAAGTCGGTAATTACAAAATATATCAACCATGGAACAGGGATAACAATTCCCAGATGTTCACCTACTATCAAATACAGAGGATGTCAATACGGCAGGACCTACAATCAGATCTCTTAATCCGAATACAACAGCGCCGGTCATGTATAAAGGCTTGATTTGTAACCGAAATATTGAAATATAATATAATAAATATTTAATAACATCGTATCACCAATGACGTTGGCAAAGTATTTAGACGAAATTAAATAAACAACTATTTCAGATTCACAATATGTATATAGGACGTTTAGTAAGTTGACCTACCTGCGTGAAACCGTAAAGCCAGTATGAGAGATATTGGAAGCTTGATGTTCATTCTGTTTAAAGGAGGCCAGTCAAGCGCCACCGATAGCGTAAACGTAACACAGATGATTTATGATACAAAGCCGCTGTTAATATGTGCTCGAAACTCGTCCCGAACCTAATTTGTGTTTCTTATTAATTTAGTGCATCTCCTCACTCCTTTCGGTCCGTTGAACGTATGAAGTGCGTAACTGATATACGAATTTATTTGACATATTTAAAAAAATGGACCATGTATCCAAGGACGCACTAGTTCACGAAAATTCTTATGTTGATTTTCATCGGGGATCATCAACACCATTATGTAATAATGTGCTTTCCTGCCTATATATATGACGGTAAATGAAAGTGCCTATTAGACTCAGTTTGTTCGATTGGTTTGCAAAATGGGGAATCTTTTCAAGCTATACTCTTTCTCATGAAGGTTTGTTGAACAAAATGTCTAATTTTTATTATTTGATTCTTGACTTCGTTTGAAAGAACTAAGTCATTTTGGTTTCTTTGGTGTCAGCTTCAGCAAGGCTTTCTTCTCTAACGTTCCTAATTTCAAGCTGTTGCATAGTCTTGCTGCTTTAATTTTATTGCAGGCAACGCTTTTCGCAGTTATAACAGTCAATAACCGACTTTAAATTAACATAGGTTGCACCATGTTTAGTTCAGGTACCTCTAAACTTTCTATATCTAATGACCCACTTGACTGACAAGAATTATATACTCTTTCTCCTTTTTCTAAAAGCCTCTAAGATTGAGAAGAAAAACGGAGTGAGAGGATATATTTGCCTCTTAAAACTCTCCTCAAAATCTGTGTAAATGATAAATTATATTTATTTTAGCATAATATTACATAATATTCGCAGTCGGTCTATCAATGCTCTTAATGGTTTAAAAATTTTCTCCTCTACTCGTATCCTCATTGGGCTTTTCTTTCTTCTTGTAACTACATGCCACTCAAATAATGTTGTGTATATTTTTAGCCGATTTGGTTAATTATCTAATTGCAAATCTAAAACCAATTATACAGTGACATAATTACTGTACAAAATAAATATATCATCCTTTGACTGCCCAATTTTATACTAATTAAATTTTTCACGCATTTCAACCTAGATTCAGATGCATACATAAACATCGCACACAGCTATCTTGACGAAGTATTTCGAAGTGGAAGGTTCTGAATACGGTAAAAGAGAATGAGAGTCGAAAAAGTATACATTTTTACGACAACTTCATATTTAGTCGCCGGTTCTGTAAATAAAAATATATTTATCTTAATAAACAAAGTTTCAGAAAGAAAATCTCCAGAAACCTTTAACTGAACATTCTGATCTCTTTTATATCCAAGACAAAAACTTGGTACCTTTAAAACTGCTTTAAATATGTAAACTAAAGAGCTGCATACTATCACTGATTTTATTGGATTTCTTATTAACAAAATATTGTCCATTATATGCTTTGGCATAGCAAATTTTCATTGACACATTTTTACTTAAAATATTGTTGTTTTTTTTGTATCTAAAGAACTCGTCTTGTTCTTTCGATATCCCTAATTTGCAATACGGGATATTTTCCGGCTGTTGTGTTCCGGACTCTTGTGAATGTGTATCGCTTTTCAGGGTGCAAAGACCTCTTTGAAATACTGCATTTTGAAGACTGTCCGTTTCGTGCCATATGAGGCTTCCATCTTATGTCCTATTGAAATTAGGCGTGAATTGTGTTTAAATTAAGCGTGAGTACTTTGCAGATATTTAAAGCACTGCAATGATCCATTATTATTTGATTTATTGGGACAACGTTCCTTCTTCTGTTCGGAACAGATCTATACCTTTACCATTATTGCTTATGGGCAATGAAATATTCGAGGAGCTGACGGATATCTGAAGTCTGTTCATATATATCTTTCCTTACTTAATGTATCATTCTTGTTTCAAATAGGAATACAAAACTGATTCAATTTAACTACATCAGTGATGACGCTATACTATTCTCTTTATGTAAGAGACACGTGACCATATCATTTACGTAATATGTCCGATTTTATTTCATTTTCAGACAGGCATTGAAAATAACATATATCATTAAGTGTTAACGGAGTGACCTTCCAGAGGATATATGTAATCGACATTGTTAAGGGAATTCAGAACTAATTTTCTCCGAAAATAACATTTCTGTAACCTTTAGAATCGGTTGTAGAAAATTACTGATTTTACAAAAAAAAATTAAGGGACTAGTGCAAGAATTAAATATTATTTCATGTAATAGGTGTATTGATAGGTGTATTAATGGTTTTTGTTGCTAAGAGGTATTTCTGAACAAACGAAAGAACATTTTGAGTTTATAGGTATGGCAGTGTAAAAATATATTACAGTTATTAAACTATTTGATCTTCTGTATTTGAAATGTTGTAAAAACAAATTGTCTGCAGTAAAAACAAATATCATCCAAGCCAAGAAGACCAAAGACAGAATCAACAATAACAGCAGCAGCACCACCACCACCACTACTACTACTAAGAATAATTATAATAATAATAATAATAATAATACTAATAATACTAATAATAATAATAATAATAATAATAATAATAATAATAATAACAACAACAACAACAATAATAATAATAATAGTATTATTAATAAAAAAATAATAATAACAAAACTAATAATAATAATAATAATAATAATAATAATAATAATTGATAATAATAATAATAATAATAATAATAATAATAATAATAATAAAATAATAATAATAATAGTAATAATAATAATAATAATAATAATAAAATAATAATAATAATAATAATAAAATAATAATAATAATAATAATAATAATAATAATAATAATAATAATAATAATAATAATAATAATAATAATAATAATAGTAATAAAAGATGCATGCATACATGAATATGCATACAAACATGCATTGCAGTACCGTGAACTCACTGATGCCAATGAGAACTTGACATTATACAAGATCGACTATACCATTCGAAAACTGAAATATTTGGACATGGAAGAATCTAAAACTAAAGCCAGTTTCGGCTAAAAGAAACGAACTGCTTGTGGCCAACAGTTTTATTATATATCAAATAATAGAAATATTTCCCAAGCAGCATGAAAAGTATCAAGTTCTTTGAATAAGTTGCACAAATTTCAATTAAATTTAATTCTTCGTGTGATTGCTAAAACCTGAATTCATCATCATTAGTTTAACATCGTCGTTATGTGTCGATAATGTTTTGAAATAGTATAAAACAAATTTAATTGTAACAGCGAATCGGAAGACAAATCTATCGTTGACAGAACGGATTCGACTACACAAATGTATTCACCATGACGACTTTCGTAGCAAAGACTATATAGGCGCGAATGTTGATACTAATCGGACACACCTTTGAAAGGAGCAGTAGGTCCCAATAAAATGTTAGTAGATATTTCTATTTATATTAGCATGGCAATTTCGATGATACCGCAAATTAAAATTAGATCTCGTTTTCCTTAAAAATAATTATGTGTGACAGTTATATTTTTAAACAAATTAAAGAATGTGAACAAACATACATTTTTGCTTACGTTTTGATGCTGGCTATGTTAACTCCATATGTAAAGAAAATCATAATACTTAGCATTTTTCTTTACTTATTATTACCAGAAACTACGGCATTCGTGCCTTAAATGGATGCAAACAATGTTATATAGCAATTAAATAAAAACAAAATTAGTCGTATCCGATATTTGTTTTCTTCTCTGTAACAGTGGTTAGAGCGTCCGCCTCTGATGCGGGTAGTCGTTGGTTCGATCCTTCGGCCGAGTCATACCAAAGACTTATACAAATGGTATTAACAGCTGCCTCGCTTGACGCTCAGCATTAAGAGGTTAGTGTTAGGACTGGTCGGCCTGGTTTCAGGATAATGTGACTGGGTGGGACATCATGCAACATGTCTGCGGCATGATGTCACAGTGCTTAGACATCACTATAAACTGCCACACTGCAGACATCGTAGCGATATGACTGAAAACTTGTTAAAGCTATGTTTAAAATCCAAATCACACACACGAGCGTGATGGCGATGTGACGAGCATTATTAACAAATCATGAATGTGTATCTATCTACAGTAAGCTATCAGACAATCCAGCTTTATTCGGAATTCCATTACATCACAAGGGCCATAAAAGCCTACAATATGTATACAATCACCAATTTTATTTTTATGATTATGGGTACTATATTGGGCCGAAGCCATGCGGCCTCGCGTGTATGTGCTTTTTACAGGTGCGGATGCAACCAAATGATGGATAATTTCAAGATTTTTTTAAAAGTTAAAGCTTACAATGATCCTAGCATCAGACAAAAATAATCAATAATCATATGTACACGTGTGATTCATACGGCACTGATGCCACTACCGGCGAACTCACCATGTTCTTACTTATGTTGATGCAAAATGGACACAGGGTCTGGATCCTTCCCCGAAATCCTTTAATGAAGCATTCAGCGGAAGCACATCATTCATCACGGATCTCGTTATCTCTCACAGCGTCAATTGAATGACCTGTATCATTACAATATCTATTTATCTCCAGTTTTCAGCTTTTAGATACCCTGTTTGCTCCTGTGAATGATGAGCTACGAGCAATTCCGTTCTGGTTCCTTATTGACAAGGCCACGTGACGAGTGGTCAGTACTATGATAATTATTGACTGACCGACATTCAGAGATGACACGAGTGAAATTTATTTTATGATATCAGCCATGGGTGCCAGCACATGCATGCATAGATACATACATACATACATACATACATACATACATACATACATACATACATACATACATACATACATACATACATACATACATACATACATACATACATAGGCGGAAATTGAGCAAGCAATGATAAATCTCCACATTAAAAGTATAATATATAGAGATATTCCATAAGTGTGATAATGTGTAGTATGGACCAGATATACAACATAGCTGTTATTGCATCACAATATGAGATTGTGGGGGTATAAGTATTATACGATCCCCACCTCTTATATTGCTTTGATTATTGTTATCTATGTCGACCACAGTATATTTCCCGGATAGAGCAAAGAATACAATAAAATATGAAATTAATGAATGGAATAACGTAGATCTGAGCAAAGATATAAAATAGAACAACATCAGCCTATGTATGTAGAATAGAACAATTTAATCAGTTAATAAACAAAATGAAATTGAACATGACCTTCTAATGATACACTTTCTCTTAGAATTGCAACTTTTTTGATAAATGCAATTCGCCGTTCCCACATACTTATGAAACAAAATTTCATCATAGAATCGAATGACTGATGGAACTCAGATTGCTGACATGTCATCATAACCTGATTACTTCCGGTCCTTTCCAGATTACTGTTGGTGACAGGTCAGAGTTACCCTATTTTGTTTTCTTTCTCTATCTCTCCAACTTTTGGAGTCATCAACCATGGATGTAGTCTGCACTCCACTGTGTAACACAAGTATGAAGTAATTTGTTTCCCATGTGCCTTTTCGAGACTAGCTCTTCCCATGCAGCTGAATCTCTCTAGGTCTGGGTTTCTCAAATTCGTCTAGACTCCGGTTCTATTTAATGATTGAATGAGAAGTACTTGTCATTTCCCGGAACTGTATCCTGGCAGGGATATTACTTAAACATTGAATTTCGTGTGGGAATACACCCTCACATAACACACCGTCGTTTGCACAGCCAATCAAGATGCACTTTATCTAACTGCCATCGATTTAACACTCCCATCAAAGTCAGAATAATTCTCTCTAGTCCGCCTTTATTAATAACTATTCCTCGGCAATTTTACTTTATAACATCCATTTCCAGTGGCCCAAGATTGTTTCTGTCTGTCTCAACTTTGACATTTTCCGCTACATG
Organism: Unio delphinus; assembly: GCA_029339505.1. Lineage (NCBI taxonomy): Eukaryota > Metazoa > Mollusca > Bivalvia > Unionida > Unionidae > Unio > Unio delphinus. Next base: position 7,614,208 of record JAQISU010000236.1, read on the forward strand.
AATTTGCGTTTAGATCGCTCTTTCCTATCTGTCTCAACGTTATCAGAACGGACAACGATTAAAATTCACTCAGCACCGAAACCAGAGAGGTTAACCATCGCAGACCACCAATTTACTGCAAGCCTAACCCATTCATCAATTTTAATGGTTTCGTGTCACGCTGAACAAGACACAATGTGCTGCAACAAAACATCTAAAAATGATGAACCATTACACAAATAATAAATTATCCCTAGGTTTTTAGAAATGATGTGCCGCCCGATCACAGTGCTGTTTTGGATGTTTCAGTTTTACCCATTTTTTGACTCATAATAGAGAAGAAGATTCATTTTGTTTCCTCAGAAATGAAAAAAATATATACTTAATATCTTTCAATTATATTTCATAACATCTTTTTTGTTTGTTTGTTTGTTTGATTAGGATTTTTAACGTAGCTTTAACAATTTTTCAGTCATATCGATACGATGTCTGCAGTGAGGCAGTTTATAGTGATGTCTAGCACTGAGACATCATACCGCAGACATGTAGCATGATGTCTCACCCAGTCACATTATCTTGACACCAGGCCGACCAGTCCTAACACTAACCTCTTAATGCTGAGCGTCAAGCGAGGCAGCTGTTAGTACCATTTTTGTAAGTCTTTGGTATGACTCGGCCGGGGATCGAACCGACGACCTCCCGCTTCCGGGGCGGACGCTCTAACCACTAGGCCACCGAAGCGGTTTTCATAACATCTAAAATTTCTGTCCAATATGGGACTTTAGAAGTCAGGTTATTTTATCAGCAAACTATTTACTTCTATTCAGTAAAAGATATCCAACGCGTCGTTTAAAATAGTATTGTAATAAATGTGTATTTTTAAACACAGCATAGTAACGAATGTATTTTAACACAGCATAGCAATGAATGTATTTTAACACAGTATAGCAATGAATGTATTTTAACACAGCATAGTAACGAATGCATTTTAACACATCATAGTAATGAATGTATTTTAACACAGCATAGCAACGAATGTATTTTAACACAGTATAGCAATGAATGTATTTTAACACAGCATAGTAATGAATGTATTTTAACACAGCATAGTAGTGAATGTATTTTAACACAGCAAAGTAGTGAATGTATTTTAACACATCATAGCAATGAATGTATTTTAACACAGCATAGAAATAAATGTATTTTAACACAGCATAGTAATGAATGCATTTTAACACAGCATAGTAATGAATGTGTTTTAACACAGCATAGTAGTGAATCTATTTTAACACAGCACAGCAATGAATGTATTTTAACACAGCATAGTAGTGAATGTATTTTAACACAGCAAAGTAGTGAATGTATTTTAACACATCATAGCAATGAATGTATTTTAACACAACACAGCAATGAATTTAACACAGCATAGTAATGAATGTATTTTAACACAGCATAGTCATGAATGTATTTTAACACAGCATTGTAGTGAATGTATTTTAACACAGCACAGCAATGAATGTATTTTAACATAGCATAGTAATGAATGTATTTTAACACAGCATAGTCATGAATGTATTTTAACACAGCATAGTAGTGAATGTATTTTAACACAGCACAGCAATGAATGTATTTTAACACAGCATAGTAATGAATGTATTTTAACACAGCATAGTAACGAATGTGTGTTTATTCAATACATTTACGAATGTGTGTTTTAAATCAATACATTAACGAATGTGTTTTAAATCAATACATTAACGAATGTGTTTTTTAAAACAATACATTAACGAATGTGTGTTTAAACACAGTATAGTAACGAATGTTTGGTTAATAGCAGTGATGTAACGAGCGTGTGTGTTGTTAGGAAAGTACACTTTGTACACGGCACATTCGATTCTTTAAACAAAGTTAAGTACCATTAGTCTTTAAATTGGAAACCCGTTGATAGATTGCAGAAACTAAATTAATTGGTGCTTTTTAATTGCATTACCATGGTTCTAATGTGATATTAACAAAGAGACTGCACGGCCATTTAAGCAATACTGTATTTATATGTGATGCATGCTGGGATCCGACATACGACAGCTTAGCTTCAGCAATACTGTATTTATATGTGATGCATGCTGGGATCCGACATACGACAGCTTAGCTTCAGCAATACTGTATTTATATGTGATGCATGCTGGGATCCGACATACGACAGCTTAGCTTCAGCAATACTGTATTTATATGTGATGCATGCTGGGATCCGACATACGACAGCTTAGCTTCAGCAATACTGTATTTATATGTGATGCATGCTGGGATCCGACATACGACAGCTTAGCTTCAGCAATACTGTATTTATATGTGATGCATGCTGGGATCCGACATACGACAGCTTAGCTTCAGCAATACTGTATTTATATGTGATGCATGCTGGGATCCGACATACGACAGCTTAGCTTCAGCAATACTGTATTTATATGTGATGCATGCTGGGATCCGACATACGACAGCTTAGCTTCAGCAATACTGTATTTATATGTGATGCATGCTGGGATCCGACATACGACAGCTTAGCTTCAGCAATACTGTATTTATATGTGATGCATGCTGGGATCCGACATACGACAGCTTAGCTTCAGCAATACTGTATTTATATGTGATGCATGCTGGGATCCGACATACGACAGCTTAGCTTCAGCAATACTGTATTTATATGTGATGCATGCTGGGATCCGACATACGACAGCTTAGCTTCAGCAATACTGTATTTATATGTGATGCATGCTGGGATCCGACATACGACAGCTTAGCTTCAGCAATACTGTATTTATATGTGATGCATGCTGGGATCCGACATACGACAGCTTAGCTTCAGCAATACTGTATTTATATGTGATGCATGCTGGGATCCGACATACGACAGCTTAGCTTCAGCAATACTGTATTTATATGTGATGCATGCTGGGATCCGACATACGACAGCTTAGCTTCAGCAATACTGTATTTATATGTGATGCATGCTGGGATCCGACATACGACAGCTTAGCTTCAGCAATACTGTATTTATATGTGATGCATGCTGGGATCCGACATACGACAGCTTAGCTTCAGCAATACTGTATTTATATGTGATGCATGCTGGGATCCGACATACGACAGCTTAGCTTCAGCAATACTGTATTTATATGTGATGCATGCTGGGATCCGACATACGACAGCTTAGCTTCAGCAATACTGTATTTATATGTGATGCATGCTGGGATCCGACATACGACAGCTTAGCTTCAGCAATACTGTATTTATATGTGATGCATGCTGGGATCCGACATACGACAGCTTAGCTTCAGCAATACTGTATTTATATGTGATGCATGCTGGGATCCGACATACGACAGCTTAGCTTCAGCAATACTGTATTTATATGTGATGCATGCTGGGATCCGACATACGACAGCTTAGCTTCAGCAATACTGTATTTATATGTGATGCATGCTGGGATCCGACATACGACAGCTTAGCTTCAGCAATACTGTATTTATATGTGATGCATGCTGGGATCCGACATACGACAGCTTAGCTTCAGCAATACTGTATTTATATGTGATGCATGCTGGGATCCGACATACGACAGCTTAGCTTCAGCAATACTGTATTTATATGTGATGCATGCTGGGATCCGACATACGACAGCTTAGCTTCAGCAATACTGTATTTATATGTGATGCATGCTGGGATCCGACATACGACAGCTTAGCTTCAGCAATACTGTATTTATATGTGATGCATGCTGGGATCCGACATACGACAGCTTAGCTTCAGCAATACTGTATTTATATGTGATGCATGCTGGGATCCGACATACGACAGCTTAGCTTCAGCAATACTGTATTTATATGTGATGCATGCTGGGATCCGACATACGACAGCTTAGCTTCAGCAATACTGTATTTATATGTGATGCATGCTGGGATCCGACATACGACAGCTTAGCTTCAGCAATACTGTATTTATATGTGATGCATGCTGGGATCCGACATACGACAGCTTAGCTTCAGCAATACTGTATTTATATGTGATGCATGCTGGGATCCGACATACGACAGCTTAGCTTCAGCAATACTGTATTTATATGTGATGCATGCTGGGATCCGACATACGACAGCTTAGCTTCAGCAATACTGTATTTATATGTGATGCATGCTGGGATCCGACATACGACAGCTTAGCTTCAGCAATACTGTATTTATATGTGATGCATGCTGGGATCCGACATACGACAGCTTAGCTTCAGCAATACTGTATTTATATGTGATGCATGCTGGGATCCGACATACGACAGCTTAGCTTCAGCAATACTGTATTTATATGTGATGCATGCTGGGATCCGACATACGACAGCTTAGCTTCAGCAATACTGTATTTATATGTGATGCATGCTGGGATCCGACATACGACAGCTTAGCTTCAGCAATACTGTATTTATATGTGATGCATGCTGGGATCCGACATACGACAGCTTAGCTTCAGCAATACTGTATTTATATGTGATGCATGCTGGGATCCGACATACGACAGCTTAGCTTCAGCAATACTGTATTTATATGTGATGCATGCTGGGATCCGACATACGACAGCTTAGCTTCAGCAATACTGTATTTATATGTGATGCATGCTGGGATCCGACATACGACAGCTTAGCTTCAGCAATACTGTATTTATATGTGATGCATATTGGGATCCGACATACGACAGCTGAGCTTAAGAAATCACAATTTCTGGGATGGGACCTGGGACAACAACGATGTTAATAAATACCGTGTTTTGATGATCTTTCTACTTTATATCATTTTCTTTCTTTCAACGTTATTCATGCTATACAAGAAAGTAATTCATGTTATATAACCCCATCTATTATGTTTAAAAAGGTCTTGGAGTGATGATATACCTATTAGAGCGTTTCGCTTTTTTCCAGTGTAACAATGATGATCCTGAATAACTGAATAATCTCTCTCTCTCTCTCTCTCTCTCTCTCTCTCTCTCTCTCTCTCTCTCTCTCTCTCTCTCTCTCTCTCTCTGAGAGAGTGTGTGTGTGTGTGTGTGTGTGTGTGTGTGTGTGTGTGTGTGTTTGTGTGTGTGTGTGAAAAGCTTTAGTAAAAAATTCTGAGTGTGTGGCAGGTACTTATGGGAATCTTTATTTTCTTTCTTATCCCCCAACGTTAATGTTGATATAAAAAAAATTCCATGCCATGGGAAAACCGGTTGAATTCAAAGAAAATGATATCAATTTTATCTTGCTTTTGAGTGAATTACCTAACATTTTGTGAGATAAGGCGTGAAGGCAATCGTTCGAAACATCCAATTAAGAACGAATTTCGTAATAGGTCCCTCAGTGATTGATTTATTTTATCATATCTTGTTATTAAATTTCTTAATGAATAACAAAAATCTCCATCTAACCTTGTATAAGATGTAGTTCGTAGTCCGAAATACCAAACATTGAGCGTCTAGAAACCAAACATACAAATTCATCCTCACCTAGGAACAGCAAAAATCGATCTTAGAAATAATTAATAATTATATAATCCCAAGTTACCACCATGGACAATCTGACTAAATTCAGCGTACCCCCACCCCACCCCCGCAACCATGCGTTCCTATTCTGTCTGAAAAATTTTAAACTTTTAAAGGAGTGTGGTTTATACAATAAAATTATTTATTATTTTAATAGTTTTAAATGTGGTACACTTTTCTGTTAATATATACATTTTGCTTAACTTTAATATCGTTGCGCATTATATTTTTTTCTGTTGCACTTAATGATTACATTTCTTTTGAAATGTTTGTCTACAATATGTGTCGTGCAATTCGTTTCTGTACATGTTTCAAACGTCACCTTATGCTGGCACATGGTCACATTTGTAATTTGGTAAAACGAAATCTCAACCCTTCATTTTAGTTTTACTTTTAAATAGTATTCTGACCGACTCTTTCAAAGGTTGTCAAAGGAGAGAAGGTAGGGAATGTTGTATTGTTTGGTGAATTTTTCTATTGTTTCGTAACTGGTTGTCTATACTTTGTATTTTTAATAAATGACGTCAGCCTTGACGTTTAGATCCTCGTGAATTTTCAATAAGGTAAATATGAATTAGTTTTCACGACCGATGGGTGCTGTTTTGAACAATACCGTCGGTAAACCCCAGTTCCACTAATATCAACTGTATATGATGAAGTTTCTACAGTCTCTATAAAATCAGCAGGAAACGTTCAAACCCTCTATCGTATTAACTGGAAAGCTCAACGATATAATATACCTTCGGGCCATCATTTTCGCCCCATTTTCCCTTAGTACGCCACTGTAAAAGAATATGATTTAACAGCACCGCAGCACGATTCTAGTTTATTATGACGACTAAGTTTCGTTCTCCCATACATTGAATAATAAACAAAGTGATATTAATAGCAGGGGTAAAATCCCGCAAAATATAAAGACCAACATTTTGAATCGTACTTTTTAAAAAAAAGTTTAATCCATTTTCAGCTTTACATCATCGCGCATCTCGTTTAAGGGCAGAAAGACTGCCTCCAATAATCGCCTCGCAAGGCACACTGTAGGTGCTAGCCGTTCAGATTCTCGAAACAATATTAATTGACATTTCAGTCTTCAGAGATGTAGACTGAATAAACTTAGTCCATAAAGTAGTACTTATATTTTCTATTATACTATTTATTACCTTTTGGGGGTTCTTCTTCAGGGGAGTGCTTTTCTAAAATGATATGCATGATTCTGTGGGAAAGAGCAGGCAGAATCCACTACTTAGAAATTAGAGTAATTTTAATAAGTCGATCAAGGAAGACAACATATATCACTTGCCGATTATAAAGAATGGTTCACAAAATACAATTAACATAAGATCACATGCATATGTGATTTTAAATTAAAATTATATTAAAATGTGAATCATAACCTTAAGAAAAAATAAAGGTCTCTGCATTTTCTCGACATTTATTAAATAATTAATGATTCATTAAAAATAGTCACTCTTTAAAGTAAAGACTGACATATGGTGATATTTTTATGTAGAAATCCAGCGGGTTCATACATATATGTAAATCCGTTGCCATTTACAAAACATCAATGGCTGCTGAGGACTTCAAAGCTAAAACAAGCAACAGGTGATCCTTAAACAAGAGCTTGTACGCATTTATCATCGTTTTATTAGTTGGAGTGCATGTTAGGTATGCGAATGTGCATTTTTGAAATGTTGGAGCATGTGTAAAGAAAACTGATTAATGATGACATTGATGTTTCGTGCATACCTACAGGTGCGCGAAAAGTAAAGAGCTACTTAAATAGTCAGTTGTCATGCAAATTATCTAGTTAATTACCTAGGCATGATGCAAATCTGTATTTTCGCACAGATGATGGAGTCTTTGCGTAATATCCTCTCCCTATACACACAGACTTGTATCAGACTAAAATCCGTGTCGTAATCGTGTATCATGCCTAGGTACCACACTGAAGTGAAAAGACAGGACAACGCTTTCCTTACAGTATTACGAAGAGGTAAAATGTTTTTCTTCCAAGATTTAGAAGGATATATAAGTCAATGCGCTCTCATAGAATTGTGTCATTCGTCAACGGATTCTTTGTTTCACCTGACTTTAAATAGAGGTAAACTACTTACTGGTGCTACGCAGTCCGAGGGGGATCTGTGTCGAGTGCTGAAATCTTTGGACAACGAAATACATCTTAGGAACACAAACCAATCAAAGCACATTCATTTTTCATGTAAGTTCAGAATATTTTTGTTTCATACGACCATATATAATTGCAAATTTATTTCCGTCCATGTAATTGCGATGTGAATTAGATACATCTGTGTAAAGATTGTAAAACTGAAGTTCAACACTAATATGACATGTAAATCCATTAAAAACGCGATTATCAAATATTTGCGAGATATTTTGTATTTGGAACGTGCAAAATACACACATTAAGTATGATTTGAGTGTGTAGGAAATTGGAATTAGTTCCATTCATACTGTTAAATACTGGAGTTGTACTTGATCATATGACTTTCTTAATTAATAAACATGTTTGTCAAAATGCGCACTTATTACTACCATTCTCCAATACCCAATTCATCCTTCTTAAAAGGTGAGGGTCGACTAGAATCATTGTCAACCATTTCAATCTGACAGATGTCAGAAATGACATTTAAAGGGAACGTGGAACTCAAAACTAATTTTATTAGATACATAATGACAAAGTTGTTTTAATATCCAACTGAACTTTTGTGTGTGTGTGTGTGTGTGTGTGTGTGTGTGTGTGTGATTTAGATTTTTAACGTACCCTTAGCAATGTTTCAGTCATATCGCTTCGTTGTCTGCAGTGTGGAAGTTTATAGTGATGTCTTGCACTGGGGCATCATGCCGCAGACATGTTGCATGATGTCCCCACCCAGACACATTATCTTAACACAAGGCTTACCAGTCCTAATACTAACTTCTTAACGCTGTTAATACCAGTTTTATAAATCTTAGGTATGGTTCGGCTGGGGCTTGGACCCGCAACATTCGGCATCCGAGGCGGACGCTCTAACCACTAGGCCACCGGTGCGGTCCCAACTGAACTTCCAACACAGTGGTGGTCACCGTGACTGGTATGAACATGATGTTTTTGAAGAATTGAAAGAATTGTTTTCTCTACAGGTAAAAGAGAGACCATGTACTTATGATTGAAATTCTACCCTTGGGACCAAAGAAGGGAAAATATAGAATATCATTAGTTCTTGATCTTCGTATAACTTGTGAGCTGTTCATTCCGCTTCCACCACTTGCCTCTTCCGTACTACCAAAATTATAAATCAATCTTGCGATTAACACGATACACACCGTTTAAGGCATCATTCTTTTTGTTCGGCAAGCTTTTTCGAGAATCACACCGGCAAATCTTGAAGCGAGTAAAATGTAGCAGGTAATACATTTCTCTTCTGATATGATTGTTTATTGTTTTTCGTTGATTGCGTTTGTCTGGAAAACATTCAGGACGATATCATTTTGGAACTGTTAGGCCTAAAGGATAGATTAGCAATTCTACCAGACTGGCTTATATTATTTATTATCGTCTTTCAATTTAATTGTTGTAACAAATTGAAATACGTTACAATTTTATTATAAGGAATACATCTTTCTACTTCTAAACACGTTTTACAATACAATGATAATGTTGACATTATAGTGTTGATTTATGGATACTGTATCGCCTCTCAAATTCCCTATTAACCTGTAAAAATAGAATGTTTGTCATCTTGAACAAAATGGATATGGCATAAACTAGTCGAGGACACCACATGGTGGCCTCCGCAAAAATTGACATTTTTTTAGAAACAAATGGCGCATGGGCTATGCAAATTAAATATTTCACTAAAGAAAAGGCAAATAAAGTGCTAGATATTGATGTTTGAAGATTGCAAAATGCGATACTGAAATTAAATTCTGAAACTCGCATAATAATGTTTTCATATTTAATGGAGATCCAACATTTGATTGTTGAGTGCTGTTAGTGTATTTTGTTCATCCCAGTATTACAAAATGTGTGTGGGATAAATGCTATTTTCCATTAGTATCATCACCATTTACACGCATAATGTCTTGTACGATTCAGTACGAGGAAGAGAATAAAGCAGAGATTTGCTTATCGCGATAATTGAAGGCAAAACATTCTGAACAGAAATTGATGTATTTTAAATAAGATATAAAGGTTACCACCTGGGTACAAAAATGAAAAGTAAATTTGCTGCAGCCTTTCACAGCTGGATTTTGTTTTTCAGTGCTGCTGCTTTTCATCAAAGGTGTCATAATTTTCCAAAACGTTCATTCATTTTGGAAAACGACTCCAGATATAACATGTTCAACCAGCACCATCTGCACCTATAAAAATTATTATATGATAGCTTCGACTTGTCTCTCATGTTTTTGAGTTGTATTTCATTAAATGGACTTCTATAATTGTACCATATTGCCAGAACCTTGACAGAAGCCAAACGTAGGCTGTGCAACATTAACAAAAACAGTGTTGCTTATCGCATTGTGAATCATAACGTCTGCGTTACCAATGACAATTTAAGAAACGCAAATATTTTATCAATATTGTCCAATAAAATTTTCTGAATCAGATTTTAGTTAAAAGATTCTAGAATAATCTAAATATTAACAGAAACATTTCAAGCACACAGCGCTAGTTTTAACAAAATATTACTGTAAAAACTCTACTGAAAAGAATACATTAACGTTTACAGTCACAACTGTAGCAACCACGAACTCTGTGGGTGTCTCTCATTCACGGTAACGTTTCAGGAGATTTACGTGGCACAGCTCCTCCTGATCTCCTAACCAGTATACAGCAGTTCAGCCCACCTTTTTTCTCCGTTACTACGAATGGTCCCATCCATGAGACTTGACGCATGTTATACTCTAACTGCAGCAAAAACAAAATCTTGTCACCCACCTGGAAGTGACGTTCCTTCGTCCTTTTATTGTAATATTTGGCTAGATTCTCCTGCGCCAATTTAGAAGCATCGTCTAGCTTGTTGCGTAGATCTACAACATATCAGTATGTTGTTCGCACGTCCTCGGATGCTTGTTCATCTGTCCAGGTCTGCTTTAATACAGCCATGGGCCCCAAGATTGTCCTCCCATAGACTAATTCGAAGGGCGAAAAATTAAAACTTGCCTGTGGTACTTTTGGATACGCAAAACGTATCGCCGGAAGGTATCTATCTATTTCAATCCCTGGGTCCAGCTTCACAGAGCGTCTTCAGAAC